>VXAY01001697.1:483037-640421 GCA_013399855.1 Oxyruncus cristatus
CCTGCGGTGCTCCGCTGCCGACCCGCCCCCGCTCCGCCGCCGCTCCTGCGCCTCCCGTTAACGGCGGCGAGGGCGCGATCCCCTCCCACTCCGGCAGCCGGAGCGCCGCGCACACGCACTGGGCAGGAACAAAGAGCCGCCCGGCGCCCCCGCCATCCAGCCGTGGGAAGGGTGGCAGAACCCACCTCTACAGGGATCCCCGGGTCTTTAAGCAAAGTGCCTTCCCCCCCAGCGCCCCGCACCGCACCCCGCCCCGCCCGCGGGCTGGAGCCGGCCCCGAGCGATATTATGAAACATTTCTTTGTAATTAGAGCCTGGTGGTGTCAGGGTGGTAATTACACAGATTGAGAGTGTGAGGGGAATGGGAATCACAAGTAGTGGCTTTGTTGGGCTTGAAAGGAGCTAATTCAGCCAAAACCCTTGGGTTTGAAACGTGCTGATTCTGGGAGTTTTGGTTCATAGCGACGAAAGCGATGTATTTTTGAACTTACATTGCTGGTAATCAAGATGGAACCAGACGTTGCAGAAAAGTGCATTAACTGTGTAATTGTTGATGTATAGAACACCTGAGGGTAAAAATGTCCTTGTATTGAAACTTCTTCCTTTAACACAGTCCAGATGCATAGGTGGAGTTGTAACGTGCAAATCTTTGCAAAAGTGATGAATAACATTCACTCATGGTAGTGTTTTTGCATTGTGCAATATTATAAGAAACCACTGCTTGTGTCCCTTCCTTCTACCTAGGAGGTGAGCCAAGATTCAGCGTTGCCCAAGTCTGCTCAGCCGTCATACAACCCTCATTGAATTAATTTCCTCTAGCCATACTGGGGGGGGGAGGCAACCTCCTAAATCACCATCCTGAAGTTTCCTAAAGCACTGATACAAAATTGGGAATAAATCTCCAGAAAGCCAAGGGAGATTTAGATTAGATATTATGAAACATTTCTTCACCAAAAGGGTTGTCAAGCACTGGGAGAGGCTGCCCAGGGAAGTGGTTGAGTCAGCATCCTGGAAGTATTTAAAAGATAGGTAGATATGGCACTTAGGGACATAGTTTAGTGAGAATTTGGCAATGCTGGGTTAACAGACTCAATAATCTTAGAGGTCTTTTCTAAATGATTTTGTGATTCTAAGTATATAACTTGCTTGCCTACCCACTGATAATAGCTACTACTCAGTCCCTACTTGAGTATCAGCTTTAGGCAGAGCAATAGCCTTATCGGCCACTGTTGCTTTCACCATGCTTTGTTGCTGGCTCGGGTTTCTTGTTTCTTGTGCAAATAGAAACACACACTATTTTTCTGTTCAGGCGTAAGTCAATTTTGAAATCATCCAGCCTGTCACACTTCTCTCTCTTTTGTTTATAATCTGGAAACTTTCTTCTGCATATGCACAGGGCAACAGCACTGTTGTTCGTCAGTCTTTCAAGCACTCTTGCAGTGCAAATAATACCACCCAGTCTTATAAGAAGGACTGGAAAGGAAGATAGAGAAAAGCACAAAGCATTGACTTCCAGATGATTAACTTTCATAAATACAGCCTCCAGTGTACTACTTTGCAACCAGATAGCACTTAATCCAAAACTTTTCTTTTATCTCCTCCGTCCCTTTGGAAGAAGTGGAAAAATGTTGAGAGTGTAAGAACCATCGGGCCCCAATTCTGCCATGTGTCATTAGAGTGAGTAATATAATCCAGTTTTCACTGCTACAGTTAGCTGTAATATTTATTCCCAGAGGTAAAAGAATTGAGTTTCTACATGTTTAGCCCTAGGCAAAATGGGCTAAGGTTGTTATCACTAATAATGGTATTAGCCTGAATTCTTAGAAGTGCATTGTTAATCCAGTAAGATTGCAAAGTGATATAAAAAGATAAATTAGCAGCATATGTAATATGGAGTTTATTGACATCAGTAATATACAATGAAACAAAAGCCAAGAAGTTTATTATAAGACTAGTGCTGGATAATGCAATGAGGTGAGGAGGTTCAGTTAGATATTATAAAATAAATTTTCACTGAAAGAGTGGTTAATCATTGCAGTAAATTGCCCAGGGAGGTGGAGTCAGCATCTCTGATAGTGTTCAAGAGATGTCTTGAAGATGTGGCACTTGAGTTTGTGGTTTAGGGGTGATTATGGTGGTACTGGGCTAATGGTTGGACTAGATGGTCTTGAAGGTCTCTTCCAGCTTTGGTGATTGTGTGAAATACTCAAAAGAGATTCAGAATGGAGGAATCACTTTTTTTCTTTGAACCAAGCAGGTAATTTAGTGGACCAACAAAAAAAACCCCAAAACAACAGGAAATGGATATCTGATATTTCCAGTTGTTAGAACAGGAATATGACAATGTGGTCTGCATATTGCGTAGTTAAAAAAATCTTGATGCAGACATCAGTTTGGAGATGCACCAGGAGACACATTTGAAGACACACCAGAGCATGTAGCATCATGACATAGGGTGTGAAGAGTCACCATGGGAATGCTTGTCCTCAGTTGTGAGTACAAGTAGTTGCAAATTTTCAAATGCCGTCTACTGTTTGTGCCACCTGTGTGAATGTTCCATGCAGACACTTGTGTCAGCACTGAGTTTCCGAAGAGAGAAAGCTTAGGACTGAGCATAGTGCCTTAGCATGGGTACGAACGGTTTTCCAGGCAGTTCAGGTGAATTGAGCATAGGCAGGACCAGTCTTAACATATCTGGTCCCCAAGAAAACGGGTCAGAAGATTGGCTCTTTCTTTACTGGACTGCTTTAAGCCTGATTTCCATCCAGTAGTATGGGTAGAAAGCAGCTTCAACTTGTGCGTGCTTCAACTACCATGCTTGCAGCCAGTGTGAGAAACCCCCTTTTTTCCAGGCATTACCCGGACAGGTGGATCTAGTAGAAGATAGAAATGCATTTAACCGTGTTGTATTTGTTGCTCTATTTTAAGTGTACTAACATATAATTCCACTAATACATAGCGGTGCTGGCAGGTAAAATGTATGTTGTTAAACACACTGTCTCACGCTGTTCATGCTGGTCTGCTTGTCTTCTGCAAAGATGAACACCTTAGTCATTAAAATATTTAACCTAATTTGGGGGGGTTTCAAACACGTTATTCTCCTCCCAATATTGACATTACTAATAAATTGTCAATGAGCTCCATTCAGTATCCCAGCAGTAGCTGATGAGTTTGATCAACTCAGAACTTCATCAGCACTTTACAAAGCACATTGAATACTTAATGGTTCCATTCTTTTTTTTAAGGCTTTGATAAAATGTGTCTAACACCAAACCCAAACATGATAAGGTGCCCATGAAACCTGTTATTCCTGGACCAGAGAAATTATATGCCTTAAATCTACTACAGGATGCTACAGTGTCCTATAGTAAGAACTTATGAATCAGTATATTACTAAAAGGCTGCCAATGCAGAGAACAAAGAAGCAGGAAGTCCACAAACCCATCTGCTCTTTTCTGATAATAAGCCTGTTGCTTTATACTGCAATAGCTGCAGGCTGGACCTGCCTTTCAGGCAAGCCAGTAAAGAATTAATTGCAGTAATCCAGTCTGGGTTATACAAAGGATGTGTAACAGTAAGGTCAGAGCATAGACAGTAAACTCCCAGTCCGGTGAGATTATTTTAAAGTGCAGTTTCAGTCTGAAAAGTGACTGAAAAATGACTGTTTTATAAAAATAGAGCCACTACCATGCCAGCAGAAGTCATACGATCAAGTATTCTGCTTCTAGCAAAGGCTGATCATAGCTTTGTAAATAAAACATCTCAGAAACAAGAAAAATATTGAAGTATTTTCTCCATCTTTCCGAAGTCGTCAGGACATCTGGTTTTCGAAAGCCACTGATGTGTAATAATATTCCATTTGCTGAGCACCATTTTTAAACCATTTAAACATTAGGGCTCTACTACACCCCGTGGCAATTAAAGCTGCAATTTAATAATGTATTGTTATAAAAACTGCTTCTTATTATCTACTTTAAATCTGCTGCCTAGTAATTTAATTGGGTGCCCCTTATTCTGGCTTTCTGAGAAAGACAGAATGATTAATCATTCCCTATTCAGCTTCTCTTTGTCATTCATGACTATATAAAACTCAGTTACTTCTCTTCCCAGCTGACAAGCCCTAATTTATATAGCCTTGCCCCCACAGAAGTCAGCCTGAACCTCACATTGTTTCAGTTTTCATTATGGAGACAGGAATTTTCTAACCCATTTTTTCTTTCTATTCTTACTCCGTGTTTTCTTATGTCATGATAGCTTAGGGAAAGACTGTGAAAAAAATTCTTGTAAATCCAGGTGTACTCAGTTAAAGAAATTGGCTTAACTGAAAGCATATTGGCTTCTTCAGAAACACTCATATATTCATGAGCATGCTCTAATTTAAAAAAATCTGTGTGGACTCTCCTCTAATATACATATCCAGATGCCTCTGTATGCTGTTATTTATTATAATTTGTACAAATTGGCTTGATAGAAAATCAGACTAACTGAACTGTAGTTCCCCAGACCAGTTTTTGTGTATTATTCAAGGCTAATGTCCCAGCTGATGCTTCCAATTTGATGGGCACGAAGCCTGCTTTGAACGGTAGGGTAAATGTTTGTGAAGTTCAACGATGTCCCACTTGGGCTTCATAGAGTTTTTGCATAGATACTACCTAGACCTAACAATTTGTTATTGTTAAATTTTCACATTTGCTATGTGATATTTGAGCAATTAAACATTTTCTTGGAGTTACAGCATGGATTCTTCATTCTCAATGTCTCTTGCAAGCATTTTGACTTTCTAGCTGTTGCTAATTTCATGCTAATTGACTTTTTCTTTTTTACACTGTTTCATTTTCTGAACTACCATGATCCCTTATGGCTTTTTCCTTATTTAATTAATATTAAATTGAAGTACATTGTATTTACTATTAGAATGGATTTACTATAGAATCAAATCCAAAATTGCATCATTTTGGTGAGCCCCAATTGCTCCAGAAAATCAGCGTTTGTGATATTGAAAGGTGCTGTCTGTGCATTAAGTTTAGGGTCTGCTAGTTTGTAAATTCATCTAGACAGAATTATACATCACAGCTCTAATTCAATGCATTGTTATTTTATTTTAACTAATCAGTTCCATATCAAATCACTCTGACTTTCAAATACTTTAGACCGTCCTCTCCCCTTCCCTTGCCTCACTTCCCTTCCTTTCCACTTCTCTTCCCTCCATTTTAAACAGTCCTCATGATTTCTACATTAAAACACAGAAACCAGAATTCTCAAAGCACGTGCCCTCCTCTGACTGGGTATCTGGGATATCTCTTGCTAGAGTGGAAGAGGCAGAAAAAGTACTGCTCTTTCCCAGCTTTCCTTCTTCAGCTTTCCACAGATGTCATTCATGTCAAAATTGGTGTGCTTGCTCCTACAGAGAGTTTTGCTGTGAGAAAACTGCTGTTTTGCTACAAAAGGCTTTACTGTTACCTTCATGTATGTTACTTTGGTAAATGAATAAAATCAATGTTCAGTTTTAAAAACAGATAAAAACAGTGTTCAAATACATTATCAGTCATATACTTTGCAAATATCGTTTAAATATTTGTCTGTTTGAAATCAGAGTGCTACAAATATGGTTAACTGGATTCTCATTCTTAATTCCAAGATTTGAACTACTTACAGGGATAATATAATTCAAAGTTCCATGGGTAGAAATTCCCTCGAGGAACCAGAAAATATGAAGACAGACCAATATTTTCTGAAATATTCATCTTACAGTCAAGTTGGACTATTAATTTCAATGACACCATTATTTACAGCAACACTAGTACGTTTTAAATTCTTAATTGGCTTATTTTCATAATGCTTTCATCTTTTTTCTGAATATTTTCTCACTTTTCTGATTCTTTTAGTATTTGAACATCTGGAAAAATAGCTTGAATGCCAGAAAAAGTTTCCCTTTTCATTCCAGAAATTATGATGTCTTTTTTTTTTTTTTTTTTTTTTTTTTTTTTTTTTTTTTTTTTTTCCTGAGTAGGTAGTTTTAAAAAATGTTGGCTACCCTTTATTTTGACTGCAATAACTGTCTGAGTTCCCTAAACAGATGTCTGATGATTGCACAGCAATGCCAAGACTCAGACAAGTGCTTTTGGCATGATTATATTCAGATATTGATTCTAACAGGACAAAACCAGTCAGTTTTAAGTCTTGGCACAGGCTACAAGACTGTAGCTGTCAATTTACAACTGACACAGTTATAAAAAACCCACAAAAAATAGTACATTTCCAGGCAGCTTGCTTGGAAAGGGAGGTGAAATCTAAATTTTTCTTGGGTCACTTACACAGGTGCAGCAGTACCACCCAGAGGCCACTGCCTTGCTGGGCACTGCTCAAGCAGAAGATAGTTCCTGTCCAAAAGAGCTCATAGACTGGAAAGACAAAGATAAAAGAGCTCATCATATTAAGACACTTCTAGTACTCACGGATTAAACCTCCCAGAATTCCACTCCCTCACCATCTTACTCCAACCAAATCTGAATGACAACTCCTCTAATGTTGCTAGGAAGGAACATGGCATTGACTGAAATAAACAGAAACTCATTCACACTGCTTTTAATTATTAATTAGACCACTCGGATGAGATGGTGAAATTCCAGGATTTGGTCTTTGCTCCCAGGACTATACGTTTTCTATTCAGCAGTCATTCCTGAGGTATTAATGGGCATATAGTGAACATGCAGGCATTGTGGCTATCCTGTGGAACATGGGCCATAAGGATCCACAGGTCAGGGTGCAAAAACATTAATGGAAGCATCTTGTTTATTCCTCACAGCAGCCTGTTCCACTGTGTTATGAAAATCAGTTAGGTACACTGAGGGAGAAATTGAACTTGGCACTCCCACTTTCTGTGCCATGTTCAGCTGTTCAGATGGAGAACACCATGTCCATGGTTTTAAAAGCTGGCAGTTACCAAGATTTTTGAGGAGGTCTGATTTTAGCAGAGTGTGCCAAACACATTTTGAAAATATCTACAGATTCTGCTCCCTGAAATGCAGGAAATGTTTGTAAGTCCTAGTTTTACTGATGCCAGAGATTAGAGCTGAGTTGCTCAGGCCAGGCATAGAAGAAAACAGAGGAGTAGGCCTTTGAAGTCAAAGAAGGAAATACCTCATCAGTTCAACTCAGTTGTTTTTCTATTAAGCAGATAAACAGAGCTATTTTGGTCAACAATTTCAGACTTTGGCACATGAAACCCACCTAAGTATTAAGTCTCTTTATCCTTTGTCTTTATCGAATGAAGGATATTTCTGCTGTTATACTGCTGTGAAGAAAAGCAAGGTGTTTTTGGTGCAGCAGAAGGAAGAAAAGGAGGCTACCTTTCTCCCTCATAGTCTGACATCAACTAGGCTGGAAGCTAAAACCATGTCCTGGTGTAACAGAGTAGTTACAATGAGCAATATGCAAGTATGATTAGAAAGCAAACCCAAGGAAGAAAGTGGATACTTTTCACTGTGAGCAACAGGATTTTGTTAAACTGCCAAGGAAGGCAAGCAGAGTAGCAGAGTTCTGACCTTGTATGTTCTGAGTAAATAAACTGAACACATTAAGCTATCCCAACACTACATTCATCCCTATACGAAGGAGAAAGTAATAGAGGTGACCTACTGAATAAATACAAGGCCCCTTTGATGTTGTCTAGTTTTTTACAAGCCTAGCTAAGGAGGCTCTGTGAAGTAACGGAAACCATGTTTTGTCAAACTTTTTATTTCAAGAGGAAGAGGATGAGAGGACAATGTTACAGGTGTTTGTCACCTTGTGTTGAGCACTGCTATGTAGGGATGCACAAGCTGAGTGTTCTGTAAGAAACCTACGTGGGATATAATAGAATATATCAACACAGCAAAACTGTTCTTGTGACATTCCTTATTCTTGTAAGTATCAGTAGCTTTGAAGCAATCTACACATTTAAATGCATCAATATGCATTATATGCGTTATTTCACTCCTTTCCTCTTATTTCTTGATTCCCCCACTGTACAGCTATGCCCCCATCTTTGTAAAATAAAATATCCATTACACACTGAAAAAATGAGCCTGATGAATCACAAAACCCCACATAATTTAGTACATCTCTCAATACAGCTTTTCATTCGAATTTGAGGCATTGAAGATAACATGTTCATTCAAACAGCTGCCAGCAAACTATTCATTTGGATTGTTTTGTGGAAGCACTAGTCAAAGGGAAATGAAACACCACATGCTAATGATATGCAAAATGGACAAAAAACATTTAAGTTTTGATACATTGATATTGAGATGTTAATATGATTTTTCTTAATAAGTACTGCTATGCCAGCTTTTATATGGTAAATCAGAAACCCGGTGTTCCTTTTCAGGAAACTTATACAACATGTAATAAAAAATAACAAAAAAACACCACATGGCAAAATTGCCAGGCCTGTTCAGCAAGGATGACTTAATGAGCACAGAATTATTATTTATTGTTTCTTATTGCTACTTCTCTGTCAGTAAGCATTTAAGTAGCAGATATTTTGATCCAGAGCTTGCTCCTGGTCTCTAGTGGAGTGAACTAAAATCTCTCGTCCCCTCAAACACTAGGAAGTCCTAGATTCAATTGTGCTCGCTCAAATGAACATCTAACATCTTCCATTTTAACCAGGCTTTAGCAATAACTGTTGGTCTCCTAACAGGACCAAATGTGTGACATTAAAATTCTGCCACTACTTTTCTTACCCTGTTGTGCAAGTCTCATTTTTTTCCTGGTGAAGCAAAGAGTAACGATAAGTATAGTTACTTATAGGATATGTCGTCAGCAAGAGACACACACCAGAAAAAAATATCTATAATAACAGATTTATTAGAGCTACTACCATTAATTCATACGAAATTTTCATAAAATTAACAAAGTATTTACTGTTTCATGGCTCCTTTGCATGTCAGTCTGAAGATCCTTTAAGCCAGACAAGACAGATTACATCATTATTCAACTGCAGGCCCAATGGTTTAAATTACAGAGACATCCATCCATGCCTCCTGTCTCCACTATGAAATGTGCAGTCAAGATGAGAGAATTTGACTGGGACAGCCATTCACCAGTCTAATATTAAGCTATGGCTTTGACACTTCACATGCTTCTAAGCTCTTGCTCAGGTCAAGCAGCCTCCAAACACTCTGTCATGGCCATATATAAGTCCTTTTAAGCTGAGGTGTAAGGAGGAAAAAACTGTTCTGAATAACCATGATCTAAAACACGTCATGGCAAACACCTTGTATATCCAGTAAACTACTCAACTATTGATTATTTTAGGCAACATATTATAACAAAGCATGAATTCTTCTTTCAATTTCTATATTTCTATAAACATACACCTTCCAAAAGGAAAAAAAATGCTTTCACTGTAGTCTCAAAGGAGTTTGTCTGGCCTAATGTAGATGTCTAGAAATCTGAACTGTTCATTCCAGGTTCCTTTGAAAACTATGGAAAATAAAACATACATTCAAAGCGGGGTTAACACCACAGTAAAATAGACTTTTGCAATCTGACCAATTGAATTGCTTCCTAAAAATGTGTGCTTCTCTATGTAAGACAGAATAGACCAAGTAACTGAGAAATAGATGTCTACACTGTATATAAATTTAGGCAAGATAAATCCATCCAAAGTGTTTAGGTAGTTTAATAAAGTAGGAAAGATAAATACAACAACATAATATCATGCAAAGTATGTATTTCATTATTTCATGGCAACTGTTAAGTGTGCATCTCTTAAAAAAATGGTAATAAAATAGTTACCAGAATTATAAACATGGAGTGGAATACTTAAACCCCTGTAACTATTTTTGTCTAGAATCCCTCTGCAGTAATAGAGATGCATTTTCCTAAGATGATTTGTTCTGTCTCATAATTACCATTTAAGTTACTTGGGAAGAAGCTTACTCTGGAAATTAATGTCTCTCCTCAAATGTACAGCGTGAACCCCCTTCCCTCTGTTTGAAAACAGTAGTTTAAACCAAATAGTTGACCTCTAAATGGCTAATCTTTGATGAGATGAATCCCATTCACGCTATATTAAGCCAAGAGATCTTATAGCCCCTTCTTAACAAGAGTGTAGGTATGTTCTGACATTCAGAAAATTTCGATCAATTATCATTGGTTTTACCTGCACTTTAGCAGTTTCACAGATCTGATGAAAATACTGAACAGTATCTTGGTTAGCTTCCTGCAATGTATGTATGAAAGGGCATTAAATTACCAATAAATTAATTCCTTTGGTAACCATGCAGTAGGACATCATTTAGAAAATTTGTTCCTCGCAATACAAATGAATAATTTTCCACAGTGCTTTGAATCAACAGGCCAATACACTTAATTAAACAATAGTGGAACTTCTTTATCATGCGTTCTATATGTCAGAATTAGTAGATCCATTTTTCTGCAAGAGAGAAAATAGTGGTCAGAAATGCCAAGCAAAGAAATATACTCTAATTTTTTTTTCTTTTCTAGAATATCTACTGAAGTCTGACTGTCCTATCTTGTAATTTGATTAAATAAGACATTTCAATTTATAGTGCTTAATATAAAGAATTTTGGTATGTCTTTTTTACCATTTTGTAACTATTACAGTGTCTTATTAATTTTCAAATCTGATTAATTACAAAATTCACTCTTCCTGACAAATTTTGCAATTGCATAACACAAAGTATTTTAATCAAACAAATTTTTAATATAATTTTGGTTCACATGATCTTATCTCAGAATTATGTGGTTCATAATCAGCTTATCAGAGCATTTCTTCTCCATTTCCGTTTGTCTTAAGTGGTACAGAGGTACTAGGTACTGATTTGTATGAAATAATAATTGCTGTGAAGAGACAAGGTTTAAAATCTAGCAACTTTTAGAAAAGATAATAAAACAAAATGTTCATTTGTCGCTGCCTTGCACATTTGTTTACTCGCTATGTTCCTCACAAAGGTAAGAATAGTAATCACAGTATAATGTTTTCATTATGACTTAATAGATTTTGTATCTTCTTTCTCATGGTCACAATTGCTCCACTAGGTGAAAGTACCTCTGGACCCTGGCTTAGTCATTTCAGTAGAGCAACCTGATTCTCAGGTGACTTAGCAATTTATTCTTCTCACTTCCAGGGCAGGATGCCATTGCCGCACTCCAGGTGTCTTCACTGACTGCACAGGTAGGACTCCACAGGTTACAGTGAGACTTTAAGAGATCTCCCTCACAGATACAGAATAATTGTTTCTAGACCATGGGGTTAGATATCATCCTAAGCTTACTGAATTAGATACTTTGAAAGGGTTTAAGTCTGCAGAAATGAGCAAAACCAGCAGCTCTGTTGTACGTTCAAGTTGTTTGAATGAAGTTCTCTGAATTGTTTTCCTTATGTTCAGTGCCGTCTTGTACCTTACCTTTAACTTTGGAATAGCAAGGCTCACAATGCACAGTTTGTCTGTAAATCCAAATGCTGTCTCCTGCTTTTAGATCTTCCAGCGGTCTCTTGCATACTTCACACTGCAACACACAAGTCAAAAGAAAGAAGAAAAATTAAAATGAAACCCTTCTCTAATACTCATTCCCTCTATGCTGTACTTTAGGAAGCAGGAAACCCCAGACCAGAATAGGGGTTACTAGTACTGCAATATCATCAAATCTGAACTCTGAAAGAGTATTTTAATGAACAGAAAGTTAAACATCTGAATATCTCACCTTTATTCATCTAAAAATCAGGTACAAGTGTCTCAACGGGTTCCCTAGATACTCATTATACTCAACAATCTTGTACTTCCCTGAGACATTTCCAAAGGGTACTTTCCTTGTCTTAGCTTAGAGCTTTATCCTAAAATAAGATGAATCACCATTTTGATATTCTTTTCTTTCTTCACCAATAAAGGAAGCATGATCACACCTAGTCATCCAACTCAGAGTAAATCTTAAAGAAACTAAACCTGCTTATTTCAAAATATTTTATGACACTTCTCATAACACTTAACTATGTCTCCAATTGCAGAATCTGGACACTGCTTTCAGAAGTGTCTAAAAAATGCTAATTTTTGAGATAGGGAAGCATTGTCCATGTTTCACCTGTGAAAATACACAGATACACACAGAGGCTTGCTTCCCAAGATCACGAGGAAAACTTACAGTGTATCAAGGGGCATGGTAATTTGATATATAAACTAGAATCTTGATACCCAGATAATTTTATCTATTTATTTATTTATTCGGTTTAATCTAATAAAAGAACAGTAAATTCTGGTTTCTTTGGATATTTTATGCACTGATAAATGAAAGTCAGCATTAGCATTAAGGTGCTATTAAAACAATCTGCTTCTTCATTTTTTTTATGTTTCTTCTTTTAAATCAACAAAAGGATGGGCATATCTTCATGACCTTTTGATTACCAAGATTAGCTAGAATTTTTATACAGAGAAAACCCCCTATAATTTGGATTATTTACTCACTGAACTTTTGGTATGTACCTTTACAAGAAAAGGAAGATGTTATAGTGCTGTCAGCTACATGCAAATCTCTAATGGATACAGGGTATTTGTAAGGAGCTAAATGAATATTAATGATGAAAAATTGCACTGTTTAGCTAAATACATAACTACAAGCATGAGCCACAGACGTACGTCAGTTGTGTAATTTTTTTTCCAGTGCTTTCATAAGTGTGTAGTTACACAAAAATTAAGCTGAATTTTGCTGGCCAGACAGGTCCCAAATGGAGAACAGGTAGCAAAATAACATAATTTTTTAAAAAAGCAAAAATATTTAGTAGATAATTCAGCCAATACGATCTTGTTAATACTCTTAACTGCATGAAAAGCCCATTCGTCCTATGTGGGTTGATCCATCTAAAAAGAATGGAAGCAAACCAGAGCTTATATTTACCTGCAATAATAGTATTACATAGTGGTTTCCCATGAAGAAATTGCATTTCTGGTGCTCAAAAAGATCAGAAAGTCAATATGAGACAAAAAGCACATGTAGCTTCATACATGTTAAGTGCAACCTTACTGCTGTATTCTGGTTTGTGTTAATTTTCATGCAATAAATAGGTAAAAGATCTGCTGTCAGGAACAGAAGTCAAAGCTATGCAGGACTGCACAGAAAAATGAGCTATTCTAATGCAGTGATTTTGCAGAGTATTGTTTTTGAGAACAGTAAACTCTGTGTGTAGATGCAAGCAGAAATAAGATAAATGAGACATAAAGAAAACAGACCATAGGACTGAGCACTGCCAGGAATACCCTGAGAAAAGTGTAAGAGCTAATTTTCAGCTGAGGCTTAGGTTTTGGAATGACAAGGAAAAAAAAAATTTCTTCTGTGCTTTCATTTTTAGTGGAAACAGGGAAAAAATACCTAGTTTTTAATAATTAAGACTGTTTTAGATGTCACTAAATCAAGAACATCTACAAAACTTCATAAAAAGAGAAATTGAACAAAATTTTATAATACAAAGAACGTGTAAGTTGAATATAATTCACTGTATCAGACTGGAAGTGTGTATAAGTGAAGGCTTCTAAATGTGTGGGACATTCAGGATACATTCAGTTGCATCCTTTATCCTCGTTGTTGCAAGAGAGGAGAGGCAGGGAGAATGAGAGTAGAAGGAGGAGAGAGAGAAATGAAAAGAAAGAGAAAGGGAGTGTGTAGAGCTCAGAAAGAAACAGAGAGAGAGTATTTCCTACATTAATCTCCTCTGATTGGAAACCTTCCTATTCTTCAAGGTGGAGAAGGCCTAAGGCCTAAATAGTCTTATTATATGTGTAGTATAATGCAGGTTTTACATTCAAATTATATTTCTTAGTACCAGGTGAAATCTTCTTACCTTGAAGCAAGTTGAATGACAGCAAATTTGCAAGGCATCTAAGATCATTTTGGCATCTATGCCCAAGGGCTTCCTGCAGTATGTACATATATCTTTTCCAATTATACTCCTGTGTATATAATATAACATCAGCTGTCAGAAAAAGAGCTGCCATTGAAATCTCAAGCAGAAAATTGATAAGCTTAGTACACTGCGTGGGAAAGACTTTTGTATACTGTACAATGGCCATAAATGGAAAAATGTCATCTGTGTATTCCCTCCATTCTAGTTGACAAGTGTAATATACATGCTCCTGTGATGGGTAAATTGCTGAATGTAATTGTCAAATAGCAAAAATACCTTCACAGAAAGAGTGGTCTTCTCTGGTGAACTGAATTTAGCTGCTGAATGTCTGGGAGCATGTATACTAAATAGGGATGGAGTGGAGGACAAGAATTTTAACGTTTTAATCACAAAAGTAAATTGGTAGTTGTATTGAAACTGCCATAATTTGATCAGTCTGGTATATAATTCTCTGTGATGCTCAAGTACTTGCAAATGTTTTTGATTTTCTGTACGTCAGACAGAATTTATACCTTCATGGCAGTTTTAGTGAACACGCATATAGAACAGTGTACCTGGTATTTATGACAATAGTACTTTTAAAAATTTTCTCAGCTCATGTTGGATTCTTACATGAGATCAGTCTGTATCTAGATATAGTTGTTATTGGTTTATATTACAAAATCAACTGGTCTTGCTCCTTTCCACTCAGTGACAAACCATCATCCTAATATTTAATCATTCCCAGAGCTTCTTATACTTACGTTGGAAAGGATACAAGTCCTTCTCATTTGGTAATTCCAAGTAATGGGACTGTCCAAATTATCCTTTCACGTTTTTTTCCCCGGGAGGTAAGATATTACTGATGGAGCAAATATGCTTTGTATATTTGGAAATATCTTAATTGTTGTTAAAACATAGTTTTTAACAGCGTTGTCATGTGAACCGATTCCTCCACATCTGGTCATAAAGTTGGTCATTACAGAAACCACTCTCACAAAGGAAGGACATTTTGCAGAGTAAGCAGCTGCCTGAGATAGAAACTACAGACTCACAAAGCCAACCCTATCACTTAAAGCATTGGCTATTGTTTCTATAGGTATTTTAAAATGTCAGCTGTGACAAGCCTGACATAATATTAGGCTGCTGAACTGTGGTAATGATTTGATGGCCAGATCCCACTGAAAGAGAGCTCTCTTTGAAAAGCTGTCTGACGAGCCTAATGGTGACTTCCACTGCTCTCTTTTGTCTGAACACTTGAATGCTTATGCAAATGTCTGTGTCCTTTGGTGCTCTAAGATGTTATTAATGTGTACTTACCGATCAGAAGTGGAGTAAACAGTTTTAATAGTATTTCCAGTTATATTTTCTTCATAGGCACCATATGATGATTTGCTGTGAAGCAGGGAGTGCATAGCAATCACTAAACAGTACTTTATATTTTTAAAGGTTTCACTACATTGATGATAATATGCAAATTAAACTGAAGTAACATGCTTGTGAAAAAAACCCGTCATATTTGGTGATGAGTTCTTTTCTGTACCTTCACAACCATAAAGAATGATAATATCACTGTTGAAAAACACAAAAATGTATATAACCACAACTTAGGAAAAAAATATAACTGTACTACTGTGTAGAAAAAAATAATGAAGCTACAGCAAAACTATTTCCAAAGAATCAGTTTCTAACCTTGTCAACTGAAAGTGTGAGGAAACTCAGAACCTTTTAAAATAAATGCATAGTCTGAGAGCCTGACAAGAGTCTAAGTGAAAACTGAGTCACAATGTAGTCTGAGAGCTGTGTACCTGATCACGTACCTTCTTTCAGCTCATATCACTCACTCCTTTGCTTGCTGTGGTGTGACATGTTTACACAGCAAGCTACTCAGCCATAAATACTCTGTAGAATCTATTGCATAAACCCTGAAATAAGCTACAAAGACCATTCATTTAATAAGATTTCATTAATTAAATTAGGATTAGAGGTTTGGGTAGAGGGTATCAATTTTATCGAGTGTAAGGTAACATTGCATATTGCAGCACATTCTTTGCCCTGCCACTCCTGTATTATTGTCTCTATTTTAACTTTCAAAGATGATCAGAATATTACAAATCAGAATCTGTATGTGTGCAAAATGCTGCAAAATGCTAACTGAATTTTCTGTTGAATATTCATTTTTAGTGTTAAATTGTATGCTGTTTTGCTTTGCTTTTATTCTCAGCCAATTTATGGGTTTGGCCTTTGAGACCATGCAGAAGTTTCAGAATACATAAATTTCAACTGTACTCCAACCTCCTAGAGCAAATGTAGAGAAAATGAGAGATTAAGAGATCCTGCGCCCATTCATACCCACACCAAGGCTCAGGTGTGCATAAGGTTAAGGATGGGGACATTGGCCATAGTTCCCATAAAGGACCAGACTGTGACTGCTATTTTCCCTGTCAATAAGACTCAACAGAAGATTACTCCTTTCCCTGCCAAGTCATCAGCCTTGACTCAGGCGATTCAAAACTACTAGACAGCAATGCAACACCTTACATATAGGGTTATGTCTTTAAACAATCCCACCCACATTAATATTTAATTAATCCATACAGATGGGTAGATTGGTACTGAGGAGAGGTTTCTTCCTAATCCAAAATGGTCTTTCCCTCAGGAATTACATATTACATTTTTTGTTGCCATATTTCTTGAAAATACATTTTAACCATGAAGAACAAGATCTGATCTCCTTTGTTTCAATTATTTCCAGTTATCAACAGACCTGGTGTATAACTACTTCTCTTAAATATCTCTACATCACATTTTCTCACTCTGGTTTGCAATGTGTGTGCTTGCAGAAGCAGAATCCAGATAGAGCAAGAGTATTGCAAGATAAATGATTTTTAAAATAGCTTATTCCTCGTCAAAAAGTCAGAAACCCATGTCACAGTTTCAGTGATTGGATTGGTGAAACATGAGTTCAGATTCATCCCATTTAGGAACTTAATAAGGCACTTAAGTGAAGAGTGTAATGTTTTCCTTACACCCTCACAAAGAAGTAAGTTTGTAAGAAATAAGAGCACTGTGTATCTAACACACAGGAAATGCCTTTCCTTTGTTACGTATGTAAGAATTCTGGCTTAGCTACTCTCCTCAATTTTGTGTTTCAGCCACATCTCTAGAGCTACACAGAGTATGTCTTGTGCTCCTGACTCTGTGCACCAGAGCTATGATTTGTGGGCTTCTATGCCTGAGATCCTGGAATAAGATTTGGAAGAGGGCTGGAATGATTCCAAAGACCAATGTGAGGTTTCTAAGCATCCGTGAAATTTCATGCATAAAAATGGTTTTTTCTTAATTTTTTTCAAGGAACGTCACTTTAGATGTTATGATGCTCAATTCATTGTCTACAGTACCTGGTCTTTCTTTCACTGTCACTAGAGTAGTTTGTTTCTGGGAGATTATTTGGAGCCCTTGGAGAATTCTCATATGCTTTCTCAGTTATCCTAGAAAAACAAACAAAAAAAAAAAAGAAACCATACAACAAGAAAAGAAAGAGTTTTTAGAAATCATTTTCATTTTCACAGCTTTTAATTTACACTTAGAGACATAAATGCAGAAGCTTAGGCTTGAAAAAGTAGGTAAAGAAATTTATCTTTTTCTTACTGTTGTTAAATTGTTGCTGGTGAAAAATAATGCAATCGGTGACCTATAATTTTAAGTCCTCTAGTTTATGCTGATATATTCAGATCTATTCATATCAGAAACTTCATCTAACTTTATTGAACTCTAGTTTCCTTGAAGTGCTCACTGAGGTTTTCAACTGTGCAATAATGTCTCAGCGGTTGATAGCACTCCACGTTTTCTTGTCAGTATTTTATAATGTATTCTTAGGCTTACTGCAGTCAGTCCCAAGTTTTTTTTTATTTTGGATATACTACAGTTATGTTTTTCTTAGAAATGACCAGCTAAACAGATATGTAGACTCATTTCAAAAAGCAGGATTATTATTCAAGCAAAAGAAACCTTGGCTCTGCAGTTTTCCCTGCCACAGACATGACAGTCAAACAAACATAAAAATAAACCTTGTCATACAAATTATAGGATTTAAGGAATAAGTGCTATAATGTTTTTGATGATTTTACAAAGCAGCTCAGACAAATGCTGCAGTGTTTGGTTCTGCCAAAAGTTCTGAAACAACTTGATGATTACAAGCCTTAACTCTGGATGTTTGGGCTGCAGCTTGATTTATTTTGGTGAGCTTGCCAAGGACCGAAGCTCTGCCGGACGACCCTCACTTAGTGCTGTCATGTTTTATATGCGTAGCATGCAGCATGAAGCAGCACCCTCTATTATGACTCCTAACTGGGCATGCCCCCTTTCAGAACTAAAAGAGAAACTCATTTGCCATAGGTACTCAGTACATGCTTCTCTGTCAAGTGAAACTGCTAGGACAAAAATATATTCTATTGAAAAATAGCAAAACTGCCTGTGTATACAGGTAGCTAAGTTCTTCCTCTTCATTTGTATATACAACTAAATGGAAGACTCAAAAAGATAACATCAGAATGGTAGCTAAAAACACAATACTAACTTCACTTCAATTGACCAAAATGGATCCTAGTAGCAGTGAAACTTTGTACTAGGAATGCATTTACTTATATTTGTTTGAGAAGCTAGCAGCTGAGTTCACAAAACAGCTACATAAGCACAAAGATACTCGTGAGAATCTTGTCACCAGTCTTTTTCATTCTTTACAAGAAATTATGTGTTTGAGTCGTTGCTTATTACCAAAATACATACAGCTTTATTGTTACATTTCATTAATCAGTCACATTTTAGAAATAATAAAGATATCCTCCTTATGTTGGGCAAATTTTGCTTTCTTGTATTAGGAGTTCAAATTTCTGGTACCACACTAAACAGCTACAACTGTTGATGTTAGCTCTTCAAGTTTTAGAGAGAACTACCAATTGAGTCTCACCACTTGTTACTTTGGTCATCAGCAGGCTTTACTTCAGTGTTATCACCAAGGTCCTTATCTCTGAAAGTGAGAGAGACCTCAGAATTAATAGAAGTATTTTATTTAATCTAAACATATTAAACAGGCTGAACTATTTACGTTGAAGAAGAAAAAAAAATGTACGCATTTCACAAGGAATATTCCTGACTACATTGAGTAGTTATCTGTTCAGGCGTCAGTATTTTTCAGTTTCTTTCTAGTGTGATGACACAAAAGAATAATAAACAACTCAAAACCAGCAAGATCATTATAGTTTTGTAGGATAATTCAGGCTGGAACTCAGAGACCTCAGGGTCTCTCTAGTCCAACCTTCTGCTTAAACCAGGGGTTGCTCTGAGGTCAGACCAGGTTGCTCAAGTCTTTCTCAATTAGGTCTTGAAAACCTCCAAGGAGAGAGTTGGCTTAACCTCTCCAGGCTACCTGCTCCATTGCTGGACAGTCCTCCATGTATCCAGCCAGAATCTCTCGTTTCAATTTATGACCCCTATGTCACGTTGCGTTCCCATGCTACAGGAGAAGGTTCTGCCTACCTCTGCTAAACTGATTGTGGCTCTATCATTTTAACTTGATAACAGAATTTCATTCAGTTCAGGCATCAATACCATGAGCTATGGAAATGGCTTCCAAAATATGTTACTTGCTTTACTATTCTATGCAGACCAAATTCCTCTTACAACTGCTGTTATCTAGGATTGTATACAATCTCTAGGTCTACATGGCACCACATTTATGCTAGTAACTCATCAGTCACTTACTGTGAAAAAGCAATTCCATATATTAAATTTCATATATTACCCTATGTCATGTATATAATAATTTTACATTAATATTTATATTAAATGCCCTGTAATGAAACAAAAATGTTACCCATTGGCAGACTGTTTCAGATTAAAAAAGGTGACCCGAGTTCCCATTTGAACACAAATAAAAATGTAATGATTTTTACAGAACAGAATCTATTACTACTAAAATCCAATCAACCATCAACATTTTATGTGCGTATAAGAGAAAGATTATGACAAGCTGACCTCTTTTTTTTCTGATCAGCAGTATTTATTTCAGTAAGAAGGTGCTTTTGTCTGAAACAACAAACAAATACAACTGTTAAAATATTCCCCCTATCTAGGAAGGAATAAAGTATCGTAAAAGAAAGAAATATATTTATGCACACATTTAAAAGGAAAAAAGTAAATTGTTAGTTACTTTTGTGTTCAAAATTTGCAAACACTTACGTTCTTGAACATAATAAGAAAATATGTTTACAATTTTCCCCAGCAAGGTAAAGTTCTGTGTAATTGAATAAAAATACTGTCTATTATATCCAAGAAAATAAGAAGACTTCAATCAGATCAATGCCATAGTTTAAGACTTTTTTTTACCAGTGAAGATGGTAAAGGAGAAACATGAACTTTCAAAGAATTTAGAATTAACTTATGGGCTCCAAGCATCTTAATCCGTGTTGGCATCATTAATTTTCAAAACTATTTTTTTATTTAAAATAATAAACTTCTACTTCTTAAGACAACATGTAGAAATATGGCCAAATTTCCACATACTTTGCTTCTGGAATGATGAGAAATTCCCTCTGTTTATCATCATGGTGAACAATTAAAGCATTGATTGTGTCCGTATTTATACTGAAAATGTAAGCATCCAAAGATTCACATAGTTTACATATAAGGAAATATTTTTTTAAATTTCATAAATACAATTAAACTAGAGCCAAGTTTTTCCTCTATATTCTTTACTACCTTAAAATGGTTCCGTGAATTAGAGAATTGAATGACCTATGAAAAGCACTTTTAACTACTGTAAAAAACCCCATGATTCTCTTTAGATGAATAGGGAGCAAAACAAAAGGCCCAGTTAACTCTATGAAAGTCATAGCTTAGTCACTTCAATCCATGATAGGCTTATGAATCTTAAAACTTTGGATGCTCCTAAAATTCAGTAGTGTCTCAAAGCCTTGTGCTCCAGCCTATTAAATTATCTGTGAATTAAAATTTCAAAAAAAAAAAAGATACTCAACTTACAGGTTAGTGCTATAGTACATATATATATGTATGTGTGTGCATATATGTAAGATTGTCTAATGTAAAATAGAGGATCACAGGTTGGCAACATTTGTGTGCTATTATTGTTTAGAACATCAGTCTTGAAATTTATCTCCAGAATATCAGTGTTAGGTATGACAAATATTACACAGCTCTTACTAGCACAGTACCCTGCCAGTTCCTCCCGTTCCATACCCTGAAGGGATCCTTGCAGACCTCAAGAAACTTGGCCTGAAACAGATTGAACTGACACATCCTTCAAAAAAGTAAGTTCAAGCTGCTCTCTTTGGATCACTGCCCTTGCTGACTGAAATGCTTTATTACACCTTGTTGGGGCAACCCTTATCATCCGTGAGTTCTATGGTATTTTGTTTACCACCCCTCTCTAACTATATCACAGTACTTCATTAACAGTTTAATAGCAGAAGTATATAAGGCACGTATGGAAGCTTGCCATAGATATTACTTGTTCAGCTGATAGTGCACATGCCACTGAATTCATCTATATTTTCATATTTATCATTCTGTATAAGGAATGATACTTGTTAATCTATAAAACATTTTCCAGATTTGCAACATTACCTTTCCTGACATCCTCATAGTTGCAAATTACTCACTGTTTTAGTAAAGTAGGGCCTGAGAAACTTTGAAGACTTACTCCTTGTCACTTGTGGAAGAACTTGGATTCACTTTGCTGAAGTTATCGAGGTCTTGGTTCCTTTAGAGACAGAACAAAACCCAGATTGTATCACAATCAGTATAACGAGCTGTCAAGTAGTCAAACTAAATAATAATTTTAAAAAAATTATAATTGGCACATCCTTTATGAAAGAAAAATATTAACTGATTAAAAGTTCAAGGCATACATCATTTTAGTATTTCAAAGATATTCATAGGCACAGCTATATGCCCACCATTTGCACATAAGCCCCCATTCTTCCTGAGGTAATTGAAAAGTCCATTTGTCTGTTTGGTAGGCTATTTAGACCAGCTCTTTCCCAAGTAAATTCACTCTTCTCACAAGAAATTTCTTGTTTAAAGTGAGGGATGGTGAGATCTAGTTACATCCACTAATTCTTGAACTTTCGCACAAGAGATAGGACATTATTATTATTATTATTATTATCATCATTATTATTATTATTATCATCATCATCATCATCGTCATCATCATCATCATCATCATCATCATCATCTGCTGTAAGGGGAAAAAATTTGTTCCTTGAATTAGATCTTGTTAGTTAACTAATTTCCTTTTTTCAATATACTAACATTAGAGTATATATTAATGCAACATAACTATTAGAAATGGAAATTAATGATATTTTTTACTCTTTGAATGTGACTTTTAGTAGTGTCAAGTCAAAACACAGAGTTTTGTTTTGACTACCTTTATTTCCCTTCAAAGGATTGTGCTGGTGTTAACATTTCTATAAAACACTTCACTTCCATGAAAATGCATTTTTCAAAATGCAAACTCCTCTACTGAAAATTTTTCAGCAGCTTTACCTATAAAGTTACCATCTAGTTACCTTAACTCCCTACAAAAAACGGATATACTTACTCACCAAAAGAAAGCAATGGGAAAAGAATGATGCCTTTGATGATATGACAGTGCTACCCTAGAGGACCTGTTCTGTAGCCTGGCAGTCAACAATGTGCCGTATGTCTCTATACTGACTTTTCATTCTGACCTGTTCTGTCATGAAACAACAGCTTTCTCAGGTTTCTTCTTGGTCATGTTTGTCAGCTTTGGGCTTCCCTTTGATGAGATTATCAAGATCTCCATTTGTTTAGGAATGAAAGAATAGTTCAGTGCAAGAAGACTCTGCTCCCATTAACTACAGTCCTTATTAAATTATATACTTTTGGAACTTCTCTTTATATTATCACAGATTTCACAGTTTCAGAGTATTCCTTCCAAAACTGTAGCCTTGCAGTTATCCAAAACTATCCTTTCCTTTATGAGCTAACTGCATGGCAAATTGCTTCCTCAGTGCATGGAGGTAGCAAAACACAAAAATTATAGTAAGTGTAAATAAGGGCTCAGGTAGTTCCTTTAACTTATATTTTTGCTAATTTTATTTTAAACAAAAAAAAAAAACACCAAAAACCCCAGCTGTGCACGTGTCTGGCATGAGTAATATATGCATTATAATTCTTGTTTCTTGCATCCTTCATTCCTTTATGTTCTTAGAGGTATTTTAAATATGCATATGAAGTCTTCTATGAAGCCTACGGAAGCTTTGCAATTGCAGCTTCCTCAATTCTGACCTTTATGTGCTATGCAACCTGCACATATATATCGGCCTGATTGTTGTATATTCACCCAAAACATAGAGAGCAGGAGATTTGGAACTCCTGTTGGTTCTGGCTGAAGTCATGGGATTACATGCAGTTTACTCAGTATGGTTATCAGTAGCCTTTCTGCTTCCTTCTGCTGACTTTCATAGCATGGAGCAGTAGAAAAGCTGTGACAGTAGCAAAGCTGTGCCCTGCAGGCCACTATGTCTGTATGCTCCTGTGTCTGGTTTTCAAAGGCATATATGCATTTGGAGAACCAAATTCCAATGTGTTTTCAATGAGATTTAACTCAATTATACAGATATGATTGAAATTTTTACTCACCCTGTAGATATAAAAATATTCAATTAGCTTTTTAAAAAATTTGAATTTCATCTTTTTTAATAGTTCCTGGGGATTCATCTTTCAGAATTAGATAAATTAATTGAAGAAATCTTCCTATAAAAATAGTCCAATACAATGCAGATAAAATATGCCCCCCCCCCCAAATACTGGAACTTTTTGTGTTACTCTTTGTAAGAAATGTTAAAATATCTTAGTGTTTTTGCACCAAATACAACATAATTGGATGAATAATTCTATAGAAATTTATTTTAGAACACTGCAAAGTTTTATCACCTATATACTTGTAGGTAACAGTTTTCTGTCAAAAGGGAAGGAAGAAACTCCCTTAAGATCAGCAGAAAAGATTCTGGCTCTAAAACATGTTCTTTTTAAGTTTTCACATGTATTTTAACACTCTTCCCGCATAACTTCAGACTTGCTTTACCTTAACTTGCTCTATTCACTTTGCAGAGTTTCCAGGAAAAAGAATGAGGAGGTATCTAAAACAGTTCAGCCTTTTTATATTGCCTATTTGGAAATAATGGGGGAAAAAAATACAAACGTCCAGTAATTTAAGACTTATTCCTTCAGAAATAGGTGTACCGGGCCATATTAATCCTTGGTGCAACTCAAAGGGTAGATGAATTAGTTCCCTTCTGTAGTCTTTAAATCATAATGACTTTGCAACCAACAGCATTTTCTTACTTCCTCGTACATTATTTTCTGTGCTTTGGGTATCCCAATACAGTGACTGGCTTGCAAGGAAGATTTTACTTGTTATCCAAAGGGACAGTAACAAAAGTAAAAGAAGTCTAGGCTACATGCGCACTCCTGGTCAACTGCAGCCTGATCTATACAACTCTTAACTCTTAAGAGTCCTAATAAGTGAACAAATACAGTTGCGGCTGCTGATTACAGCACAGAAATAAATACAGACTGACCTGTTCATTAGACGTTATGGTTCCTATGGAACTAAACTTCTGTAAAACAGAACCCTTAGAAGATATTAATTTACTGCACTGGTAACACTTCTCAAACTTTCAGCCTCATGAAACATCTTGACATGACTGCACCATGTAATCAGGACTGACATCTTTCAAGTTGCTTGCCTTGAGGTGGCTGGCTGGTGCAAAGAAGAGGTCATAGGATACGCAACTTCAAGTTACTGGTTCAAGCGTAGTTCAGGTTATTGTCAACTAAAGTTAAAGTTTGAGTGCTCTTATTTATAAAAGGATACAATGCAAAGTAGGGCAAGTTACAGGACATGGTGCGTATCTCAGAATTTATCTGATTATGTTCAGGGCATACTTTTGCTGACTTTTTAAACTCTCTTTGTTAGCAAAGCTGTGTTTACTTTAGCATTAGCACACAGTGAGCACCAGTGTTGATATCAGCACAAAATGCAGCCTCACATTAAATACTAGAGTGAGTGTGCATTATAGAGTCTAAGCAGAATTTCAGGTTGGGTTTCCTTTGTGAGTTGTTACCTTGTTAAAAATCAGCAATACAATTCATCCCTTTTTTAATGCTTCTAAAAGAGATGACAAGCATTACTGTGGGAAAGAGACTAACCTATATTCATATATTAAAAAGGCTCCTTGCATATCAGAATGTTAGATGCAGTGCAAGGCTGCCGTGGAGAAGGACTTCCAGTTTCAAGTATAACTGTCACTTGAAAAAATGAACTATTTTGGTGTCCAAGGCTGGCTGAATTGAATTCCTACTGCTTACATTTGTCAAAATTTTTTTAAAATATGGATGATGATGGAAAACAGCAGCATAAAACTTCTATACAAAGCAGTTTAGACAAACTTGAGGAAATATCTTTCAAATATGGTAGGTGGCTTGTAATAGATGTTGGCATTTTTCATAGGTCATTCCAAAGGATGCCATCTCCAAGCATAGTATCTTTTGAGACGGCCATTACATCCCTGTGAACATTCTGCCTGGGGTGAGTGTTTTTGAAATGGATCAGAATGAGGTGGGTCAGACAGCCTTCCAGGAGGAGAATATACATTTTACTCACAAATTCAACAAGATTAAATATTTTAATAAAGACTCAGGACATGACTGGGAGTTTTTAACCTGGCACCCAACTCAGGTTAACTAATATTTGTTTTTTTATTCCGCAAAAAAATACTTGTAACAGCAATAGAGAGGAACTTGTATCACATTTTGTACAAAAGGATCTCAAGTATTGAAACAATGAGTTAATTTATTCTGAAATAAAAACATTAAGACTTGCATTAAGACCCCAGTGTGCTTGTCATCATTGCTGAAGTATGGAAGACAATTCTATTGATTCATTTACTTTTCTGTTTGTAAGTGAGCACCTCCAGAAAAAAACTCTATTCTGCCTTTAACATCACTTTGCAGAAAAATGCTTAAAATAGCACTGCGAATCCAAAAGAAAGCTCCACTCTGAAGGACAGAAAGAACTGTGTGCAACTTGGCCACTGTGGGCTTCATGCTGTAAACCATGAATTTTGCTGCTGCTATCTGCTATTTTGCCTCTAGCTGCTTGTGTAAAATAGGATTAGAAATCTGACAATTAATGAAGAGAGCCCAGTAGAATAAAAGGCTATCAAAGAACATAAATAAAAACAGATATAAAAAAAACCCTGTCAAAACAGGCTGCATGTAACCTTTATGGCTTAGTTTAACCAGGGACTCTTATTCTGCCATATCTTGACCCCTGTGCCTCTCAGACACAAACAGAAAGGGAAATTATGTAACGCTTGTATGACAAGCTCTACAGAAATCAGATAAATTTCAAAAGCTTAATATCTCTGACTCTGTATCAATATCAGCAAATGTTTCTTCATTTACAGAACAATTGTCTTTTGCATTACCTCATTCCAATAATGTTAGGTATCCAATGTCTTCTTTCATTTAATGTACAAAGGATCTATGAACATTTTCGGTAAGTAATTTTTAAAAGTGTAAAAATTAATGTATTATGTAACCACAAGGTATGATTTTTTCTCTTTTATGCTTTGTATCAAAAAATTAGAGAAATTGAGTTGTCTACATTTTGCTTTCTTTTCAGTCTGCATTTGATTTCTAACTCAGTTCACTTGAGATAAAGATCTAATACTTTTCAGTCCTTCTGCTCTGTGAACTGTGCTTGTGAATCTCACTTATTTCTGTGGATAATAGTTCGGAAACTCTGGTTTAGCTGGTGACAAGTCGAATCACCATCAAAAAGAAAACCACAAATGAATCCCATCCACACATCCAAGCACAGCTCATAGGTTTTGTTGGGTTTTTAGTTATTTGGGGTTTTTTAATCTTGAAAACATTCAGATACAATTTCAAATGACATGGAAGCAGGAAACATGTGAATCACGCCTACAAAAGAGCTTTAGTGATGTCATAGTTGTTCAGTGAAAGCACTGAAAGTCTTTCTGATGTGTTTTTTTGCGAATTCTGAGAGCAATGAAGAAAACAGTCAATAAAAATACATTTTAGAAAGTTTGCTCACATTTTTTCTGACTGTCCTTAATGCTGAGGTGAAATTGAAGTTGATCCTGGACATGTGTACTAAAGGAAGCAAGAAAGGAAATTTTAAAGAGACTGCAGCCATGCTCTTGAACCTCAAGAATCATGCAGGAAAGTATGTGCTCACAATTCCCTAGTCATTCAGTGAATGCTTACTCAATCTGTAAAAGTCTTGCTGAGCCTTTATCTAGTTCCAAATGTTCCCTAACTCTTGAAGGCATTCTTACCTAGTTACCTAGAATTTCATCATCCCTCTTTGCTGATACACCAGTAGCTGACATAATACACAAGCACCAATATTGTAGGTGCATTTTATGGACTAGAAAACTGAATGACCATGCATATTTCAGAAGATTTGCTGTATTGCCTTTAATGAGTGGGACGCTTCATGTCAAATTCCAGGATACTCAGTACGGTTTCAGATGTAGTCACTCTGTCATCATCAACATAATTGTGAGCAATCCAGAGGTAGATATTAAAGGATACTATTGAATACTATTAAAGGAGTCATGCACATTATTTTTAATAGATGTCCATCTGTTTTCTGTTTAAAAGCACTGAGCTGAATTATAAAAACTACTGAGATGACTGAGATGATAATTTAAGAAGATGATATTATAATATATATATAGTATTTTTAATTGTAAAACCAAAAAAGTTGTATCTTTTGTTTTCAAGGACAACAAAAGTTGTCCTTTCTTCGGTGATCTCTCCCAGTTGACCAACAAAGAATTCCAGTCAACAGTTCCTTCTTCTGGAATGATGGAATATAGAAAGACCACACTAACCAAGTCTGGCTAAAACCATAAGGGCATTTCTGACCTAGTCATGTCTGCACAGGAGAAGACAAAACCAATCAATTGCCAAGTGGACCTTCCAACTCTGAACTAAAAGAGTTGGTCTAGAGTACATTAAATATGTCAGGCATCTTACTGGATAAAGTTTAACGTTGTGGGCCCAGCTGAATTTTCATCTGCTGTTATGGCTGTGTTACTGTCCCTGTATCAGACTTTTGTCACATAAACTGAGAATGAGTAAAGGAGTTCTTTGAGAAAAGATTGGAATTCATTCTGAAGCAGAGTGCATTTCCTTCCACACTACGATGTTCACTGATCAGTGCCAGAAGCCCTCATTCAGACCTTTCATCAATAACAGCTGGGGATGAAAGAACAGAAAAAGCTTGCAGTCAACTGTGAAAGCTAGTTCATACTGTGCCAAAACCAGAATAATTCTTAGCCCAGAGGATTTTGGAGTTAAATACAGAGGAAGAAGCTGTTGATCAGAATGTTTCATAGAAGGTAGACTGGGAAAGATTACTGAAAAAGGACAGTAACTTACTCAGTTTCGCTTGAAGGGTATGTATGACCCTGTAAACACTACTAACTTTTCATTTAGGAGTAATGGGCTTGGATATCTTCACATAAGCTGTGCAACAGTGAGTTGTTTGTATCAACATGCAGAAAAGCTGCAAACCAGCATTCCAGTGAATGCCGAATCTGTCAGAATTGAGAGACAGAAGGTGCCTGTCACTTGGAAACCTTCTGCTGAAATGCAAAAATGTATAATTAAAAATTACTGTATTGATTTGTACTATCAAAAACAATTTAGAAAGTTTAAAGCCACTTTACTTCAACACAAAGAAACAACTGTCACTGTAGTCAAAGCAAGCTACTGAACTGTGAGTGTGCTTATATGATTTTTGGTTTAGTATCCCTGTTTCCAGCATTTTTAAGGGACACAGGTCTCCTTCAGAACATTTTAGAGGTCTCCAGAAAGTCTAGATAAATAGTGAAAGCAAATAAAAAGACATCCTGAAGGAAAAGTCACGCAGGAATTACTGGTATTGGAGCCATGCCTTCAAATTTTGGTCATCTAAACTTTAGTTCAACCTAAGGTAATTCTTCAGGACATTTCTAGTGTCTCTTTGGAATTGCCTATCCCATAGAATGGTTTGGGTTGGAAGGGACCTTAAAAATCATCTAGTTCCAACACCCCTTCCATGTGCAGGGGCACCTTCCACTAGACCAAGTTGCTCAGAGCCCTATCCAACCTGGTCTTGAATGCTTTCAGGGACAGCAACTATCTCTCTCCCTAGAGCAGTTTTCTTCTTTTTCGCGCAATGGGAACACATAGTTGACCAATACCTCAAAATGTACCTACATGTTCTCTCACTTTTCTGCTTTATATAACTCTAGAACAAGAAAAGTTTTATCAATAAATGTTTGTTTGGGAGACCTGACATGATGGTTTTAATTCCATTGGTTTGGAAAATTCCAAGTTGATAACAGTTTACTCTTTTTTTTTAATAATTTGGAAAAAAATCCTGTTTCTTGGTTTTTTCCCACTTTTCAAAGTTCCAGATGTTGATAGACATAGAAATGTGCATCCTTGTTACAGGAGTTAATTTAAGCACAGGTAAATAATTCGTCATTCCTTCACAATCTATTATAATGAAAACTGGCAATACACCTCAGGTCAAATAGGATATCATAATAAAGGAGCAAAATACAAACCGACTTACAGCATTGTCTAAATTTTCTACTATCTGACAGGAGTAATGATATTGAATTACTCTATACAGTATAGGAAAATCCTGTACAGGAGCAAGAATAAAGGATTATCTTAATTATCAGAAAAAAAAATTCTAGTTTCTTGTTTCTGTTCCCTAGAGATTGCCTCTCTCACCCACATCCACAGAAATACACAGCTGAAACACTTTCTTCAACCTGACTGCTGTAGATGGCATACCAAAAAGATATGCTTACGTAAAAGTTTCTACAATATGCCCCGTGTCCCTTCAGACTAATAGTCATTTGCTGGTAGCAGAGAATCTCACCACAGATGCTTTACTAGCTGAGTGGGATCTCTCTCTAATTTCTTATATAGCCACTGTTACAATCACCTCAAAAGCTTCTCCTCAAGTATGTCCAACACGAATTCTGATGTATCTATGCAAAATAAAAGATAAATTCGTCACTTCTACATTTATGAATGCTTGGAAATACGTATTTTTGATTATTCTGCATCTTTTGGTGGTGATACCTTTGTTAATGCCCTGATAAATGTGGCCCACTGTGACGAATACATTGGTTTCTGTAATGGGGTGTGTGTATGCAAGGAAGCAGTGTAGTTGAATACAAGTGAACCCCATTATAAAAGCATTTGATAGAAATACACATTTTTGCACCCCAAGTGTAATCGTTAATGAAAGATTGACTAAAGCTCTGTTAAACACCCTCAGGATGTTTGAAGTTGTTTAAAAACATTTTCTACTGAACATATAGTTCTTTAAAAAATTCTGGCTTTTAAACACCTGCAGTTGATGGTTGCTACAATTCCGTAGTGGAAAAATGCAGAGTGAAATTCTTGGATCTTCACTGAAGTGGAAATAAAGCACAAAAAAGAACCTGATAAGCAATGAATAAAAGGCCCATTGAAGAAATCAGGAAAATTTCTCTGTATGAGCGTGTAGTGCTCATCTGCTGCTGCATTTGTGCTATACCAATAGCCCTGATTTAACCTATTATGTTCTGAAAAATGCACAATTATTAGGCAGTAGTTACCTTTACTTTTTCTGTGTCCTAGCCTAGTTATGCTGTCTAGGGTATCTATAAATGCCCTAACTAATCATGAGATGCCTTTTTCATTCCATTAATCATATCCAAGAGGTGGAGGTCCATATGTCCATGCCTCTAGATATGAGATAGATATATATATTATTGTATACCCTGTGTTTTAAGATGGATGCCATGTCTAACTGTTGTCCGTGAAAACAATGCAAAATTGCTTTTTACATTAACAGAGACAATGTTAGGCCTTACATGGAACACTACACAATGAAGCTTGCACTTTTAGCCAAAAGAGATAGTATCTGATATCCTTTCCAGGTAAATCCCTTCTGAAAGATTTTCCTTGTGTCACTGACCACTTTGATAGAAAGCCAATTGCCATTTTCTGCTTATTTTATACTGAAATTAATTCATTATTTCTTTAACATCCCTATCATAATCCTGAGTGGAAAGCAAGTAAACAATTGAGTTTTAAAAGCATGACCTGAAAATCTTCCCATTCCAAGTAAAAATATAGGAAACTAAAGTATGTAAGTTAAAGTAGTATTCTGATAAAAATTGATGTTACTACACATACTCTTCATGTATGCTTCCCCTGTGTGACACAACCACTTTTGCCAAAATGTAGTATTTTTATGACATCTTTAATAGAAAAACAGTACTTCTGCTGACAGCTGATTAATACATTTTTGTTAGAGTAAATTTAACAAAAATCCGTAGTTTTGCGAAGCTAACACAGCAGCAGCAGATGGATGACATCTGAAGCACCAGTCAAACGTAAAGGAATTAATAGCAGCAGTAGAGAGGGCTGAATTCTACCCACTAAGATTACAGACTACTTACAGTTTATATACTGACACAAATAGCAGTGCAATGTTGCCATAGAAACTTGTGGACCAGTAAAATATTCCTCCAGCTCTTCACCAATGAAGAGACAGGAATACAGAGCTTGATATGGTAATGAGAGCAACCAGGGGGTGATGAATGTGAACTGATTGAGGGTGAGGATTAAGGAAGACCTTAAAAAGCCTTTAGGAGTGAAGAATGGCTGTGACTCCCCTAGTTAATACAGTGGCATATTTAATTCTCTAAGATCCCCCACATTTGTTAACAGGAAAATGTTTCAGTGAAGCATTGCTTGTTTTCTAGGGATTATGCTGTCAGGCATCTTTTGGATGCTTTCTTAGTAATTTTGTACTGATTTTACATACTGAGAACTCTGGGGGAGGGGAGCACAATTCCAAATAATATAGGCTGTAGCTTCAGACCCCACAAAACTGAACTTTATTAATCAAACTAATTAAAATTAGGTAATTTAAACTAATTTTAGTGACTGAACCATTTAATATTTCTACGTAAAAATGGCAAAACGAGCTACTGTAATTCTCAGTGAAGATCTGGAAATCTCTTTCTAATTCATTTAATTTTTAATTGCATATTCGGGCCTTTTATTACGTTCAAGGCCAGAGAATAAAATTTTTTATGTGTTTATAGAATCATAGAATCATAGAATGGCTTGGGTTGAAAGGGAACTTAAAGGTCACCTGGTTCTAACCCCTTTGCCATGGACAGGGACACCTTTCATGAGATCAGGTTATCCCATGGCCTTGAACATTTCCAGGGGTGGGACAGTTATTGCTGATTGTTTTGAAAAGTATAGCATCTCCATCAGTACAGAACCTTACAATTTGCTGAAATTTTAGTTAGAAAAATCTCTGTTTTCCACCAATAAGTTTTCTGGTATTCTGTACACTTTCCAAGATTAGTACATGTGCCGTCTGACTCATACCACGAGAACAAGTCCATCTGTTTAAACATACTAATTTTGTCACACTAAATCTATATGTTGGGGCTTTACTATTTAAAATGTTAACACTGCAGTGCCTGAGTTGGGGTGTTTTTATATACATAGTAACATATAGATATTACCTCTCCCACAATGTATTGAAGAGCAAAGAAAATACACTGTATACTACTCAAATTTTTCTGTTTCCAAACATTTGCAGCAACTATCTATATTCTGCTTTTCAAGATGCAGGCTAGACAGACTAAAAGATTAAAAAATTAAACACCTGAGACAACTTAGCAAGTCAGTGAGATGGAACTCAAAGTTTGTACTTCCACATCACCGGTTAGGACTAGATAAATGCTGCATTAATCACACACGTGTCCCAGTGAGATATCAAATGCAGTAATAAAACAATTTGGGTACTTACTATCACATTTATCAATGCTAACCAAAATATTGTTTTTATGTTACCTTGCTGTAGCTTGAACGTCCACATCAGTCTTTGGTTTCGGAAGAGGCACCTGTTCTGATGAAAGGGCAGCCCTGCAATAGAAATGGTGAAAACATGTTGAAGGTACAACACTTATTCCAAGAGCCTGCAGTAACAAGACAAGGGGGAGTGGGATCAAATGGAAAAAGAGTAAGTTTAGGTTAGATATTAGGAAAAAATTCTTTACTGAGAGGGTGGTGAAGCACTGGAACAGGTTGCCCAGTGAAACATCCATCCCTGGAGGTGTTCAAGACCAGGCTGGATATGGCTCTGAGCAACCTGGTCTAGTGGAAGGTGTCCCTGCTTCTTTACTGTTCCAAAATTATTTTAGTTATTAAAGGGACTTCTAAATCCTTTTCTCCTACCTAATAAATAAATTTTACTTATTTAGTAAAGACAAAACTTTTACTTAACTAGCAAAGTACTGATTTTTTTATAAGCTAAATAAGTAAACAATTACACTTACCTAGTTATGTTTATTTATGTGAACAATAAGATTGGTCACTACAGGAATACTAAAATGTTAAGAAATTATAAGGGAGGGAGAAGGTGGCTGATGCAATTAATGAGGGTTATCTGCTTCTTTAGAGAATTTTTGTATTAGTATGGCAACTAAACCATGACAAGCTGTGTAGCCATCTTAATTATAAGCCATGAAATTGCAGGTTGGTTAAGTAATCTTTTCTAAATTTAGACCATGTAAAATATACATTTGATTAATGAATTAATTAAATAAATTAGACACTCAAATGAGTTTGGAATACTTTACATCAATTCGTCTTATGTTAATGCCATCTATTACAAGCTTTTGCATATGCAAATTTACCACTTTCTTTACTTTGCTCAAAGTGTCTTTTTCATTCTGTCCTTAGAGCATCAGTTGTATATAAAAGAATATTTGCATTAGCAATATTGGTAACCATGGAACTAAAACTGTGAAGCAGTTTTTAATTTTTTATGGAGTTACCATTGTTTTTTTCAGTTTGAATAAATATCCAATTAAATGTTTTAAGCTATATGAAAATAATTGCATTTCTGCAAGGAAGTTGTCTTCATGCCCTTCTGTGACATGGACTACAGAGGAGCCCTTCCAGGTAAATTATACAGTGTTTATATTTTAAATAAATCTAAAATAATACTCAAGGTTTATGCTCAGGAGCGTGTTACATTTCTAAATCTATTAAGAAGCAAAGTAAGCAAGACATACCTTGTTGGAGCCTCTGAATTTTCTGAAGTGGCCCTAGAGAAAGAACACAGTAACCACTTCAGAAAGCAAGTAGCTAGTATTTCAGAAACCAAAATGTATTGAAGATTTAGATGAAACAACAGCAATTAATTTTACTTTTCCTTCCTTCCAAGATGATATTTTTCCTTTTTCTTAATGCAGAATACATCTTTAAGTCAAGTAGCATAATACCAAATCATATTCTTGATACGTTACTAAGATAATCATTGCTCAATTGACATTCTCCAGTCAATCACTCTGACTAACAGTGTTCTGTTTTCAGCCCAAAAATCACAACCAGAACACTCAATTGCAGTGAGCAGCTTATAGTCTTAGCTCCAACCGCAATTTCTTTTAAGTGTTCTGGTGTTCTGTAAAGGATGCTTAATCAGCTGGGAACTGAGGCAAAGAACTCTGGAAGTTTACGTGTATATCTTGTTGGTATATAAATGACCCTGATCAAAAAACCCACATACCCATGATTGCTGAACTCCCTTCCTGAGGACAGCAGAACAGTCAGCCATTCTCAAATTTGAAAATAAGACATAACTCTTTACTCAGTCTTTAAGACTGATGGTGACCTTTAAAAACTGTGCATATTAACATCTATGCATGGCACTTTATTTCCTGAAACTTGCAGGCAAGAAAAAGGCTTTCCTTCAGTGAAATATTAGTAATATCAACAATGAAATGGCTTTCATATCCTAAAAGCACTTTTAAAAGATAAACTAATTAATCATTGAATATCCATCACTTTTGAGCCAGCTATCCTTGATGACATCATTGTTAGAGGATCCAGGAAGGGTCATGAAAGCTTCAGACAGAATATGCCTGTATTTAAGTCTTCTCTGAACTACGAGACTAGAGGAATAATTGGATAATTAGTGTTGAGGAGAGTACAGGAATCCCAGTTTCCTATTGAAAGATGGGTGGATGGCATATAGAGGATGCACCTTATCTTAAGCTTTCAAAATTACCATGATCTTAGCAAGATCTTGAAGTGAAGTCAGATAAATTCATCACAGTGGGCATATTAAAAACATCTAGTAAGGACTGACTTAAAAAAACCCAACAAAACAAACAAACTTTAGCATCTATGAGCTATCTTTGTGCTGGATAGAGAGTGACTTTGAATATTTGGCCAGAGATAGAAAGTAGTAAACACATAAGATTAAAAATAATTGTGAAATTTAGTTTTAAGGATTCACCTTGAAGTCTTCCAGTAACAGAGATTCCATAAACTCCCTGGGCAGTGTCTACCAAGGACTATACCTAACTCAACAATTTATCCATTCATTTCTGTTTCAATTAATTCTTGTCATTGCTATGCATGAGACTCATGCTGGAAGTTTCCCAGATTAAAACTAGAGAAACAGAAGGCCCTACTGCAGCCAATAGGGGACCTGAGCAAAGAATACCATGGAAGTTCATTCATTAATATTTTAAATCATCCATATTCTGGTTTCATATGAGGGCACAAGAAATGTTCTCTTTCTAATCTGCCAGAAAGCAACCACAACTTCAGAAATAAACATTAAACGTTCCTCTGCAAGTAACTTTATCCTGATCTTTTCTTCTTAACTATTTCTTGGACACTTAACTGACAGGTGATTAAGCAGATCTTGAGGTTTTGTTGACACTGTTATGCAAAAGGGCCAAGGGTTAGCCCCTGGCTGTCAACCCAAATGGCACCAATAGATACCTACCCTTATGGGCACTCTCTTTAGCAGATTTGCCTTGAGGCAAAATAACTGAAATAGTTCTAAGGGAAACCATGAAGAGAACATGCAAGCATGATAGAATAATTTTGGAGGCACTTATGTAACCTCAAGTTGCTGGCACTTCATATACTCAGACCTCAGTCAACGCTGGGCATGAGGCTGCCAAGAGCCGAAAAATGTATTTAGGCATGGGATGCTTTCTCTTTGCATGGCATCTTACACATCAAACTCAGTCCATCAAAGAATTGCCCTGTTGTCTCACTCCCAAAATTGACTCTAGCCGAGAATTGGGAAATAACTGGTAATCATTGATACTTACTGTTTGGTTTCCACTGCTTGTGTTGTGGTCTTAGTACTCGAAACCGGGGGAGGCATCCAAGATTGTCTGTCAATGTTAACAAATAAATTTTTGAGTATTCGTTTAATGCTATGGGGCTGAACAGCACGCTGTGAATGTTAGAATGTCAAAAGTGGTGTAAAGATACCTGGAATTTTCCTTAAATTGTCGGCATTTTGAAACACTATATGTATATACTTTTTAGACCATTTTTTTACATACAACAGAATGGAATAGGAAATAACACTAATTGTAATTATTCTTACAAAAAATGTATTCTGTGACTCTAGTCGATCTTTTCTGCAATCTGAATGGTACAAATAAATGGAGCATTCATGGCAAGGACAACCAGATAAAGTGCACAAAGGAAAGGATGTAAAGTATCAACCCAAGGAACAAATTCAGACTATTACAGGTTACATAAACAGAACAAGCTGTTCCTTATTTTCTTGGGATTTTTTCCCCTCTAAATATCAATCCAGGAATTGTTTGTGAGGAAAAAACAATTGCACCAGAAACAGTTCAATTCATTGATAGCCTTCTGTATCTTCAAAAAGCTTTAAGAGAACTACTGGACTGAAAACACCTTAAACTTCCACAAAATAAGCAGGGCTATTAATATAGAAATGATCACATTTTAATTTCTACATTCAGAATTCTACGAATCACATTTTCATGCATGAAGTATGAAAGACAAAATCAGAAATTAACAGAATTTGCAGCTGGTAAGGATGCAGAAAAATATAGCTATCACCAGCAGTGCATTTTAAATTAAAAATTTACTTTGTTCTACACCCTGGTTTTATTCTTCCCCAGAAAACACTATCTGAAATCCAGATTTTTAAAGGTAGCTGTATATCATTTAGAAAACTCTGTGCTTCATATTTACTGCAACAGCACAGGATCAAGTTTGGCATCAGAGATTTCGCAATCAGAGTGAGCTACAATGCTTTAAATTTAGACGCTGAAAATGCATATGCTAGCTGAGTCAGGGGCTGCAGCAAAGAGTTAGCACCTGCTGTGCTGTGTCCACCGAGCTCACAAAATTGGCTCTACAGAGACAACATTGTAACTCCCAAGGAAAAAGCCAGGGCATGCACAATTTTAATTCTTGAAGCTTGCTGAGGAGTTTGAGTGTGCTGGGGGAGGAAGTTGGTAATGCTTTTTAATGTAATTGCGATACATTACTGAGACTTAATACAGCTCTATATATCCACCAAGCAATGGTGGCTGTGAATACCTTTTTTTCTTGATTGAAGAAGTGGCAGCAGTGTTTGTGAGTGCTGCATTTGGAGTCCAAGATTGCCTGTTAAGGAAATATACGTGATTCGTTAATCTTCAACAGTAGTATAATTTTAAACAATGAAAACCCCCAATTATAAGAAATCATTTTTCTACTATCAGAATCATACCTATGTGTATGGTAAATGGTATAACTATATACAGGCCAACTGAAATTTTGGGAATACCTCACAGAATATAAAATTTGGGACATCTTAAGGGATTCTGATGTATGGAGAACAGATGCATTTTCACTTGATAACCAAAGTAATTTCTGACTTCGTAAAATCTTGACTTCTGTACCTATGCTTTAGTCTCCAATCACTACAATACTTAAAATCTTTATTTTTCCTACTTTAAATTTTATATTTCTTTATATAAGCTGCTCTATGTTATGATATGCCTGTAAATGAGATGGTGTTCCTCATACTCCTAAACTATATAATATACAAGCCAATGATTTTTCTCATAAAATATATCAAAATGTTATTGTCTTATTCTCTGCAACTCAATTATAGCTGAATATAATTGAAGTATAGAGCTTTAGAGCTTTACAAATCATTTTATTGCTCTCTGGAAGGAAAAAATATATATACAACTTGAAGTTTCACTTAAGACCCACTTCAGAATTCATGATTGGTCTGTTAAAAACCCATCTCCAGAAAAAAAAACAAAAGAACATAAAATCCAGTTTATATGATGCTTCATGTGTCATCATCACCATGATTTACCACAGAATGGTGCAAACCCATAATTTGAAAGAATGACCTCTGTTGAACTTTAAATGCCGGAGTTATTCATTTGCTCTTCAGAGCAATATCTCAGCTCTTCACAAGATGACTTTTAATTGCTGTGCTCTTTATCAAGTCTATTCTGTGTAATTTATTACTGATAGAACTCTGCTGACATTGATGAAGACACAAAGCAGCATATTTGTCCCTTTGCATTTATAAGTACAGTGGCTGAGATCTCCTGACTTTGTTTCTTTAATAAAAAATTCAGTTAGGTGATAGCTGTAAGTTCTTTAGAAAATATATTTTTGCTGTTGTGTAGTCGTATTAACACATATAAAGTGGCCACCTCTGAACCATAACAACTTTTTTAATAACATGTCAAAAATGTTGTGCTAACTTATTCTCAATTAAAACTGTTTTTTTAAATAGACTGACATTCTGACAAAAGAAAAATTTTCTACTGGAAAAATCAGCCTATCAAAAATTATTTTTTATGTTTTGGTACCCAAGTTTTCCACTGAAAACATTGGTTAGAATTTTTTCACATAGTCTTCCCTCAGAATTATGTATTATATTTTGTAGACTTTGTGTAGAGATATCTAGAGCTCTAGAACATACCTACAGTTTTAGAAACACTCCAATTCTTTCTTCTTGTATTTAAAATATTATAATTTTTAAGCAGTCACTATGCTGAGCAAATGTGTAGTATGAGCTTATCTCTTTTTTAATCTGTGTGGAGAAATAGGCTTTTTTAAGGAAAATTCCTCTTACTCTAAAGAAAATATCTCAGAAACATCAGAGGAATTATCCTCCAAAAGACTCTTTTTCTCCTCATTGGCTATAAAAAATCCATGGTAATCTGAATATAGATGTCTACATTCCAGTTGTCAGGTGATGACATGAAGCCAACCATTAGGTCATATGCCATACAAGTAATTTCTCTATATATTTTTGGTATGTATATGTATTCTAAAGTAATGATAATGCATGATAAATAATAAATTACAATACATAATATTTATATGATAAAGTTTCCAAAACTCATACCTGTTGTTTTGTTTATCATTCAGAGTATTTACTTTATCAGTATCACTTCTGGTTGGAATTCTGTCAGAAACAAAGAAATTATTGATAATAGACACTCTCATATTTTTTTGAACTCACTTTCAATAAAATTAAAAGATGTATATCAATTTTCCCTGTGTATAGATTAAAAATAAGTATCAAAATAGGTATAGAACAGAAGCTGAAATTATATAAATTTAGTGCATTATCTGAAGAGTCTAAGTAGCTCACTGAAAAAGACTTTTCAAAGGTGATGTTCAAACAGCAATAGATAAACTGTATTAAGCCTCACTGTTGCTAACAATTCATTACAAGTCCTTTGAATTAGACCAGAATACTAGAAAGAAAGCCATCTTCAGTCGAGCAGCACACACAAAACTAGTGCCTTTCCCTCTCCCTCACCATCCCTTGATGTCTTGTTTTCTTTTAGACATCAATGTGGTAAGAAAATATTCTGGTCTAAAATCCCTGGCAAAGCATTGTAATGACCTACGGGAATAACTTCGATCAAAGAAGTTATATTATTTGTCTTTAAATTGATATCATTAACCCATGAAACTTACATGAAGAAACAACCACATGATTTTTCAAGCCTATTATGGATTCTACAATTGTTGCCTAAAACCCTTCAGAATTTTCACAGAAAGCACCATGTACCTATCCTAACTGAAGCAGATTAAGTTCTTATTTTATTCCAGCTTTCTTCCCATGTATGAAATATCCTTTAGTAAGAACAGGGGGACTCCAAAAAGCTCAAATATAAAGTGATGTACATTGAAATAGGTGACAAATGCTGAGTTGAGAGGGTTAACTTAAGTATTTGGTTAAATCAGCTGAAACGCATCTTGAGCTCCATCTTATTTACATATAGAAATTTCTTAATTTTAGTTATCTATTTCCATATATAAACTGAAGCTATAGATGCAAAATAACTAATCCTAGAACTATAATCTAACATTATGTATAAACCTTTTGTATCCTGCCTTCAGCCAAGCAGGACAAAATAATGTTGTATTTAATTCAAAACGTTCCAGGGGGTTCTGGGAAATGATCTCCACCAGCATGTACTCTGTGCCTTTTGCAAATCCTGAATTTAATTGTGCAGATAACAATCTTGTGTCAGGGCAGTGTGTCTGACTGTGGCGGCAGCTACAGTTACTCGGAAGATCACTAGAGGTCTCACTAACCTTGCTGGCGTTGCTGCGGATGCAAATCTGAGCGTTCCCTCTCTGTCAGCTAGACAACGAACGAGCATTTGTTTCACAGGTCATTGCGTATTTCCAAAATTTCAGCACAATGCTTTGCATAATTTTGTATTTCCTAATTTTACAGTATTAAAGATTCTATCTGACAAGTTAAAGAAAGGGAAGTATAGTGTTAACTTCTCCTTGTACAACTTTTCAGCTTCTGATAGGCAGTCAAGGAATATTCTGTGTTTGCACTCAGAATGCCATCTCCAACAGACATCTCTGGGTCAACGGTCCATTTACTCATGTAAAGTTTTCCTGAGACAACTTACATTTCTGGCCTCCACAGTGTCCTGTGGAGGTGACTCCTACAATTAACACATGCATTAAGAGAGAAACAAATGTTCTCTTTCTCATCCTCTTCATTTTTTTTCTTAAATCATGACACAAACATTTAGAGAGTGTCTCCTCATTCTTACAGTGCAACAGAAAGTACTTCTTCCTCACTCACTTTCCCTATATTACTCTTTTCCAAGCTGAGGACTTTTTGTCTCTTGAGATATCCTGCATATGAAAGCTATTCCATCCTTTCTCACGTTTCTAATTTTTTTTCTGTGGTTCTGTTGTTGTTTCTTCACATAAATGAAATAATTCATGCAATGTTCAAGATGTTCAAAGCAGGTTCAAATCACATAACAAAGTGGTTTCTGGTTTGCTCTCTGTTCCTTTCCTAATAAATTCTACCATTACAAAGGATTACATCATTAATAAATAATGTACTATAAAAGTGTCTCATTTGCTTCAGTCCCATCTATTCAGACATAATTCCTATAAATGCACTTAAGATTTAGTGTTTCTGGAAGGTATTCCGGACTTAGCAGCATTTAGTACTTGAAAAAATAGCAATGTAATTTTCATCACTATCTGACTTTTAATTTTTTTCCCATCTTTTTCCAAATATTTAGTTAGTTGCTAATAATAAGAGAAAAATAAAAGGATGAAGAAAATCTTTCTACCCATCCAGAAAGTCTGTCTGTGATCATCTGCACAAAGCAATTGATGTCGTGAGTTAGAAGCGGTATAGATCTACATGCCAGTACAAGTATATGTGCATCTACTGCCATCAATCTTTGGATTTCTGAAAACAAATTAATAGTGCTGAGTGTTTTCTCGTGGTGCGATTGCATGTAGTCATCTGCAACATCTCTCCCAGGTCCTTAATTTGGAAAATGATGTTCAAATTTTGTAAACACCAGGTTAGGCAAAATTCATATTAAAAAAAACCCTTTTTGAACATGGATATGGCAGTACCCAGGAAGCAAAAGGCTGCACTTAATATGGCTTTTAGATATGTTTTTACTTGCACGTTTACATGCAATGAAGAACTCAAAATTATTCCCATAGTCATCAAAGATTTTTTTAAATTCAAATTTCAACTATTATTTTGTAATTTTGAAAACTAGCTATTTAAGAGATACTCATCCAGATAGAGCCAGATTCTTAAAAACCTTTTCTTTTGGAATATTACCGTCATGGTTAAAAGACTTGTAAAGCAGAATTGTGAAAAGATATTCTAGTATGTAGCTTGAAAACAAATAACTCCTACAGAACTCTTGCAGGATAGAAAACTGCCATTTTACAGAGTTTTAGCTAGGCAGAAATAATTTTCCATAAAGACAACATGACATAATTCTGTAAATGGCTCTACAATCCAACAGATCTCCAATACCAATGTAATTTTTCTCTGGAAGCACTTACTAGAAGCAGTCTGTCGAACTTTTTTCTACATTTCAGAAATGTTTTCTGAAACATCCTGAAGCGTCCCTGTTTTCAACTCTGTTTTTACTTTTGAATAATAATAAAAAAAAAAGAATGTTGCTTTTTCACAGAGGCAATAAACAATATAGCTGTTCTGCAAGCTGGTCACTTCTAAGATTGGAAGACTTCCGTACTATGGCTGTGCTTGCCAAAAATAATTTGTAAGAAAATAAGGGAATTGTACCAAGTGGAGAACATCCTTCACAGAGGAAGCAGAAGTACCAAATTCATCTATAAAAAAGGTACTAAGTGAAAATACGTCACCACACCCTGTTATGCCTTAGGTTGCAAATTTGAGGAGTTGCAAAAAACCTGGTCACCCATTCCAGAACTGCCTTCTGGCAACAGGTGTGCACAAATTAATCCTGGAATGGCTATATTTCACAGTTTTAAGAAGACCATTGATGACTGAGGAAAAATCAACAACTTGACCACAACTGCCTCATTGTGATAATTTCAACACAGAAGCATCATTATTCGCTCCATTTATGGACATATTCTGCACTAATTATCAGAAGTGTATATTCACACCTATAATCCTTTCTTTGTATTCTCTCTCGTCAGTTACATATTAAGAACCCTTTGTGTTGGATATTTGTGTATATGAAAACACAAAGACAGCTTACAATCTCAAATAATTCAGATATTTTTATATCTCAGCATAAAGCAAAAAGATATAGAGTACAAAAGGATAATGCTCTTCAGTGACTCTGTAGAAACTCGAACTGTCCTATGACTTCTAAATCAGTAATCAGGGTTTGATGCATGAATATTAAGCCTTAAAAATTGTTTTGAAGTCAGTGAGCATGTGAATAAGTGTGAAGCTGACATATTCTACTCAAATTTCCAAAAAGCTTCACAGAAATTTGCTTTAAGTGCCCTTAAATAAACTGATCTCCTATTGGTGATAGAGAAGGTCCTTCCATGCATAAATAACTGCTTAATAAGTAGGAAAGGTTTGAAAAAAACAGCAAGATTTCAGAGCGAAAGGAGAGATCTGTATAAGATCTGTGTTTTTCCGATGTTCATGAATTATCTGGAAAAGAAGGAGAGTGAGATGATGTTGCTTGCCAATGTCATTGATTCATGGTAGTCAAAACAAATCATAACTGGCAAAGTTTTCAGATATCATCTGCTAACATGTCAGATTTCTAGAATGGCAGGTGACATTCACTTTTCTTAGATGCAAAGTAATGCCTGGAAAGAAAAACAATTGATCTCTGAACGAACTGTTATTACTAAGGAAAGAAATCCTGGAATTATATAGATAATATTATGAAAATCAAAACTCAATTCTCAGCACTGAAGAGCAAATTCAATGTTATTAAGTACAAGGGAAGGAAAAGCAAATGAACTGGAAGTCATTGTTATACTCCTCTGTGTACATAGAAGTTGTGCATATATCTTAAATATGTGCATCAGGACTTGGATCCCCAGATCAAAAAGACTAATATGGAAATAGATACAGAGAAGAGCAATAGGTAAATTGAAGTTATAGAATGGGTTCCTCATGATGAATGAACAAATACAGCAGGATTCACTGGGCTGTAGAAGAATAGACGGGGGATGATACCACACAGATTTCTAGGCTGTTCTTTTCCAGACTTCTGTGGAGACGGTAAATTTTATCTAACAATTTTGCGTTCGTTCTTACAGCAGTAGTAAGGGTCATGAAATAAAATAACACAGTGCTAAGAAACAACCAAACACATGCACTTTTTCCACAGCATGTGTTTATGTGCAGGTACTCATAGCATCAGCATGCTTTGGGTTCCAGATGTTAATGGGGGCTGGAGTTTGATGAGGCAACACAGAAAGAATCTGCAAACACAAGCACGGTCATGTCTTAACAGAGGTCAGGGCTGAACAGAGCAATCAAATTACATGAAAAGCATATGATTCTGATATTTGTACTGGTCACGGTATGAAGTGGCAGAGAGGATTTGAAAAGAACGACAGGTTTAGCCATGCTGTGCTTAACTGCTGGACATAGGACTTTGATTTATAGTTTGAAAAGCAGAAAACTGGGAACCAATGGTAATCATCTGTGGAAAGATACATACATTTATAAGGACAAGAATACACAGAAATTGTTACAGAAAAAGAAGAACAAAATATCAAAAGAACCTTTTCTCAAATCACACTTCCATTTGTCTTGTTGAAAATTCATGCAAGAATCATTCAAATAAATAATAAATAACAACACTTTTTAAAACCCACTGATTTCATTCATGCTTTCATTTTTAAGACCTCTCACAGGTATGAGAAACACAAAATATAATACATCCAGAAAAAAGCCCAACCTGTCCAAGGTGGTATCAGATCTGTATCGTCCAAGTACAGCTGTCTGATCTTCCTTTTCATTTGTGCTACTGCTGTAAAAGAAAGTTAGAAATGCCACTTTGGTCATTGTTTTTATTAAACAGCTCATCACAAAAAAACCCCCAAAATCTAAGTCTCAAATCAAAGTATCAAACAAGATTTCTAACCACCCAGGTGTCAATAGATCCAACCCTGAATTCATTGCAGTCATCAACTTAAGAATTATTGACACTGGAGTCGAATTTACGGGGGAAATATGTATAGACTAAAATTGAACAAAGCAAGCTCTTGCTATAAACAGGATATAATAAAAGATCTCTTTGGTAATATCATCAGAAAGGTGTTAAGATACACTACCATACCTGTGTAGGCTATCTTGGGATTTGTATTGATTAAGCACAGCCCTTCCATAGTTTTCATCAGCACTTCAAGAGAAAGAAAAACTATGGTTAGTTAAAAATGGAGTATTAAAAATAGAGCAATTTTCCTTGGCAAAAGATTTCTGTCTTCCATCAGGTTTCACAGCTGTCCACTACCACTGTCATTGCATCATCGACAGATCTCTGCAGTAGAAGATTTCAGACATTTTGGAGTAAGAATTATCTCTTCCTACATGTGGTTCATGGACCATAAAATGAGGGCATGGTCTCAAGGTGTTGTTTCTGCTGTAATGCAAGTCCTAGTTTACATTAGAGTAAACTTAAACTGATTCTGACTTAAGCTCATTAAAAAAACTTGCCAAGGTTTATAATCTTCATGGTTGTAAAAAGTCAAATCATAGTCTTACAACATAAATATGTGAAATGTGGGATTTTTCTTGTAGAGCAGAAACTTGGCACCTCATTAAATACTAAGAGCTTGAAAGTCCCAATGAAAAACATAGTCAGTGAATATTCAGCAAACTAATACTTTCAAAAGGCAATCAATATCTCATCAAGATAAATAAATAAGAGTTATTTAATTCATCTAATTCCAGTTGATACCATCCATGCAAAAATAGATACTCCAGGAAAATGTGTATTTGGCATACTGAACTAAATACAAAAGAAATGTATTTCATATTTTTCTTACCTTTCCTCTTCAGGCCTCTTCTTTATCCAGCTGTTATCTTGCAAAAGTGTCCGTCGTTTATTAATATCATGAGAAGCCTGTTGTCTGCTTTTAATTGCAACAGAGGGGCTTTTCTTATCTGCAAATGCAGAGAAACTTGTCTTAAAAATTAACATGTGGAATAACTTTGGAAACCTCAAGTACTATTACAAAGGTTGAAATATGTAAAAGTTTAGCACAGATTGAATTTTCAGTTATCACACCTGTTTAGTAAAGATTGTTTCCTTGTCAAGATCATGGCTTCAACCTTGAAGAGGCTGCAGAAGCCAGTTTACCAAACTAAATCAGTTTCATCCTTAATATGAAAGAGCTTTGTATATTTTTAATGTAAAAAAATGTCACAGGTCTGATAAAGTAATTATGAAATTTGCATACCACAGTAATCCCAGGAAAGTCAAACTAATGAATCCTGTTTCCTGGGGTGTTATCTGTGGGTTTTATATTTGCAGATGTGTGACAGGATGCAAATTTTGAACGAAAGCTAATCTTGAGTTGACCACGTGGCCCAGCCCAACATATGTGGATTTTAATGTTTCTCAAAATGTCAGACTCCCTCTGAAGCTTTTTCCTTAATGCCTGAATGAACAGAGTTTCTCTTCTAATGAGTTACTTAGTTTTACTGAACTTTAATAAATGTGATACCTTTGAGATCTATATCTTTACATCAAATTTAACTAAAATTGGTGCATGGTTTCAAAGGTTATTGGGAGAGTCAGACAGTCATGCACACTCACGTGCTGTATGAACACAGAAGCCTTATTTACTTATGAAAACAACCTAAAATATCTTTGGTGTTTATCTCCTTTGGTTTCCTTTTATGAGGATTTTGGCCTTTTTTAGCAAGCAAAAATATGCAATGACTATTGTCCAGCATTCTCAGTTCTTTTTTTCCCTACTTAAGTTTCATATCATCAGCCTGTTTGAGGTGAGAGGAAATACTGCTGCAATATTTTAACATTCCCTTTTAAAAGGAAAAGCTAGAAGTTCAGGCCACAAATAGAAATTCCATTTTTTAATTGCAATATTTACCCCAAATTTTTCCAGTCAAGAGGAGGTAAAAAAATTAAATATGCAAACCCCTTGTTAATATATCCAATTAATCAGTAAAATTAATGATGAAAAATACAGAGTTTCTCAGGTTTTCCTTTAGACACCTTCATGATTTTATACATTAATTCCTCACTTTATGAGCATTCACTCAAAAGAAGTGCAACACCATCAGATTTCAGGAAACATCACTGTCTGGTGTTCAGCAAGGACATTTTACTGTAAAGATTGTGTATAGAAAGGCCACACTCCACAGAAGACACATGGAGTCAGCAATATGCCATTTGTCAGAGATGTGTTTTGGCATTCTGCTGTGATTTATAAGGAAATGTAAGTCTTGCTTTTAATAGAAGAACTTCAACTGTAGTGATAACATTAAAAAAATGACAAATGGTTAGAGTGAGTGGAAGATGAAATAACAAAAAAGCACCAAAACATTTATTTTAAGTGACAATTGCCAAGACTGACTTCTTAAATACATTTTTCTTCTGAAAGAAAAACACTGCAGTACAAAGGTAAAATTCAGTCTAAAAATGTATATCTGAGTGTAACTCAAATTGTGTCTGCTCTTATCTGTTTATATTCACTGTACATATGTCCATACTGCCAAATGAAAGAAGGACAGAGAAGGAATGAAAGGCTTGGACTCATCATTCATGTTTGCTTAGTAGCAAATGTTCTCTGGTTCTGTGTTGAACTTGCTGTCCCCAAGACTGAGTTGCTGGAGAAGTGGCAAACGTTTAAGAAGCACAGCTCCAAGAGCACGGATATGTACTTCTGTTTCTTGGCCTTGATGACAAGGTTTGGCTTTCTTTTTTTAAGCAGCATAGATGCAGCCCTTTGACAAATGACCAGGGACATCAAAGATGCTGTTTTTAAGAATGTGCCAACAATCACAGTAGATTAACAAAAAATAATCTATCCTCACTTCATGTTTTCTGCATTAGCCTGTTCACTGCCAATTGAGCTAGTTCTTTTCTTAAGAGATTTATTAAAATCTGACTTTAAAGACTTCAGAAAATGAAGGCATCCCAGGCTTGTCTGAATATATTGTCAGAATATTCTTGTTCATTAGAATATCTACTAAGATAAACATTTCTTGCAAACCAAAAAGAGGAAGGACCTCCACTGGTTTAAACAATAACATTGTCTCGTAGTCACCAGCAAGAATGAAGATAGTTTTAATTAGCCAACAAGATCATAGGAAGTGTGTGTGCTCTAAAAATGTATACGTTTCCATTCTCATAAATATTTAGGTATTTTTAATTTGGTACAATCATTTGTATTGGAGGGGAAAAAAAAGTTAAATTTTCAAAAGTAGGAGAAATGTGAGCTCAAGTTTATGCATTCCAGAGAGAAAGCATCCACAGCAAGGATAGTGGATGGCAGCTAAAGGGGTGGAAATGATTCCAGCATTCTTTTCATTCTGATAGTTTTAGCCAAAGATGCTTTGATCTGTTTCCAGTGCATTTTAATCTGTGCTCTTCTACTGTGAGCCATGACCTCCTCTGAGTCTTGAAGAAAATCTTAATGACATGAACGTGACATAAACATTTCTATATAATGGAGAAGTACTCAGTATATATCCAACTATTAAAATTAACCATGCATGTGACATATTGGCTTTTTTCCAATAGCAATTTAAGAAAACTGTTATCACCTACCCAAAAAATCATTTGTATTTTACAGAAATCATGGCTTTTTAAACTGTTTGGTGCAAAGATTTTGGGAAACCTTCTATAAAGGTGGGAGCGAAGGGATATACACTGTTTTCTTGCCAAGAAATATTGCAAGCATTTTGTTGCTGCCTGAGGCCCTGGACTAGCTGAAGAATACCGATCTCTGGTCTAATGAATTTTCTCCCAAGCTTCAACTAAAAAATTAAACATAGATTTGATACAACAGTTCAGCTCACATGAGTGCAGGCAGATGCAGCTTATCCCTGTCAACAGTATATAGTTTATGTCCTCAACACAATAAAGCCAAGTAGCTCCTTGCCGTGGCTGCACTAATTTTGGTGTACTTAGGCCTGGCACATCCCACTCAAACCAGGTCCACATGTGTTTCAAAACCTTTCTGTCTTTAGAAATATTTTTTAGGTTTCAGGAAAATGGAAAATACCATGTTTACAGTTTTCCTCTGGTCATTTCTCTGCATAGAAAGCAAACTCCAGCCCTCCTCAAGTTTTGTGCCTCTAGAGGAACAAACAATCCCATCAGACAATGATTAAATAGCTTTTCTCTCCCCTTCCCCGATTCTAATTTTCCTCAGTTTCTCCTCATTTTCCCTGAGCGAGTCAAAAAGACTGTGCTGAGATCAATGAATCTGCCCACTACCCTTCCAGCTGCTGTGCTCCTGCGGGCTTTCCACAAAAACCACGTCCCTCAGCAGGGGGAACCCCCACCTTGCACCACACCACCTCTCTCCCCCACTCCACCACACAACGCTGCCCAGTGGGATGTTGTGGCCTGAATCCCTGCCAGCGACAGTTTGTGCACAACACCAATAGTCTGGCATCTGAAGCGGGTCGTACTGTGACCAACAACCATCCTGTCACCGCTGAAGCGAGGTGGTGTGCCCGGTGAGGGGGCTGCAGGATGGGCATGGAGATGCTTAGAAAGCAGGGAGGCCATGCCTCAGCCTCCAAGTGCCCTGAGAGCAGAAAACAGAGAAGACTTGGTATTACCGCTTTGATTTGTAGACTGTTTTCGTATACTGAAAGCTGACATTTGTTCTGTGGTATGTTGTCCTTCTCTAGGAATCTAAAAGAAAACATGACAAAAAAAGGAAGAGATTAGGAATCAGCCCCCAAAACAACTCAAGTTTGTTGTCCACTTTGACCACCTCTTTGCACAAGTTTAGTCTGACAGCTTGGAATGGCTTAGTGCTGGCTGCAGCCCTCCTCGGACTGAATCTGGGACACAGTGGTGGCTTCTCCCTGCCTGGTAATGACTGCGTGTACTCCTGCCCTGTGCCTCTGCCTTTCACACTGCCTCTCCTTCCTTTCCCTTGTTGGGAGCGTCTTCCCTGAGAGAACACACGGTGCAGTGAGAGCCTTCAGAGGGCCACACTGAATAATGAAGAATGGGATGAGGTGATAAGCTTAATGGGAAGATGATATCAGTCAGTGGCTCAAAGTGGCACCTGGAGCACAGGTGGGCTCACCCAGCCCTGCTGATGGATCTCACAGCTACAGTGGTCAGCAGCTAACACAAAGGGCCAGAACGGAGACAGTTCTGCTGCCCTGCAACAGTTTTCTATTCACTGACTTCCTCCCTTATCTCAAAACAGGTTACCAAATAAAAAAAAAAAAAAAGAACACAAACAATTATTTGGGAGTTGAGCCACTCAAAAGATTTAATGTTTTCCTTTGAAACTGGATTGTGAATACCAGCTTTCCTAGAGAAAGCATCAGGCAGAACATAACAACATTTCAATGACAAAAAATTCTTGACTTAAGGTGTGGTCAAAACTGACCCTCTTTAGCAAGTGGATTCCTTTTTGAAAAGCAGTGTTTTCCAAGAAAACGATGTTAAGATGGAAAGCTTCCAAGCAATTCCACTCTCAGACTGCTAAGATTTACAGAAGCACAAGTAAACAGTTTTTGTGACAGCTAGCAGCCCTCAAAAATCAGAAACATTCCCAGTTCTCTGGGTGACACAACTATATTTTTCTTATTGCAGATGTAAAGTGTATTGCTCCCACACCTAAGATAGAGTGGATTGAGACTGGGGCCTGTGGTTCTTTCTTTACTGATGGGGGGGGGAAGATTTTGTATTCTGGCAAAAACAAATTGGAATATAAATGTTCACATGTATCTTATCCTGTTGTGAAATTCCAGATGTTTATAGGAGTTTAAAATTCTGGCATGTTGATTGGAAAGCTCTGACCCACACTCTTGTTTTTTTAAGCTTAGTTGTTGGTATCAAACAGGCATTAGCACAGTATGTGTAGAAAACATGTGACTGCTGGATCTAGTTCCCACACAATAAAAATTTGCTCGGGGCTATGGTGAACCGTATTTATTTTGCAATTGGTTATAAAATATCTTTTAAAAATAATTATATAAGAAGGTTTAAAACATATATGCACTGAATTTCATAGAAACTGTTCAGGTAGGTTATCAAACAATGAGTTTTAGATAGCGACCATTCTCACTATAAATTTTCCTGAACTGTCCCAAGATGGTAGAGAGGTCTCTGATTTATGTAGGTTTTCAGCTTAGCAACAGCTGTACATCTGATGCAGTCAGTCAGTCCTGTGATAATAGGCAGTTTGATATTTCAGTGTATTTTACAAACAATGAGAACTAGCACTTCTTCATCTCAAGAAGAAGTAGTGGTTTGTATAGAAGGAATTTGGATTTATTTTCTAAAAAGTACATTTAAAGCCATTTGCTAAGGGAAAAAAAATCGTAAAACTTTGAAAAAGGAGACTTCTTTTTGTGAAAATTAAGCCAAATGTGATCATTTTAAGGCTTAGAAGATCTTGTTTAAAGTAGACATTTTGCATTTTAAATATTCCATACTAAAAATAACAGGAAACTGTTATGTAGACTTCATGTTAGACTATAGCCCTCCTTCCTATATATTTGTAATAGAAACTGAAATTTCTCACAGAACTGAAAAGGAAGTATCATACACCTTTGTTAGAAATAAACAAAAAATACCTCAGGCATTTGTTCTGAGATAAAAGTTATGGCCAAAGTGAAAAATCCATCCATTTTGGGCTTGTCTGTAAAATCTACAGATGTATTGATGACACTGAGACCATGAAAAGCGACTATAAAATGGGTTTGCAACTCCTAGTTGTATCCATGCAAGACAAAAGAAAGTCCAGCAAGTGTATTTCTTTCATCCTCCTTCATTTAATTAGAACTGTGTTTTGTCTCTTGTCCTATATGCATTTTTAATGGTTTAAGGGCAAAACAATATTTTTGTTGCACATGTGTGCAGCATCCAGAATAAATTGCTACCTAGTCTCCCAACACAAAAGTAGTATGCATACATGAATACAAAACCCAGGCACACTCCCTTTCACAGTCAGGACTGAAAATGTGCCAGGTATTCTGAAATTTTAAACCCAGGCATTTTAGTCGTACAGACTACTACCCTATTGTCCCCAAGCCTTGCTTCTCGCTTCTGAACTTTCAAGTTGTATATCAAAGATTGATCCATTAAAATTTAAAATGCAAATTTCAAGCTACTTCAGTCTGTAGCACAGACAATCAAGAATCATCAGAGTAAGATTTAAATTTTAGGATCTTAGAAATTAAAAGAATCTTGCATAAAGAGGTAGGATACAGCTCATCAAAGCATTTTTTCTTGGTCTTCACTATTTTGAACTGTGCATGTATCTGTGTATTTGGAAAGGGGAATGGACAAAAGATTATGAAGATCCTATTAGTTTAAAAATTCCAGCTAATAAAGATGTGAAACTGTCACATTGTTCACACAGGTCATTGAACATCTTACCTTCAGCCCATAGGGAGATTTAAAAAAAAGTTTTTAACTTTGTGAGAAAGAGACGTAACAGTTTTCTAGAGTATACTATAGTAGTAAATTTAGTTCAGACATTCTTAATAGGATCTCAACCACTGAAGCAAAACAACTCAGCTGGAATGCAAAACAAAAACAAACATGAATGCAGCTCCGGTGTAATTTGAATTTAAAAACAGCGTCAGGAAACTTGAAAAGAAAATCAAAACTGCCCCAGCCAGTCCAGTGAGCAGTTCCCAAATGGTTTTAAGACATGCCAGTCCTGGATTCAGACCCTCCCCCATTTTTTGAGAAACCCAAATATAATGCCAAAGAAATTAAAAAAAAACTTCAGACATAACTTCAGGAAAAGTCAAATGCCCCTCCAACCTGGAAGGAAGTTATTCCAAAAGCAGCGCAGGTCTCTAATCCTATTTTTATCACAAATATCTGTGTTCACACTTCTACCTCTGCTTTCCACCCCCTGCAGTGACTGATCAGCAGAATACCTCAGGCCTGCCTTAAATTCTGAAAGCTAGATCTTCTAGTTTTCAGATGGTCTGAACACACCCATTCTTCCATCACAGATCCCTTTTGCCTCCCTTCTGCTCTTGGCTGTAGCTCTCTGTGGGGTGAGGCTTCACACATATGCATAGCTGTACTTAAAAAAATACAAAACAATAATACAAGCATCTCCTGTAAGATTCATGTTTTTCCCATCAGACTGAACTAGTTGCAATAAACTAACCTTTGTTCTTTGGCTTCTAGCTATGACAGCGATTAAGACCTTATTCATAAATATTCAGTTTATATGCATTTTTCTTTTAATAAACAATAGTTATTTTCACAGCTTAGAGGCAAGAAGCACTGCATATATACTGTATAGTAAGTAATTCAACATAGTAAATATTGAAGGAGGGTTGTGAGAGGGACACCTTCTTGTCTTAGAAGTCAAAACATTTGTTTTTATACTGAGGCTTTTCATATAAAGCTTTGCCAAATGCAAATGCTTAAAATGTCAAACTTCCCAATATTATAAATTAACTGGGTGCTACGAAAAGTTGTAACTGAACAACCAGTTTAAAATAAAATGTTTCAGAATTTTCCTGTCATCCAGCTACTCGTACTGCATTGCTAAAGCAGACTGGATTGTAGAGAAGCAGCTGAGTTCGGCATGTCCTCATGAAACACCAGCTGGAACTAACAGGTTCCTTATATATGGCTCTACACTACCACAGCTTGCTGACTACCGTTTGCTACATGTCCTTCCAGTTCTAGCTTTTCAATAGCATCTAATATTTGCCATATAGAAAAGAAAATAGACATATATACTTTTTTTCTTTGTTTGTCCCAGGTCTGAAACTTGCCACCAAAACTTCATCTTCTTAAAGAAATATTCTGTTCTGAAATAAGCTGAACTCTCAGTATCTTGTGAGTAAGCGGAGCTCAAAATTTTAGACCTATTCCATTAGAAATGAAGACTTACTTCAGCTTTATTTTTCCATTTGCTTTGTTTCCCGTTGTAACCCTTAATGTTAATTCTATAGTACGTGGCTTGTCTTTCATTTATATGAGATGAATGTGGAGAATATGACATTTTAAAGAAAAGCACATTTGGTCTTAATCACAGTTACGAAACGCACAACAGTATTTCCTTGCTTTCACTAAACAACTTCCATGTCAGCAAACCTCGTTATTTTCTCCATCATTTCTCTTGAACACAGTAAGTGTGAGCAAGCAACTGATTAAAGTAATTCTGACTTTGTACAGGATGAAGATGTCCAAGCCTTAAAACTAAGGCACTGGGGAGACACGTTGTAACAGTTGTTCTTCTAGATAGGGATCCATAGGTGTGTGAGGTAAAATCTGCCTGCTTTGGAAGTCAATACCAATGTTGCTGTTCTCTACATCCATTGTTGCCCCTCTCAGATATCAAAAGTGCTGTGACTGGGCTGTCAGATCTGGCTACCTACACTTAAACTCACATAAGAATTTGTGTTCCTTGATTCCAGATAAAGGTTGTTTTGCAAATCACCATCCAAGTCAGAGCCAGTCAATGCTGTACCATCCTTCATACGTTCAAACTTGTTATTTCAGATGAGAATATGATCTCTTCAAATAGCCTTAAAGGTCCACTGTGTGAGGTTCAGGTCTATATGTATTACTGATCCTCTACTTTCTTTCCTACAAAATTGCCACTGGTGATTCTATTTGTTTGGCAATTAGTTAGTCTTTTTGTCTTTTTGCTGAAATTACATTTAAAAATAACTAAATTTATTTTACAGACATTAGAGAATAACAAAAATGTGTTCCTAGATTGATTATTTTTTTTTCAAGAGTTATATATCAGAACAATATCCATATAATATATTTGTGAATTTCTGGAATTAATACATTGTGTTTAAATGAATATTTTACTCTACAGTTTTGGCCACAGAATTATTAGCAACTCTCACAGAATATAAAAACATGCATGTGTGTAAAAGAGAAAACAAGGTTGGAACAGGCAAGGTAGGACTAGAGAACACGTGAATGTGTGACAGAAATCATTCATCTTTGTAGCTGAAAGAGCTCTCAAAACTGGTTTTTCAAGGTGTGGGCGGAGGAGATTCTGTTTTGAAAGAAGCTTTAGAACTGTCATTAATGTAAAATCAGCTGCAAAGTCAGAATAAAAATTCATATGCATGATCAGTTCTAAATGTAGTGGTTTGAGGGTTTTTTTTATTAGAGTGTAGAAGAGGGGGGTAATCATTTAATTTATTCAACTATGTCATTCATTTGCCTAGATTTTTGGTGAAGAACACATCCTGTCTATACATGGGTTCAGCTTATTCTAGAGATAAGTCATTGTATCAAAGCAGAATGGGTATTTTTGCTATTCCTTTCACAAAGATGAAAATGAAAGTGAACTCTTGCTAATTTTTTTTGGCCAAAATAATAAACTTGAAGCAAATTCAAGTAAAGGAGAAAAGAGTAAATACTCTTTAATTTTAGATAAAAGTTACAAAGAAAGAATAAACAAACAATAAAATTAACCAAAGAGCAAAACTGACATTTAAACAACTATTCATGAAGAGTTGTCGGAACAGTGAGTTTTTCATCAGAGAATTACCACTAGAATAAAATACAGTTAGCAATATAATGTAAATAATGAAGTAATTGAGATCATATAGCCAGGAGAAATCAGAAAGATCCGGGGAATCTGAACACCTAAACTGTAGAACTTCTAGACCTGGATTTTCATAGACAAGTTCTCCACACTTCTTGAAAATCGGGTTCTCTGAAGTGGGATCCTGAACTGGACACTAAGAAATCACAGAACATCTGAAAATGTAGGGCTTTCCATACATGCTATATAAAGCCAGAAGAGTAAACATCCTTACCTAGGGTTGGTAGAAGTTAGTGTCCTAGAGTGGCTCAGTGAGGTTAGTCAACCTGGAGACAGCTGGACGTGAGGCACAGTCAAAGCAGACAGAGAGCTGAATTGTCGTTCCCCATACAGCTGTCTGAAAACTCAAGAGATTTCTCCTTCAGAGGCTGAGTCACTTAAGGAGGAGGTAGGAGGTGTGGAAAAGGGTGGCACCTTGTAGAAATACCAGATCAATTAAAAGTACGGGCGAGTTGTTACGCTTCTGTGCTTGCTGTGCTTTTCAAGTGCAGTAGGGCTGGGTTTCGCAAAATGAACTGCTTTAACAGACCTTGAAACAGAAAACCAAGCGATTACCATTTGGAAAAATATACTACAGTCATTTTGATTTTCCACATGTATGTTGCAGAGCTGTAGGGCTGCCTCTCAACTGCAGGGTTTCAGGTATTTACACAGGTGAACATGAAGAACACTGTATTTCACTAAAAAAAAAAATCTGGAGAAGTGTTACATGGGGAACACACACTGGAATCTGATCTGCATAAAGTATTTGCACTGTTTGAGTATGTGAGCAGAGGCAAAAGATCTGGGGGGAAATCCCTCCCACGTGAGATCTTGTTGCAAGACTTTTATCTGTGTACATTTGCATTCTCCTTCAGTACAGCCGGCAACAAACAGAAAGAAGAGCTTGCCTTTGCTTATTTTTTTCTCTCTTTCAAATGGCTGCAAATAAGTTTGTAGGCTAAGAATTGTCTTACTAATAATAAATACAGTAGTATAGAATCAATAATTTTCTTATAGAAATACTGTATACAACTCCATGCTTCTGTTTAAGATACAGAGGCTGGTTTTAATGTAGCTTATACAAGCCCATGCTTCTTTTATGTTTGGGGAACTTTTGTAATGAAAGACATGAGAGATCATTCAGCAAGATGCTGGGCAACCTTTAGTCCTATTGTCTTTTGTGAAAGTTGAGAATTTCTTTGAACACAAACAAATCAAACTCTATCATGAATTAATTTAGTAATAGTCCTTATTTTTGTTGATGCTTACCTCTTTGTAGGCTTGGTACTTAGTAGTGTGAAGTTATTGTCTAAACATTAGTTATATCTGATGAAATACAGCTGATGAAGCAGAACAGCAGACAAGAAAATACCAACTATAAACTACTAACTACAGCAAGTATCAGAATTAATGAATACAATCAAGTAAACATTTCTGAACTTTGTACATCTCAACTCTGGTGTTTCTGAAAGTTAAAAATACTTATAGCAGTCCTGGAATATTTACCTTTTTGCAATCATGAAGAAACTTTTGAGAATATATCTCTTTAGAGACTTATTGAGACTTTATAGTTGCCTTGCAGATGAAACAGATGTATTTCCTCATAAGAAATGCCGACTTATCATTAAATGGAAATTAACTTAGAAAAATATATACCCTTTAATTTGAAATGGATGTCTAGCTTTGATTTATAATAATAACACCCGAGACTCGGAATATCTTTTTGTTTTGAAACATTTTTCTTTCACAATGCAGGTGCTACGTTGTGTGAATTTGTTATCATTTTACATTCAACCAGACAAGTTCTGCCTGTAAATCAGAGATAAACTTAACCTGTCTCACAGCACTGACTTCTTTAGCCAAAATGTTTAAGAAACACATGTAGAGATGCAAACAATACAGTCTGGAGAAATTAAATTGATATTTTCCTATATTTATGGCCTTTGAACACAAAGAAGAAATTATGGGACAGAGCAAGCCAGTTCTGCTACACAAAATAAGCCCAAGGGTTCTTCTAAGGCAGTCCTTGCTAAGTCTTTGGCATCTGGTGTGACCGAATAGGCAGTCTACAGGAAAATGCATACAATATAAGAAATTCCAACAATGGTCTGACCTCAGCTTAAGAATCAAGTGTGCCAGCTGTCTTTTACTGACTGATCTGCAACAACCAGTATAATCAATGTATGGTGAATTTTTGATGTTGGCTGTGCTAGTTACTCACTCTTACAAAGATGAAAAAAAAAAAAATCAAGTATTTTTTTCAGACTAAAGGAAATCTAACTTAGTGCTAAGCATTCTGTCTCATTTTCTGTATGGTAACCACATACAAGTATTGTTCCTGGTGAATAAAGAATACATGATGCAATGCCATGTATCAGGAATTGTACATTTCAGCATAACATACAGTAAAAATGACCTGTAACTATTTTCCAGTAATAAACTTCCCATACTCTGAAGAAATTCAGGTTTCAGAAATTGAGAGGTACTTAAACATTTCCTTTAGATCTCAGTATAACAAATCAGATCAATCACAAATCCAGCCCAGATTGTGTGAACTGTTCTGCAGTCAGGTTTCAGTTTTCTTTTAATTCTCTAGTTTAAGGTCTGTATTTAATTGAAGGAAGGACAGAAATACAGATACAGTGAGATTTAATTTCTCAGGCCATTTCAGAACTTGAATTATGTCACCCTTATTCGCTTTCTCACTCTCAAGAAAGTAGCCAATTTGAAGCACAGACAGACAGTATTCTAGACACACATTTTTCCAAAGAGTAATGCAAGAATAGTAGCACATATATACATACATATATATATATATATGCCTTTGTACTGACAACCGATGACTTTTAATCAAGGATACAATTTACCTGGTCATTGCACTGGGCTGTGTTCTACTATTGATTTATCAGATTTGAAGGATTTGCGTTCTTTTGTAGTTCAACCAGTAAGGTGTTTGGAGCTGACAAGTAACTTGTTTCACGTCTACCTATCAGTAACCTACTTGCTATGAGTTAGATAAATACTCTGCTCTTGTTTGCAATTCTCTCAAGAAAAAAAGAGGGAGTTCTCTGAAAAATAGATACAAACATAAATGGCCACATTCTAGGCTTAACAGGATATATCTCCACCAAAATAATTCTGATAACTTAATTTGTCAGAGTGCATGGCCTGATATGATTTATAAGAGAAAGCAAGAAATGTCTTAGAATTCCTTCCTACATTAAAACCTTTTTGTAATTTATTATTAACAAGCAATAGGAACGTATTACTGATTAGTAATCAGAGGCCACTATCTCTGGTTTCCTAGATTTCCAGCACATTTTGGCAGAAATTTTGAGCAGGTTCATTTTAAATACCTCGTCAACAGTGGAGGCTTATTTGTCATCCACTGAATTCTTACAAGGCCTGCTAAGAAGCTGCCAGTGGAGGATGTTGTCTTATTTTAAAATACAGTAGTGCTGGCAGAAAACTGACCATAAGGAGTTCAGAAATGCCATAATTTAGATTTGAATGGCTTATTCAGTATTATTAAAGTCAAATGCTTATAGCACCCTACAGTGGCAATATATTATCGCATTTCTCAGTTCTCATGGTTATCTGAACAAGATGGTTGTGTTCGGTGTTTTTAGCTTTAGCTTTTCTACAAAGTCTGTCCCTTGATTGCTACTAAAACACATTTTTCTCTACATGACTTTCTTGTCAGTTTTTGTTGAGTTTCCATTTTTCAGTACAAAACATATTGCAAAACATTGTGCTACCTCCACATCCTTACTAAGGTTTAAAAGACGACATAAGGAAAATATCATCATGTAGCCTAGCTCTATTGAGCTTTTATGTAGATTCACAACAGAGAGCTGGGAATGAGCAGTGACTCAGAAGGCAACTTTTTAGACAAATATGACTCCTCCCAAAAAGAGAGGAATACTTCCTGAATACATTTTTTTCATGCACTCAGTCCTCCAAAAGAGAAGTCCTTTAATACTTCAGACTTTCCAAGTAGGAATGGTTAACTACTGTGTTTTGGGTTATAAGATTCTATTATTGTAACTGGTGTGTTCAAAAGATTTGAAGACAGCCTAGCAAGTGCTGTTCAATTTTTTTATTTTCAGGGTATAGATAAAGGAGTTACATTTATCCTGTTAACTTGAACTTACCAAGGCCCAGACTTTGGCCTGAGGACAAGTGGCACAGCATGTTCTGTACCTGTATCACTAAATTTGCTTTCCAAAAGAACTGTGTGGCCTCATCCACACTCCTTTTGAAAACAGTCCAGAACTTGTACCAAGAAAGATCTGTGCCCAAGCCTTTTTTCAGAGATAGCCAATTGGCAGGAACAAAACTGTGTCAAGGAGAGTGCATGATAATAGTATGGACAAACAGAGGATATTTCTCAAGCCCAGATCCTACTCTTAATTATTTAACTAGTATGGTCGTATTCACTGGACCTGATTTTTCAATTTTGATATAACTCATGTCAAAAGATGAATAAAACTAAACACTCTGAAACATACGGATAGGTGTTGGCAGTGGATGATGGCCAGCTGCCTGGCAGCATTTAGCAGGCAGACACAGCTAGTTAATATAACCTTTATCTGGGAGGTGGGTTGCATATCTGTGCCACCTGCACATTTTTCTTGCTCACGGTTGGTCTAAGATCTCCTACATATATGTAGGCAGCAGTTCTAACAGGTTAAGTCAAAATGGGGAGGGTCACTTACAGAAAAAAAGAACTCAGGACAGCAAATAGAAAAAGAAATTATGCTTTTGCCTAGGGTGACACCTTCCTCTTGAAGGTGACTAACACAAGGTCTGCTCCTCCCTAAATTTCCAGTCCAGCCCTACATAAAATCAGCTGATGCTTGGGACTTGTGATACCTCTTTGTACGGAGGTTCTTTTCACCCTGGTCAAAATAATTAACCAAGGGAACGTATTGCCTATGGGTACACCCTTACCAAGAGGTATGTGTGACTCAGAACCAGATTAGAAATGGTTGTATGAATCCCAGTAGCATTCATGACAGCAACACAGAGGAGAGGGAGAAATAAGGAGTATGACTTTTTCTCACAGGCAAGTTATTCTATCATTAGACTCCATGGGATTTCTGTAACTTTCCACTGAAGAGTCTGGTTCTCTTGCTCTTACACAGACATCTCAAAGTAAAATATACTAATGATCTGATGTGAGATGGAAAGCCCCTTTCTCCATGGGCATCCTAGATCATACTAAGATGCAGGCTTTAAAGGTAGATAAGCAATGTCCTGGGATGCCTTGTAAAGGCCAACTACTGGCAGATCCAGGTGTCTGGGGTCCTTTGTAACAACTTTGTTCTTTCCTTCATGCTCAAAAATTAGAATTCTTCAACCTGATCCACATGCAAGGCTGATCTCCAAATACGGTGTTAAAATCCTATTAGTGAAAGATACCTTTGCCTCTTATCACTCTGCAAATGAGACCATATGCCCAGGTCTATAATACAGATTTTATTTAACAATGAATGTGAGGCAGAGAGATAGAAAGAAGTAGAAAAGGGGGAAGGGGGAGGAGAGAGAGAGAGAGACAAAGAGAGAGACAGAGACAGAGACAGAGAGAGAGAGGGAGGGAGAGAATTCAAGCATAAGATAGTCACCACCCTGGACCCAGTGGTGTTCTGTTGCCCCTTCTTCTTGGTGTGGGGGTCTCAGTGTTGTTCAAAACTTTTCACTGTTTATACATTTTAGTAAACAAGGGAATAAATAGGTACAAGTTACATAGTTCTCTTAATAATTAGTATTCTATCTTCTACTGGTTAAATGGTTCCCTCACCTCTGATGCTAATTATTCTACATGCTCAGTCTTTCTCTTCTTTTGATTTCAGTGGGTTACTCGGCTCAGAGGGCCATGAGTCGGTGTTTGTGATCTTGCCCTGCCAGAACTACCTTTTACCCACTCTGAGCTGATTCAGCACAGTTGCTGAGTTGGTTTTATTAGTTTCTTCCTTATCTTGGGAGTTCTGCCAAACATTCTTGTGATCTGTAAATTCTGCATTCTTTGTGTTCACTATCAGTGGTACATCCTTCTTCCCAAGCTTTTTTAACCTCTCCCTAGGTCTGAGATCACTGAAGTGTGTCAAGTCCTAAACTTCAGCAAGTTCTACAGACAAGTAATTTTTCTTCCTAACACCCGGACAACAGTACCACCTTTATATAGTCCAGGTTCTGGGTATCCACAGAGGTGTATTCAGGGGGGCTTCTGTGGTCATTGGTGGTCACAGATGCTATGTGTCCTATAACCTGGGGTGATCTTTGTTTGACCAGTGACTTTCCACACGGTTTACCATGGTGGGATTTTTTGTCTGGATGCATTAACCAGGATGTGCTAACCAGACCTGGCCTCTGCCAGGTCTGGAATCAGGGCTTTCCCATCACAAATTCCTCCTTTCTGTGCTCCTCTCAAGTTCTCACTGTGGTGTCTTATCTTACGGCAAGTTCCTTCTGTGGCCTTGACAGTGTTTGAGACAGACAACTGTGCTCTTTAACTCCTTACATACGCTTAACTCTTTAAAAGAACAGGACAAGAAAGCAAGAGCTTACCAGTTGGAAAAATCACTTAGCCTATGACTAAACCCAAGTCCAAATCATTCCTCCTTTTGGTAGCAGCCCATTTTTACCAGCAGACTACCTTACCACTGAGTTATTGTTTTTCATTTGAGGGAACATAATCACCACAGTTTTTCTACCTCCTGAAAGTTTAATTATTCACTGGAGAGAGAATTATGCTACAGCTCTTTTACTATGGCATATTGGTCTCACGACTGTCTAAATGAGTATTGAGATACTATGTATGGAATTCTCCTTTTTCTTTTTCGTAATTTGTCAGCATTTTATCACTTGGGTGATTAAAATAGCTAGACATAAGAGTATTTTTGTAGTATCATGTAGCAATATGCTGTTGTGTAGGGGCAGGAAAACTTAAAGAGACTTTCACTAGATTATGTTACTGTTAAAATGAGTACAGCATTTCACTAAGTCTGATATGAAATACCGTAATGCCCCAGAGATAGTGCTGTGTTTTATTGATTAACTTTGCCAGCCCAGTCTACATTTCCCATAGCTGTTTCAGGTCGCTGTTCCTGGGGAAGACCTTTCAGCAGGTTAAAGTAAGGAATGCAATCTTTTTTAACCACACCTTTATGAATACAGGAAGGAGCACTGTCAGAGCTTTTTCATACACATCTTTTAAATGCCAAGAAAACCTTAGTCACAATGCAGATGTATTTGCTGCTCATTGTTCTCCCAAAAGGTGTGGCAAAGTTCATAAACTAAAGAAGGAAGAACTAAATGCTATAAATAGTATGCAAAATGTCTAAACCTTTTGACATTTTCTAGTTGCCACAGAAAATGCTTGAGCGGTGTCTTCTGTTCATAGCAGGTGTCAACACATTTCACAGAGATACACAGTCTATGATGTCAGTGGGCCTGATTTTCCCACAATTTGAATAGCTCTTTACTGTGCAAATAAGTGAAATATCTTGCAGAATTCCCCGAAAGTCTGGTCCATAGCATGCTAAACTTGAGTATCTTGATCTTGCACCACTGCCATTACTGTCGTAGCTGAAGAACACAGAGTTACTGATAAAATCAGTTATTTAAGGAAACTTGTGCCGAAAATCTGGCTAAGTCAAATGACATCTTTGTGGTACCAGTTTTGTAGATTATGTTATTGATAAATAGCTTATTTGTTAGTTTGTTATCATCATCTGAATTAACAAAGAACATTCATATGGGAGGGTAAATAAATTAAAATCAGACCAACAGTAGAGGGAGTGTGAGAAATATGATTGGATGTGCTTTTTTCATTAAAAAAAAAAGAAAGACTTTGTAACATCTCTATCACCTAAAAATGCCCACTGACAGAGCTCTGGGAAAGAACCAACTGTTCTGATCTCAGGGAAAGACATGTTTCTAAAAGATGTTAGAGGAGGTGAAGTTAAAAGGAAAGAATTTTTTTCTTGCTCCCTATCTGAAATTTTCTTATAGCAATTAATTGATCAAAAGAGTTGTAAATACATAGGAGACAACCCCCCCCCAGGCTGTTCTTTTTATGGTGCAGATAGTGAAATGTATCTGCCCCATAGAATGATATCCATGTGAGGAACTTCACATTTACACTCATCTGATAGACTGGGTTTCCTCTCCTTGCTGGGAGATTATTGCGGATAATCTGGATATTGTGCAAGAATTATCTGCTAGGGCTAAGCACCCTTTTCTCTGGTCATTCTTTCTTTTATAATTTGGATCAAATTAGTTGACTGAGAACTTGACTATAATTTGAAAACTTATACGGAAATTTTGTACTAGTCAAAAAACCCCCATGAACCAATATCCCACCTAGTCAATGAAATCTTGACAGGTGCATTCCATACTGGTGTTATCAGCACACATAACTGCTATGCATGCTAGCCAAATCTTACAGATTGTGATCATGTTCTCTTTCCACATCAAAGCTGAATATGAGCATGGAAGAAAGGTAGGGTTTTCCCTGTTCCTGGAAGATGCTGGCTGTGGTACAGTTAACATAGAACAGCTTGCTGTAGAAGAGTTCTTAGAAAATGTGTTCCAAAACCATTAATTTCTGAAATATGACAAAGGCAAAAAATGGAATCAGAAAGGATGGAGTTGAACTTAGAAATGTTCAGAGAAGGACATAAAAGATGATGGAAGATACAAAATTACTTCTCCACACAAGGAACAAATTCATCAGCTAAGATTCTTTTAGTGTGGTGAAAGGAGGGATAAGTGGTGTAAAAACATCACAAACAGTATGAGAAGGGTATATTTCAATTCTCCTTCAGTACAAGAGCATCAACATTAAGTTAGTAGAAAGAAGAAGAAAGAGAAAGAGACAAAACAAAAAAAAAGAAGAAAAAGAACCAGATGAAAAAAAAAAAAAAAAACAAGGAAAAAGAAAAAGAAAAAGGAAAAGAAAAAGAAAAAGGAAAAGAAAAAGAAAAAGAAAAAGGAAAAGAAAAAGAAAAAGAAAAAGAAAAAGAAAAAGAAAAAGAAAAAGAAAAAGAAAAAGAAAAAGAAAAAGAAAAAGAAAAAGAAAAAGAAAAAGAAAAAGAAAAAGAAAAGAAAAAGAAAAAGAAAAAGAAAAAGAAAAAGAAAAAAAGAGCTGTTTCTTCCTACAGTATATATGTAAGCTGTCCTTGCTGCAGGAAGATATTTCCAATAGTTTATGAAATGCAACAGTTAATTTATATATGAGTGTATCTGTACTTGTGCTCATGTGTGCGTATGCATGTATGTACATAAATCCTTATGCATGTGTGTATACCCATACATAAAACAGTTCAATGAGACACAAGGCAAGCTTTTGGAAGAGCAATGCATTGATGCTTACTAAGTAAACAGAAACTGCACTGGGCTAAGAAAGACCCTGACAAGCAAATTGATAGAGACTGTAAGGGCACCTAGGGAATACAATTTGGATGCTTCCACTCTTTCCCAAGCATTTGCTTTTGGCAACTGTTGGAGACAGAATATTGGGCTAAGTAGGCCTTTGGGCTGACCAACGACTGCCATTGCTATGTTATGTGGTCAAAATTTGTACAAGGAGCATAACTAAAATTGCATTGAAATTATTTTGTGATTCTTCGAGGATAAGGTAAACAATTAGCAGTACAATCAAGGTTATACCCTTTTTTTGTGTGTGAAATGTTGACGTTTCAGATATTAAAATACGCCAAAAAAACTCCACCACTCCTTAGTGATGGAGTTCTCATTCAGCCCCTCAGCTGACAGCCATTCAGCATTGTCATTTTAGTTTCTTCAGAATGAATTTCTTCTCTAGTTACATGACAAATGTGGAGAGTATGTACATATATAAATATGTAGAGAACTTTCCTTTGTTAACACATGTTTAAGACCCTTTCCTTACTCATAAATACCTTTGAAATCCAATAAAATTGCTCACCTGTTCAAATAACAGAATAAAAATAGCAAGGCAGATTTACGGTATGTGTTGAAATGTAGGTAATCTGCAGGAGTAAAATTGAAAATGGTATCACAGAAATGTCATCTTCCCTCCACATTCCCCTCACAGCTTCTCTGGAGAATTCAGCTGGTCTTTTTGTCCTCCCTTATCCATAGAAGTAGAAGGTTTAATAGCATTTCCAAGCATCTTCCAAGGACTAAATCTGAGGTACTATGTGAAAGAAAGGAGAATACATTTCCTAAATTAACAAATCTGCAAGTAGGGCTTTATGAGTTGAGAAGCTGAAGAAGCAGCTGAGCTCTCTTCTTGCCTTTACAAGATACTTGTCTTTGATATAAACTGGCCAATAGACTTTTACAATCTGTGGGAATTAGTGCATTTTAAATATCAACTTCTCCTTCCCTTTTATTTTCAGTAAATTATATTCTTCTAATAATTGTTTTCCAAACTGTGAGTACTTTGGAAAGAATGTTGGCAGAAAAAAATTTTTACATAAGTTTTAATGTTCAGCACAGAAAGAATTGAGCTGTGGGTTTTTTCATTTGTTTTTGTTGCTGTTGTTAAGTGAAATGAAAACAAGACTGCACTTTGGAAGGAGATGATTTCTAAATAATTCGTGTGAGATTACAAGGGAAAGAGTCAGAATGGAATGATTATAATTATCTGGATTTAATCACAGAGGCCCAGATAAGTTCCTCAGGCTCTGGATCTTGCCACAGTGCTTTAAGAGCATAATGTGAAGAACCCAATAATTTCAAGAGCAGGCTGCTCTGAATCCTCATGCAGGCTATTAGCCTGAGAGACCTAAGTGCCAATTAATTTTTGAGCAAATAATTTGAACTCTACTCGATGAAGGAGAAGCTAAACTGGTGACAGCTGTTTTCAAATGTTGGTTTCCTCAGAACTGGGCAAGACTTTCCATATAGGCCCTATTTAGCCAAAAAGCTAGGCTACATCAAAAGTTAGGCTCCTACCTCTAAATTTGTCACTCAAGACACCTCTAATATTATCTCATACTAATGCAGATGACCAAAGCAGGTCAGAGGATTGGGCTGTAGAAGTTAGTATTTCTCTCCCCTCTTTTGAAAGGGAGCCTAAAAATGACAAGTCAGATGTAGGCATCTGCGCTGTTGTTAAACACCTAGACACGTCAGATGCATTCCATGTACTAACAGGATTTCAAATAATTTTTTTTCTCTTGCAGAAAGTAGTTCTTGCTAAATTAAAAGGAGAAGGAAACAAGGATGCAGATTTTTTTTCTTTCTCTGTCTGGCCAAAATTCAAGCTGTAAGGCTCATTCTGCAGCCTCAACAGTACTGCATCTGTGAAATCAGCTTCCCTACTGCACTGTGGCCACTTACACAAAAAGTGTGACAAGGAAACTGGCCATGTACGAATCTGGCCATGTAGGAATCTGAACCATAAAGAAATTGTAAGATGGGAGGACAGAAAAAAAAAAATAATATATATATATATATATAAAAATCATTGTGCTTTCCTGGAAGTTCTGTCCCTTTCACTCACAGGTAAAAAGGAAATATTTCTTACATTTTTAGAAGGAATATGTCAGATTTTTCTTGATTTGAATCCTCTAGCTATGCTATAGTAAGACTTGAATTTGGGGTTTTAGCTGCTTTATTTGTAGATATCTATATTCACTGGGTTCAGATCCCTGAGTTGCAGACAAACTAGTATAAATGAGGTTTGGCATCTTCTCTAAATCTGTAAGCAGAACCTTGTAGCATTGTGCCTAAATCACAATCTTTGTGTTCTAAATATTTTCTTAATTTTCTTAATTTAGTTTTGAAATATACAATTCTGCTCCATCATATTTTAAACTCACAGTGCTGAACTCATTTTAGGTCGAAGAAGAAAGCTCCAAGCAAGTGAGCTCTGTTGTAGCTTAATTATATGGCCAGGCTGGGTGTGTGAAAATAGCCAGCGCACACTGGAGAATAAATTGCTGGGTTTGGTTTTTCTTGATTTACAAGTTGCTATAAGTGGTGCATGTTCCCAGGGAGTGGTGAAAAGTAGGGGTGTGTTAAACAGGTTTAAGGACATTTTAAAGAAACACTGTCAGGTTTGAGACATAGTAGATTTGGTGTACCTCCTCCTTCCTTCCAAATAACATTTTCTGTTCCTGTGGTTACAAACACCTGAGCTGCACCCTGACTCTCTGTTTAAGGGATACCACAAAATCCAGTGTCGCAGTTATGTGTCACACTGGTTGCTCTCTGTCTTTTGTTTCTTTTTTTTTTGCCATGAGTGGAGAAATGAAACTGCCAGAACTGCTGTTCTTTGCACTCCTTGGAGAGCTCAATTCACATTCAGCCAGTAAAAATCTTGTGGTTTTCTGCAAAAATAGCTGCGGTGAGGACAAGCAACATTTGGATCAAATGATTTCTCCACTCACAGTGGTACAACAGTTAGTTGCTAGTGTTGCTGGGGCCACCACTTTAAGGTGGAAACTCCCCAATACAAAGTCTGGGCTCCAAGTTCCCAGGAACCTTGGCAAAAATCACATGATTTTGAAAACCTGAATTTTTTCATTTCTCATAAGTTTTGCATAGACAATGAACATAAATGTTTTATACACATAGCATTGGTTTCAAGCCATGGAGATCCACTGGGTATTTGCTTCTTCTGGGTATCCTACTGGAAGTAAGGATAATTCCAATTGAAAGTGAAAGCAAACTTTCTTAAACAAGAGATGTCTGGAATATCCATTTCAATCTCTTGCTTAGTATAGGAGAATAGAATTAGCCGAGCACAATGTACATATGAACTTCTGTACACACAAACAACTATTTGCCATTATTGCAAGTAACGCTGAAATATTTGTTTGGAAGGATTCAACCTCATTCCATAGGCAACATTTTTAAATCACTTTTTTTCCCACAGGTTGGTAAATATGTTAATTTTTTTTATCTCACCTGTGACATTGTGCTGCAGTACTTACAGTGCTATTCATTATTTTATGTAGTAAAAATACTCAACACCAAAAAGTCCAGTAGAATCATAGACTATCCTGAATTTGAAGGGACCCACAGGATCATTGAGTCCAACTCCTGGCCCTCCACAAGACAATCTCAAGAACCACACCATGTGCCTGAGAGCATTTGCTCTCAGCATGTGCCTGAAGCATCCAAATGCTTCTTGAATTCTGGCAGGCTTGATGCTGTGAACGCTTCTCCGGGGACCCTGTTCAGTATTCAGTTATTTGAGTAAACACATCCTTTAAATTCCCCCTTCCAAAGGTAATAAGGGAGCAGCATGACAAACACACAAATCATTGTTTGCCAGACCAAAACTTAGTCCATGAAAAGAGCAGAGTGGAGTTGTCACTTGCAAGTGCCGCTGTTTAAAAGACACAGAGCAGAGGGAGACTGAAATTTGGAAGTAGGGAGCACAGTAACTGAAGAGGATTTGAAATAAAAAAAGAAAGAAAAAGATGTCAAAGAGAAAATGAAGCAGGCAGGAAAGGATCTCAAAGGTCAAAGATCAGTTGGTTAGAGCATGGCATTAATAACACCAAGGTTGTGGGTTCAATCCCGGTATGGGCTGTTCACCTAAGAGCTGGACTTGATGATCCTTGTGGGTCCCTTCCAACTCAGATTATTCTGTGAAATATGTGAAATCTGTGAAATATACTGACAATGCAAATCCTACAGAGCAGTGTTCATGAAGGGTTTCAAGAACTGTATCCTTGTAAATGAAGATTAATGTATCCTACTTATTTTATGCAATGGTAGAGGTGTTCATATAAAAACCAGAAAATTCTTTGCCTGGAAATCGTACGCTTTGGAAAAAATGTGATAAAATGAAGAAAGACAGGATGAGCAGTGATGTTACATGAGAACTATGCAATGAACAATGCATGGCATGTCAGCTATTCCATCCACATGGCTTGTGTTTGGGACAGATTAACATCTGAATTATGCTGCAAAAGGAGCAAATAAAGGCAAGGACACAGGATGAGAAAAAAGAGTTGCTCAGTTGCAAACAAGGGAACCAAGTGATTTGAAGACAATGCCACCAATAAGCAACCCTCAGAAGTTCATACATAAGGGTAAGTGCAGTTATAGCCTCTAAATACAATTTTTTCTCAGGGTTTTGCAGGGTCAGTCTCCTAAACAGTCAAAGGTATAACTGCAGGGACTACCTGTTCAGGAAACGCCACAGAGATTGTCATGAGTGAGTATCTCCGTCATTTATCTAACTGTACAGTGCAGTGATCCAGTAAATGGGTGTTGACAATAGGTTTTGCAGTGAACAGCAAGGGTGCGGTTTCTTTATCGGTTTAAACTGATCTAGTACCACATTCCCACCGAAAGTAACAGTTGTGCCTTCCCTGTCTTGCCCTTGGCAATACTCTCCAACTAGTCCCATAGATTGCCTTGGTCAGAGCAGCAAACATCAAGATCTAACTCACTAGAAGTCTCACAATCAAAAGAACTGAAGAAAAGCATGTGGAAAACAAAAAATATTCAGGGTAGACCAAGACCATTCCAGTGTCATAGTGTGCTATTGGGTGATTTACATCAGTCAGGAAAGCAGCTTTTTTAATTCAGCTACTTAATTTAGTAACTACTGAAACAAAAGGACAGTTCACACCTCAAAACCAATATTTGAACCTCTCTGTAGATTCAGTCATATTGTTATTATTGATTTCCCTTCAATAATTTCCCTGCCCTAACAGCTACAGGGTTTTTAATACAAGAAAAGTCTCCCACAGGATTTCAATGGAAAAGACTTGCTAACACTTAGAAGGAATTATCTATGGCCTTTCAGAGGATGTCCCAGGTTTCTTGAACTATTGCATTAGCTTTCCTTTCATCTACAAATCACACCTTGTTCAAATTTCTACACATAAACATATGGGAAAGGCTATTAACAACATAATTTGATATATATGGGTAATTTACCAATTATTATCAATTCATGTCCTTTTCCATATGGAAGAACAACTTCTGATCTCAGCATTTGTTTTCGTGTTAGTGGTCTTTGACATCTTTCAGGCACTGCTGGGACGGGTAAAACTTGAGGATGGGATTTGAATGACAGGAACTGCAGGTTTTAAAGAAGTCATCTGACCTCCAAAGCAGTCAGACATGTTCCAGTATTTTAATCATCCCTGCATTGGACTTGGTCTAGTAAGTCTATATCTTTTTTATGTACTGGGTAGTCCAGAACTAGATACAGTACTCCAGATGTGGGCTCATCGGTGCTGAAGAGAAAAAGGATCACCTTTCTCATTTCGCTGGCAATGCTCTTACTGACATTGCCCAAGAAGCTGCTGTCCTTTTCTTGCCATGAATGGTGCACTGGTAGCTCACAGTCATCTTATCCATTTCCTGGAAACTTTCACTCCAAGAACCTTTTAAGCAAAGCCACTTTCCTGCCATTGGGTCCCCAGCATGTAATGATTCCTGGGGTTATTCCTCCACGCATATAAGGTTTTGCCTTTACCACTGTTGAAGTTGACGAGATTCCCTCTGGCCTGTTCTCCAGCTTGTCGAGGTCCCTCTGAATGGTGGCATAACCATCTGGCGCATGAGCCAGTCTGCCCAGTTTTGTATCGTCTGTGAACCTGATGAAGGTGACCTGTGCTCCTTTGTCCGGATCATTAATGAATATGGAGAACAGCATTGGCCCCAGTATTAAGCCCTGGGATACACCGCTAGAGACTTAACTAGATTAGATTCAATAATCTAAAGCATAGACCACCCTCCTTGTGATGAAAGACTATTTCTCTTCTCCCTAAGCTGCATGTATACTGTATAAATTGCTGCTTCCCCATAGGGAAGACCAAGCCATAATTAATAACTTTGAAAAGAAGTGCATACTCTCTCTAATTATATATGTCTTCTTTTCATGGGACAGTGCCAACCTGTTTCCTTCCTCGTTTTCTCCCATCCTTGCCACATCTCATATCTGACAGCCATAGTAGATAGAAAAAAATTAAGGGTTTCCGTGAACTCTTCATTTAATAACAAACAAGAAGGAAGGAGGTAATGACCTATACATTGGCAACTCTGTAATTAAAAAGTCAATTAAATGTAAACCATCTCAACTTCTGCCTTCTAAATAACTTACTGTAATTACTAAAATGTACTGCTTTATTTTCATTCTTCTGTTGCAAAAGAGATGTCTACTCAAAAGTTTCCAAAATAGAAGGACTAGTAGAAGTCCCAAATCCAAAATTCATATACAGGAGGCTGTTTAAATGTAAACATAAATTTGTAGTAGAAGCAAAGGAGATGAACACAGTAAATAGGCATGTTAGATGTTGCAACATTCCTAGTGAGTCAAATGGTATTTAATCACTCGCAGTTTGTGTAAGTACTACAGGTGTTGCTCCATGACAAACATTCAAGCTAATCTGAATACAGAGGTACTGTATCTCATTAGCAGTAGTACTATGAAAGGTAAAATACCTAGCTGCTTTGATTTATCAACTGGGTGCAGAATATGCATTCAGGTAAATATATGATCGCACAGTAAAAGTAGACTTCATAGTTAGTGTACAGGTGAGTGAAACGTTAACCACTACTTTATATATTTTAATTCCACAGTAAATTTCATAAAAGTATAATATAAATATCAAATATGTTTATTTACAAAATTTATGTTCCACATGACAAGCTTTCTCTGTAGTTGCCATGTACAGTGTGCTGCCATACAATCAGGAGGAGTCCTAGTTCTGGCCCCTGGGCTGCTCATGCAGAGTGTCCGATGACAAGGTGGCCGCATGTCCCTTGTATTACTTTTTCCTCATTTTGTATTTAATGGAGTGGTCACCACCCATCTGTGTCTGGTTCCAGGGGATAGAGCCCAGAATAAGGCATTTGCAAGCCAAATGTAAGACATCCCCTGCCCTCGGTAATTCTGTATTGACCACTCCCGGGTGACTGCACAAAGGGAATTTCAGGTGGCTCCATATTCAGAGTTCTCTGGCTTCATGCATTGTTTAAGGCAAGCAGAGACAGCCTGACTCAGCTTTGAGTGTTGTGGCAGACACCTCACTGATGTGGTGAGGTCACACATCCTCTGGTTATGTCTGACCTTCCCTGAACTCCTTTAATTTCCTTGTTGAGACCTTTGTGAATTCTACCCATAAATTCAGGGAGAAACTTGAGATTTAAGACCAAGACAAGTGAAAGTTCTGAAATCCTCACAAAACAACACTAAACAGAATTGTAACAGACACAAGTATCTGCTTACTTTCTCAGCAGATACAGATTTTCAGGAAACCTGCTTAGGTGTGCTCAGGTGTGAATTGGTTTGGATCTTGGACTGGGATCGTGGGATTGCTGCCTCTGCCTCCCAGCTCCATGCAGTGCATCCAAGTCACAGCAGTTATTCCATTTTGTCACACTGAAGCTTTAAGGAAAGATCAGACTTGAGAGCTTCTACTGTACTTCAGAATCACTCAGTACAGTAGACAGAAAAATCTGTGAAGGGTTTATTCTTTATTTCTGGTATCACAGGATGAATCTTCAGGAGGCTGCTCAGTATCTTCACGCTAGAGGGAAAGCAGTGTCCTTACTTCTGATTGCAGGTCTTTGAACATTCCTCTGAGGTGTCTGCCTCTGGGCTCTGTCAGAAAAAAATTACTGGCCTGGATGGTGTGTAGGTCTAGTCTAGTGCGTCCATGCGTCTATAATGGAAAATATTAAAAGCAGAAGTGCCCTTCTTTCTACCAGCCTTTGCAATAGAAAAGAGGGATTCAAAATATGGTATTGCCATAGAAGTGTTACAAATACTGAAACCAAGTTCCCCCTCAATTTTAACCATAATATTTAATTTAATTGATTTAATTTTCCACACTCTCTCTCAAAAAACCTCAAATATTTTCATCCAAATACTCATTAGTGCAAAGATCACAGGACAGGACAATATAAAAAAGTCTGAAGAGGATATATAGTGCTAATTAAATTTAATAACAATCTATTAAGTATTAACATAAATACAGTCCTCCAAGGAAGTAAGCTTGTATTTTGCCAAGAGCAGCTTCTTGAAGGGTGATAGGGCAAGAACTACTTCATAGATTATTACAAGAAATTACTTAGAAGTGAATGCACTAATTTTAGTTGTATTGGATAATACTGCGTCTTCCGATACTTTCGAAAAATAATTTATTCAGCTTGCACCAGTTTATAGTTGCTGGCAGACACAGGCAGTACTTTTTTCTCCTGTATCAAAGTCATACCTTCCATCCCCTTGGAAGGACATTGTCTCAGTCACACTCTGTCTGAAGTAATAAAAAAAACTCTTCACCTAACTGGGCAACTGGAGAGAATAAAACAGCATCTCACCTTACTGTGGTCCAAGACAAGAGCAGTTGTTTCAAAATGGGTGGGACTTTCCTATAGACCCCACATACAGACCCCACATACAGACCCCACCCTCTTCAACGGCTGCCTTCTGTACTGCAGAGCTGCATCCACAGCAATCCCTTCCCTAGTTTACATTTCCTGCTGGATGATGTAACGACTCAAACCAAAGCAAATCTATGTTTCAGTGCAGGGAACTCTCTTCTAGGAATGAGGCAGGGGCAGGGGTGGGGGGGGTCAGGTAGCAACAAATAGTATAGTAGAAAAATGCTGTTCACTTACACCTCCTCCATGTGTTCTCCGTAAAATGCACTATTTAATTAATATTAATTCACAAATAAGGAAAATTTTACCGTAAATAGATTTTGATTTTACTACTCAAGCAAGGAAGTTTCATAATAGAAACTACAGTAGACTTGAGCCATTCTGTAGCTCGGAGTTCACAGTAGTGTTCACAGTGGTAAAAATAATAGTGTTTTAACAGGGAGGTTCTGCTAGAAAAATGCTGACCTATACAGTCCTATGCACTTAAGTCTTTCGAAAGGTTAAACAAATTGTTCTGTAAAGCGAAATTGAAATTCAAAGCTGTAACTGTAAAAACCCTCTGCCCACCCGTTGCCTCTATCTGGAAAAATGTAAATTCCATGGGCAGGTCATCGTATTCAGGGTTCTGTAGTGACATACATGTATACCTCTGTGTAGGTATCTGCATGGTTTGAAGCAAACAACTTGGTGTCTACGTCACATTCTAAACTGGGTGAGAAGTATCCGGAAGACCTTAAAAGAGTGTGGTGCAATACATATTTTCAGGGATTGCCTGAGTATTCAATGCTGGGCACTTCAAAAAACAGAGTGGCTGCAGAATTTTTATTATAAAATAAATGTGATCACAGCTGGTGTAGTACCAAGGAGCATCTCTCATTTTATTCAGACTTCATGACGTGCTGTTTCATTTGTGATTGGTAACCTTGCTTTTATCCAGGTAGCCACAGCCGTGCTGACTCCTGTCTAGTAAACCAGTAGTTAGTGTGGTCTTCGAAGCAAAGGACATTGCAGTTTCTTAGACTGGGCATTAACTCATTCCTATTTCGCACATGCTTAAAGAGAAAGCCCAAGTGAAAAGCAGGAGCTAAAGACCTTTTCCTAAAGAAAATGTCCAAACTACAAATCGTGGAGACAGGAAGTTCCATCTTTCTACACATCAAAGGCTAGGAGAAATAACCTTCCTCTGGTACATCTAAGAGTCATTTAGCTATTTTATGCTATTTACAACAGCAGGAAAATAACAGAATTGCTGCATCTAGATTTTGCTACAAAAATGGATGAAAAAAACCCGTCTTAAAGCTGTTGAAGTTAGTGTCATGCTTGTGTTGTATGAAGTACTGCTTGAGATTAGCAATACTAGTATATTTCACTTTTTATAAGCATATATAACACAAAAATTTTGTCTTAGAACATGAATGAAAGGTAAAACATCACTTGTCCTGTCTGCGTACGCAACGTATCTCTTCATAAACCTCTTGCTGCATTTCATACTGTAAATCCACAGTTGTGTCTTCTAGCTCTCCTCAACCACTTGAAAAACTACAAATTTTATAGTCCAGCATAAAATCTGTCCTTTTCTCTCAGCATAATTGTGTTTTTGAATTCTCCAGTTCTGTTACTAAAATGTTATTGTTGTATAAAATCTGAAAGGTACTGTATAATTCGAGATATATAGGGAAAGGCTATCCAGATGAGTCCTCCTCAAAATTTCCAGGTGGTTTAACCATCCTTCTAGATTTCATCCTGAACACGCACTTGCCTGTCAGAGTAATGAATGTCTCTCAAAAACCATGATGTTTTCCTTTTTATTCTCATGCATTCATTCATCTTCAATTAACAAGGGAATTACCACAAAAATTACATACACAAGAGGGATTCTAAGAGTTAAATCAAATAACTGATACTCCTGTTTATGAACAGATCATGCAGCAAAGATTTGACAGCCTTTAGTCTGGGAGCTAGTGCTTTTTGTAAAAGTGACATTTAATCTTAACTTCCTTATTTGTAATGTGAATTCCCTGCAAACAGAGACCAATACTGATTTGCAGTTATCGATTCTAGAAAATACGTACAAATTACTGCAATGTGCAGTTTGAGCACTAGGTGGAAACAGAGCAATGAAAATAAGACCCCTTATCAAATCTTCAGTACAACAAATGGAAGAGCTTTTTTCTACACACATGACTGAGATCCCAGAAGGAAGAGCTTAAATCTGCTTCATTTTATCGCGGGACCTCTATCATTCTCACTTCTTTTGCACAAGAATAAAAGAAAATACTATCCTTAGTATTCTTCATATTGATTTTTTCATTTTCTTACCTCACTGACTTGTTTTAAGTTTTCATATACCTATATTCAGAGTGCTCAGATACATTTCTGTTGATTGTTGTTCGTCAGTGAAAATTAGTATTTGAATTGGACAGATAGCAACCTTTCCTCTATTGCTGTTGCAGTTGTGCAAAACTTAAGGTTGAACATTTACTGCTGCTTTTGTCTGCTGCCATTTTGTTGTCATAGATTCTAAGCAATTAAATAGAGAAAATAAAAATTTAATGCTTTCCTTTCACCTACTTCTGCAACAAGAAAATCAGAGCTTTTCTTCACTCCTCTGTATAACCCAGTTCTAGGAGCCTTTTTATTATAGCTCTATGTCTTTTTTTTTTTTTCCATCTCAGGAAAGAAAACTGAAATCATATCTAGCTTTGGATGGTAGCTATATTTTATATATTATGTTGCTTGTGAAAAACTTGGCTCCAGGAAAATCCGTATGCAGAATGAAACTGCAGAGAAAGCCCACAGAAATAAGGAGGAATAATGTAGCATTACACTGGAAATCACAAAGCAGAAGTGAGATGCAGAACAGCAGTGCTGGTCCAAGCATGTGTGGTCAGGGTGGGACATCCAGGCCTTCTCATCTTACTTCCAAGAAATGATCAATCTTAGTGTAAGACCATTTGAAACAATACAATCATGACCTACTCAGCCTCAAAAGAGACTGACTTAGTCATCCCTCACCCCTTTCGGTACAGTCTGCAGACCTTAAAAAGTCTAGGTTAAGAAGCCACTATAAGAGCAAGGGGCATCTTTAGTTTAATTTAGGATTCATGACATGCTGTTTCATTTGTGACTGTTACCCTCGTTCCTGCAACTTTTTCACTTCTTCCAAATTTGTCTATTTTTTTTTTTTTAGTAAAAAGATTGGTGATTAACAATAATTTGTTCTATTTCATTATGCATGCTTGCATCTTTGCCCACTTTTTAACACGGTAAGAGGGCAGACGGTTGTATCACAGGGCAGTTTTACAAACTAAAGCAGAATTCAACTGCTTGAGGTGACTTAGCCAATTGACTCAGATGCCAGAGCAAGTATTCATACTGGTGGAATGCAAGTCAAAATCTGAACTGAACTTGAAACCTGATAAAGCCTGGGGAGCAACTAAGAATATTGTTCCTGATCCAAGTAAATATAACCTTTTATCTACCGGATAAAAACATTCAGTGAGTTAGATTAAATGATTTTGAGTACATTTTCTAAACTTTGTAGGACCAAATGCTGAACTAAACAAAATGCACAAGTATCAGGTAGGTGCATAAGGCCTACTGTCCACATTCCTGAAGAATGCTTGTGTCTGGTGGGTGCAGTGTAGGTTAGATAGGCCAAGATATAAATGCAATTATAAACCAAAAACTATGGCTGTGGAAAGGTTTTGAGGAATTCAGTGACAGCTGTCATTGAATTAAACCTACCAGTGGGATACTGTATATTACAGTAAAGCTTTTTGAAAATAGTTTAAAAAATAAACTCCATAGAACAAGTAGCATCTAATTTAGTCCTTTGTCCCTCACAAGATGGTCATCCCAATCCTTATCCTTACAATCAGCTTTTAGAGAAGACATGTTAAATAACATAGGAATCTCCTTTCAATAAAATAAAACAGTGTCAGTCATCCTTTGTTTACAACTGAAAGGTATATGAACTCCTAAATAAAATATAGCAATGGTTAAACACATCTTTAAGAGGTTCTTGTGTACGTTCAATAATATCTCTACTTAAATGTGTCAGAAGATACTGGTATGTCTTCAATTTGTCCTATTATTCCAACTCTACTAAGTATGTAGGAACTGGATTTTATATCAATGGGACTTTTTAGTACAACCTAGCTGCATGACTGAACAGTTTCCTGATGCCACCAACATATCAGTGCTGAAATAAGAAGAAAAAAAGAACTTTTCAGGACAATCAGAGCCTAGATTACAGATGGTAGGAGCATAGGAGAAATCCAACTTGTAAATTAAGCAGAGGTTGTATGGAAAACACTGAAAATCAAACACAAATGTTCTTTTTTCTTTTCTAAAATTTCAAATTAATCCCCATTTCCAAGTTCCACAGATAAGCATGTTGCTATAACATGGACTTACCAATTTTGGCACCGAAGAGTGTAGGCTGGGAGAGCTTTCCAGGTGCAAAAATTTCCACTGCTTGTAAAACCTCTGACGACCATTGAACAGAGGATGCCTAATGCACCTCCAGTTACTACTTCCAACAGCTAAAATCCCTTTTCTACCAAGATTCAAGTTTCAGGTTAAAGCAGACTGAAAGTTTGCTGTTATCTGCTTTTGCTGGCTGGCAGTTGCTGTTGGTGACTGAAAGTGTTACTAGGAGTGGTTTTGGCTCTGAAGAGGATAGTTATGAGTCAACGTGGGATAAATCCAGACATGCCCAGCTTTCCTCCTGCTCTGTAAACACAGTGATGTGATACAGAAATCTGACTTTGATGATCTTCAGATGCAATAAATATATTTGCCTTTCTGACACACAAAGGCTCTCTTCATCCTCAGTCCAATAGGCATGTGACACACGTTATTTTTTGAGGCACTCTAAATTACAATGACTTCCTTGCCTGCAAGGTCAAGCACGAGTGATAAGCATCAAGAGTGAGATCCTGGCTCCTGTAAAGCCAAGAGAAAAATCCCATTGATCTCAACAGAATAATGACATTGCCTCAAAATGCTGCAGACCACTTTGGAGGAAACTTCCCACAGAACCCGTTTTCTTCCGCTCCATCCTTATGTTCAGGCCAGTTCTTTGAATCTTCTCCATCTAGAGCCAACCTTCTCTACCAGAAAACCCCTCAAGACAAATATCCCTGTCCTGTTCCCACTGTTTCCTCAAACAGGCTGCCTTTATATTCTGGATTGTTTTGGTCAAGTTACATTCCAGCTAATACAGTAACCTGAAACCTTTATGCAATGATTTTTTTTCCAGGTGAATGGCTGTTTTAAAGCAAGAATAGTTCAGCTCAGTTCTTTAGAGTATGTCTTCATGCTACACATCATGAGGACAGTAATTGCTTTCCTGGGTTTAATATCACACAAGTCTTGGTAGTGTAGAATATCTTCTGTAGACAGACTGGATTTTAAGCAGGTGACCAGCAGGATGTTGTATTCATTCACTGAAGATTCTAATCGACACAGTAAAAATGGAATTACATATATGAAATGTTGAAGGAATATATTCAATAAACAAACTGAAACTGTGCTTTGGCAGCAGAGAACATCAGGAATTTGTGTTCCAAATATTTAGAAATAAGCTGGTCATAGACAGAAACAGATATATATATAGCCAGATTCTTTGCAGACTCTGCCTAATCCTGCTATCTCCAATAAACTGAAAAAAGACAGACATAAAAACAATTTTCAAAATTTTTGTTAAGAAAATTCAAGGAGAAATGAAGACAGAAAGAAATAAGTAGACTCACTCCAGTGAAGTCAGGATTTCTCCATGTGTGGCTACATAATCACCTGCTTATTCACTTATGTATTTATGGGGTTTTGTCCCTACTATACAGTAGAATCACAGTCATGAAAGAGACATTCTGTAAAGGCCATTGAACTGCTCTGATTTTTGTTTATATTAGAATGCTTTATTTTTTTTTCAAATAAAGTAGATAATATATCAGACAGTGCAGTATAGACTTATTATTTAGATAATAGAAAATTAGATCTTTGCAGCCAGGCTAAATCTGCAGCACAAGTATTTGCAGAATCTCTATACAGGGAATTAAAAATCTGTTCATTACTCAAATTAAGCTATCAAACTGTCAGGGCATGGAAGAATGCTCAAATGTTTCTCAGATCATTTTCCATCATCCTTTAACACTGTCAAATTTATTTTCCATTGGACCTTTGAGCAAACAGGAGTAATCTCTCCCTTAGTTGTCAAAAAGTTTGACAGTACTTGATTAAAATGTAAGCACCTTAGATGCAGAGCTGCTTGTAAGATACTGTAAGAAGTTCAAAAGTAGTTTATCTTACATATCTTAGGTTATTTAAATTGACTGATGGACTTAATGACTTTATTGTGAGTCTTGGATAACATAAACTATAAGTGATATTATACAACCAAATAGAGCAGTATCAGACAATAACCCATGGACAGTACTGAAAATATCATGTATGGATTAATATATTAGGTTGACACAATCCTTTCATATTGAATTAGTCCATAACTAAAAATTTCTTAGAATATTTAGCATCCTTGATCATAAAATCATAGTGAATCATTAAGCAGCAGCTCTAACAGCATTTCAATAAGACAAAAGTGTATTTAATGTCAGTGATGAGTGTAACTCTAAAAACATACACTGTCTGCAAGTCTGTAATTCTTGGATAGTAATTCAGGACATGTTAATTTTATAATGTCAGTCCTCCGTCACCCCGTCAAAACCTTTGAGTCAGTGCCCCTTGCAAAATGGCAGAAGTTCAAGAGCATATCAAGGAGTGGAGAGCTTAAAGAGCATGCAGTCACTAACAAGTATTATCGTGCACTCAGAATAATTGCTACTAAAAAAAGACAGGAGCTATCAGGAAGCATTTTAATCTTAATTCAAAGTAACCACTGTGTATTAAGCGCCCCTCTGCAGTTTCTGACTGGTGATACTAGAAATGTTTTCTTTTTCAATCGGAATGAAGGAAACTGTTGAAGAACTCTTACTGACGAATGTTTCCTCAAAGTACTTAGGAAATCACAACAGATTTTCAGTTACAAGTAGGCACAACTTCTCTTTCATTGTTTTATTTAGATGAATTAATTTAGATTTTTTTTAGATTAACAATCTAAAAACTAGCTGAATTTTGACTGATAACACATTTTTGTATTGCTGTGTTTTAAATAGAAGCCTATTTGGCACATGGAAAAGGAAATCGTCTTCCTACACACAATATATAGAAGCATGTGACTTGTATTTTCAGAATTCAGTTCATAGTGTTTTGTGTTAACCTACTGTACTGTGCCTTCTATGACTCTAAAGAAGACTAAACTCAAATTATAGGAATACATATTATGTATAAATTGAAATAGACTGCTTTTGTTCTTAAATAAAGAAATGGCAAAACCAAGTAATCCATTACAATGCAGTATGGACATGCGATGCTTTAATAGGATTGTTTCTTTCATGGAAAGTAGCTCAGCAATAAATGCCTCTGTCTGTTCTTCAGCATTGAAATGACACATCCTAAACTATTTCAAGGCAGAAAGGGCAAATGCCAGGCTTAAAGATGGCAAGAAATTCTTGTTCTGCTATGAACAAAGGCTCAGTAGCTAAAGCAGAAGAAAATATAACGTAATTACTTCCAGTGTTCTCATGGGGCCTTGCTCATATTCATAACAGTGAGAATTAAAGCTGTGCATCAGTCTTGTCATTAACTAAGCTGTTTCTTTTCACAGGTGTGATGTAAGAAGAAATGAAATTATGGAGGCATAAACTGTCTTCAGGAGGACTGTCACTGGGACACTGAGCTGCGTTGTGCACAGTGGCTGCATGGGAAAGCCCCTAATTCACAAAGTAGCAGGGAGAAATGTCTTGCCTCTTGCTTTGCTAGTGGAGAGCATGCAGGCTAGCAGACAAAGAAATCAGCTGGTCACCTCAGCTTTGCAGAACCGCTGATCTCACCCTCTCCTCCCACTATTACAGAGTAAAGAGCTACTACAGTTTGCCTGATTAGTTTTATTACCTACTCTCCTGACATATAAGAGAAGTTAACACCCAGTTCTTGACTGCTTAAATTAATCTGGAGTTATTGGAGACAAGCCAGCTGATTATGACAGTGCTTGGGATTTTCTTCTCCCTATAGAAAAAAGAAAACTGTGCTGCATAGTTACATCAGAGCTTTTTAGCAAGGCATTAATAAATCATGTAAATCAGATTACTGATACTGATAATTACTCACAAGCAATACTTTAGAGCTCAAGTTCCTGAAAAGAAACAGGTGCCTAAAAATATGTATTTCAATTATTATTTGTCTACTGAGAATGTTTGCCTTCTTTGTACTGTTTGATGGTATGAAATTAATGAATCACTTATAGAAATACTATGACAATGTTTTGCTTGATTCAGTGTTATGTTTGTATAAAAGTAGAACTAGTACGAATAGAATCTGCTTCATTTTGAAAATTTTTTCCTATTAATAGAGTGCCTAGGTTTATTCATTGTCATTTAATAGCAGAGTAAATATTTATCTCACAAACAAAGAAAAGTATTGGTAAAAAAAATGCTGTTTCTCACTGTCATGGAAAATAGCAACATTATTTTGATGACTGGACTGATTATTTGGACAGAAAAAAATCTACATGTCCAAAATCTATTCAAGGAATCTGTGGGAGAACAAAAAGGGGGAGAATGACTGTTGACTAAACAATTTCAGAATTGTGTCACTTGATCGACCTTGTTATTTTGCACACTGGCAAACTGCTAAAAAAAAAAAAAAAAAAAAAAAAAATTTGGCNTTTTTCCCCCTTTTTAAAGGAGAAAAAAAAAAAAAAAAAAAAAAAAAGTTTGGCTTTTGTGATTATTCCTTGCTTTGTGGTATTATATCTAGTCCTGGATGTTCCGAAACCCTGCTTTTCTATTGCCTTAAACAAAAGCTGCTGCTTTGATCATCTCTAGTGTGTGCCAAAACACAAGACAGATGCTCAAATGGTGCAGTTGTGCACCCTTAGAAGAAAATTTATTATTGAAGAAAAAACTATCTTTGCCCTTGAAACTGGAGAAAGGATTTACTTTTCCTTTGTTTTCTCCTGCTGCAGGCAAAGTGCCTCTGCAAATGGCCAGGTACTCATCATCAGGAGGGGAGATGTGTGATTTATGCAGAGGATTAATATTCTGATCTTTCATCGTCACCAGGGCAATTCCCCTAAATGAGATGCATTACTCCCACTTTTTAGTGGAGCTCATGATGGTAAACCTCCATCAGAAGCTTCAAAAACAAAATGCAAAGTCATGATGATTATTTAGTGTTTGCAAGGGACATTCTCAAGTATCTTGGAGTTCTCCTTTAGAAACATAAGTTTTTCACTACGTTATAAAGAAGAAGCTGTGGACAGGCATACACCATGACATACTGAAACTTCTACTTAGGAGGCAGTGCCAAGAGCAGGTGTCATGCTACTTGCTATTGTCAGGGGAGGTGGAAAAGGGACTGAAGGGCTCCCACTGGCTGTGGAACTGTGAAAATAAAGGCAACATTGCCCTCTTCCCATCCTACTGGAAGAAAGTCCAATTAGGGCTGTTACCACAATGCAAAGTCTGTCTTTGCTGCCAAAACGTTTTCAAAAGGCAGCCTTACAGTGGTATGAACTGGTCAGCACATCTAGATAGCATTTTGGGAAGGCTTTTTATCAGTGTTGATATGCATTTCATTTAATTTCTTCTCTACATGGATTCACCGTGGACCACACCAACCAGCTGTCTCCCAGGCAAATGTGATGGACACATGAAAAGCCACAGGTAGCAGGGACATAAGACAGTCTGTGACCATGGGGTCAGGTATTGGTCCCCTGCCCTCTCCTATTAGCAGTGTAGATGCAGCCAAGGGTTATGTGTTAGGCTATGGCCAACGATATTGTAGTCAGCACATGCTGGGCAGAACACTCTGACACTGGCCTCATGATCAGCACTGGATTACTTCAGCACCAGGAAAAGCCTGGAGGATACTTGAGCTTCTTGGGTTTCCTAAATGAGGTACATTGGTATGGGATGAGTCAGTTGCTGAAAGCAGGGTCTTTATTGACAGTGAGAAGAGCACTGTGAGTTATCCAGCTTTTAGTCTAAGCTCTCCTCTTCTACCGACATTGTATCTTCTTATGATATTCCTGGAAAACTGTTGTTGAGAGACAGAAGGAAATTTTCCTCTGGAGTACAAGTTGTGAGAACTGTGAATGAGAAATTACATAACTGGCAGATGGCATTAAAGGAAAGGGCTTTTTAGGCCTATCATGAAGCTGTATTGTTTAAAGGAGATGGAGATACCACCGTTTCACAGCTGCAGTGAACAGCAACTTGGTGTAGATTCTCTGGATTTGCAAACAAAGGAAACCATCTACAAACAAGAATGCAAAATGTGCAATGAACTTCTCTACATGTAAAACTGAAATACAGAGTAACACATATGTGTCAACACTGGTTAATTAATAAACATACCACAACTAGAAAATGCTTACAACTAAGTGCTAAAACAAATAGCTTAATAGAAGGACTGAGTATAGAATGCATTCACTTCTAAAATTCAGAGAAGAAAGGAAGGAAGAGAAGAAGACAGAGAGAGAGGGAGGAAGGCAGGAAGGCAGGAAGGAAAGAAGGAAAAGAGAAGTGGAAGAAAATATAAAAAGAAAGGGAGAGGGATTGTGAAAAGGCTATATATCTTATTGGGTTTTTTAACTTTCCTGGTGAACTGCATGAGTACATAAAAATTCTATGTTAGAGCATTACAAAAATTCTACAAAACTGTCTTCACAATTGACATATACTGTGTTTATTTTTTTTTTAACAGTTTTTGCTGTAGTAGAGATCTGTGCTCCATCTCTTTCACATCCCCTAAAAAATTTGAGATGTAGCCACCAGGGCTGTGTTAACAGTTCAGAAAGATTCGGTCATAATCTTCTGCCAGATCAAACCCAACCGTCCCAAATCAAGCAAGAGCTCCATGGTTTCAGTTAAACACTTCAAATATGTCCTTCTGAAAATAAACATTTTCCCTTATTTCCTTTGATCAGACAAGAAGAGCTGCATCTTAAAAATGGTCTTGAAATGTTTCTAAATTGCCAAAATAGTGATGTTTATTGGTTGAAGTAATTCCCCAGTAAACTATTATCTAGAGTAGATTGTTTAAATACAATTATAGATTTATACTAGAAAAAATATTTATTGATACACCCACTCTGCTGTTACATTTTTGTACAAGTGAAATGGTTCCCTCCAATGACCACATGCGCAATCTCTCTCAAAAAGAAACAAAATCAAAAATAAAACCATTCACTGTTTAATACGGTCCTGTCATCCTTTCTTCTAAATCTCAGAGGTATTTATGGTTGTACAAGAGTCAGTTACAGTTCATCATGTTGTTCCAGCTCTGCATTTGTAGCAGCACAATGCCATTTGTCATTCCCAGAACCATAGCTATTAGAGATTGAAGTGACCTTTTAATGTCATCATATCCTACCCTGTTTTCTACTATCCATGGCAACAGACTAATGTCAAACACACAATTATGACTTCAGTGTAAAATGTAGCAAAGGAGAAACTGATTTAGTTGTAAGCTACATTTTAGAAGCCACAGCCCTAGCCTTTGCCATTCGAATGAAAGAAAGTAATTTGCGTTCCATCTTCAAGCTGTTCAACAGTGAAAGTATTTCTGACAACCCACTTTGCTTTGGTACCTAAATAAAAAAAATTATTTTATTTTTATTTCAGGCAAAGGAAGGAAAATTAAAATGGCCAAGTCATGGAAAAATTAGTGTTTGACCCAGGAATCTTTCAAACAAATGACAGCTATTTTATAAAGCTGGGTGACATGGTTTATCTGTCTTCCTTACCCCCATCAAAGAGTGAAGATTCCTATCTTGAAGGTATGGCCTACAGACAGACCTATGTCCACTCTTTATAATGTGGACTGTACTGCAAACTACTTCTCAGCTGTATTCCCCCATTCCCCTGAAGGAACCACTCTGCTCCACATCAGACTGAAATAGTGTGTCTGCAACACAAGGACTGGAACCCAGAAAAAAACCAGGGTTAACCAACATTGTAGTATAAATACACTTCTGGAGGTGAGCAGTTAGTTTCTACCTGCTGCACGTATCTAGGTATGCATGCATCTGAAATTCTTCACTTTGTAAAGATATTTCAGCTTGATTTAGATTAAGTGCTATATAACAGTGTCAATGTAACACTACACTTACAGGAATTAGCCCTTCCTCTGGGGTAGAAATAATTACCCTGGGCCTTTGCCATGCTAACACAGGTCAACTGTTTGTAGGACCAGAGCTGACGTGTATACAGGGCTATTTACTGAACCACACCTGCTCATCCCAAGTCCATTGCACTTCTGGAAACTCATTTGTGAGTTTTCTTGGTATAACCATAGTACTGTAACATGATGAAAACAATAATCAACCCTCCTTTATTTGTGGTTAATGAAATTGCTACAGCAAATCTATTTCACTTGCAATAAAAATTACTTAAGAGATTGAACTCCAAGTGTAATCACATCAAGATCATTTATCAAGAACTGAGATGTGTGACTCAATTTTGTAGCTGGACCTCTCTCTCTAATAGGATTTAAATGACATTTCAGAAAGAATTAAAAACCTCACAATTATTGCAGAGGGTTAGAGTCCTATAGCAGCTCACCTCTGCTATAAACCCACTGGCTATTGAAGCTAGAGACCTGTGGTAATATAGCACTAGGTAAGACGTGTGAACGGGAAATTACTTTGTGCTGAAGAAGATTCATTGTCCACCGACAATTCAGTAATCAAACATAACAAGAGAGATTCATTCTTAGTTTTTAATTTATCTCTATTCAGACAAATTCATATTTAAATAAAAGAGATACATTGAATTAGATAATTTCTCTTCAAAAGGACTAACCAGGACTGTGTAAGGAAGGGCTTACTTAAGGAGTTGGCCCAGAGCTTTGTAAAATGCAGTGTTGGGAAACTGAGCTTCTGTGGTTTTGTATTTCAGGGATGATGCAAGATTTTTCAACCTTTAAATTACAGCTTGTGCAAGCAGTACTCTGTTACTTAACAGATTTGTAGATGTGTCCAGCTTCAAGGTAATGGGCATTGCATTTCTGTCATTCAAAAGACTGAGATTCAAAATGAATCAGAGAATTAATTACGCCTATCCTCTCAATCTCTGTAAGCTTCTAAACACTACTTGGAAGGATTCTATCAGAGTTAATAATAGATTTGTATACAGGTATACTCTTCAAAGAGTTTACAGAGAAAGGTAAAAATTTTTTTATCAAAATTTTAGAAACAAAAGACATTAGAGGGCTTTACTTGAACCGGTTAGAAAAGCAATCACTGCTAAAGCTTAGAATAAATGTGATCCAAGGTCGAGGCCTTTCTATTACACCTCTCATCCTTTGCCCATCCCCTGGAAAAAATCCGATATAAGAGGACAGGGGGACAGAGGGAGGGAGAAAGGGAGGAAAGAAAGAAGGAAGAGAGAAAGGAAGGGAGGGAGGGAGGGAGCGAGGAAGGGAGGGAGGGAAGAAGAAAGGAAGGCCGGAAGGAAGGAAAATTGGTTCTGGAAAGTTAGAATTGATAATATTTTATGACAAGGTTATTATGTATTTTTCTCCAACTACTGAACATAAGACCTAAAAAGCTGCATACATTTATGCCTGATAATATCTGCCATGATTCAAGCTAAAATATCAGTTATTTCTCAGAAATAAAAGCTGAGTTCAATGAAAGGACATAATGTTATGTGTGTACAACCACTGGGAAACACTGACTGGCATTTTCCCTTTTGACCTTACATGACAGTGTTGCATTTCAATGGAGAACATTGCCAGTTCTCAGTTCAGCATAAAAACAACACTGAGGAAAACATTCTGCAGGAAACACACAGAACTAAAACCTGTTTCAGTAAAAAAGGAGTCACACTTGGAGCCAATAGCATCTCTGAAAACCTTTTTGTTCTCTTGCCTCAAATCTGACAGGCCCATGGTGAATTCAATGAACTACAATTAAAAGAAATGTTTGGTATAAACTAGAATTTTTTTTTTATTTTTGTACTAGGACTCAGCTGACTTACATATCTCACCATAAGATGCAAGGATGTGGTAACCATGCCCTTGTTGCTGTGTGACAAAAACTTCAGAAAAAAAAAAAGGCCATGATAAAATTAGAAATAGAAATCTTGAAAGCTTAATGTTCTGCAAGATATTCTGTAATACAGGAAAATGATTTTTTTTTTCTTTACACTTCAGTTTCATGATTTGGAGCTTGTGGCTGTCAGTTTACAGAAATAAATTTCAAAGCAGAGTCAGATTTGTGTGGGACTTGGATAAAGTGCCACCTCAGCTCTCTTAAGTTTCTCTCCACATCAGGTTGGAAATACCAGCTTGTTAACCTGCTCTTTCTGAAATAAAGGAAATACTATCTTTTACTTCTAAACACAAGATTTTACCAGATTTTCAAAGGTGTTAGTTGAAATGGATCTTCTGAAAATTTACCTCTCCGCAGTGTTGTTTTCCCTTCTGAACAAAAATTTTCAAACTCTGATCCCTGAGAAATTTTTGATTTCCCAAAAAGGAGAGAAAATAATAAAGCCACTGTCTGTAAAAATGGAAGTGATACTGTCCCTGTATGGCAAAAGCCAGAGTTCTCTCCCTTTGTCACAGGCAGGACAAGGATACTGAAGAAGTGCTTTTTGAGGGGTCCCCTCCACATCTGTACTGCCACTGCCCAGGCTGGGCAGGGAGAGATGAAGATTTCCCATATCTACATGCCCCACCAGCTCCAGAGGAGACTGTGGATCCAAAAGGAGATCCAGGAAGATCTTAAAAAGAAGTCTACCTGGTTATGTCTGTATTGGCAAACTGAGAGACAGACCCTGACACTGTGATTTTTCCTTCTCTGCTGTGGACAGCATGGCCCTGGTATGGTTCTGGCCCTGATCAGTTAGCAAGTTCCCCAAAAAATCCTCAGCATGGATCCAGAGTCAGAAAAAGCCAGGCACTATTTCCCAACATATGGAATGTAGCAAGCTTTTTTATGAGACTTCAGTAGCATGAACAAGACTGGTCCATGCCAGCTGGCCAGAGGATTGAAACATAGATCCTGGCACTGCTGAATTTCCAAGTACAGGGATAGCCCTGGTATCTCATGTGTTGATGAGACCAAAGTTGTGGTGTTTACTACTAGGAATGGGATGAAGTTAATATGACTCCTAATATTAATAACACTTGTGGAAGGGCCAGGAGACCTAGAGAGGTGAAAAAACAGCTTATATCCTATAAGTCAGTAAAGGGCCAATGTTGATTTGAGTAGGAATGAAAGCAGGTGGAGTGAATGGATGTGCTGTTCGGAGGAGAGAGAGTAAATAGGCTCCTCCCAGCACATTTTTGATATTAACAGTCCAATGATTTTTTTTTTTTTTAATTCCCTGGTGTTTGCAGATGCATTCAATATTTTCAAGATATAAGATTTTTTTTGTGTTCCTTTGTATCTTGGTCAACTATTTTTTACAGCCTTGGGAGCTATTGGCATTACAGCAAACCTATACAGGCTTTCCATGTCATGGACTTTTGTAATAAATTCAAAACACTGAGTAAACTCCTTCAAATTTGCCAATTTTTTTAGACAAACTATTGTGATGTATCAAAGGCTAATCAACAAGATTGGAAAGGAGCAAATGCACATCTACTAAATCATCATTCTTTATAATCTTTTCAAATTAATTTACTTACTGTAGACAAAGTTGACACTAAGTTCAGTAGCAAAAATAAACTCTCTTTAGTAATTTGCATTTGCTGGAAAGGTTCACTGCCTCTGAAGCAGCAGTAAGAATTCAAACCATATCTCAAGCAGTCAAGTTTACAAATTTTAATAATTGCTTTTTTTGGAGGAGAAGGCAGTGGTAATTTTATATCATTACACCTTTCTGAGATTATCCAATTGGCTAGGTCAAAAATCTGCTTCCATCACCTTCAAATTTACTTTGAAACAAGTAAGGATTATTTCAATCACACTTGGAGAAAAAAACCCCTTTTAGAATCATTAGTTTTCAGTTCCTTTCCTTTATCACTCCTACCACAATTAAATCAAAAGAAGCTATTAAACACTGTCCCCTCTTTAGGAATTTAGAAAGATAAATTAAGTGCTATGTTTTGACTATTTGATTTAATTAGAAGGTAAATTTAGTTTTGGTACACTGAATTACTAAAGCATATTAACAGTTAGGTGTTAATTTAAACACCAAACCAGAAAACATTTTGCGTGTCCCTGAGCCCCAACTGATGTGCATATTTTCCTTTTACTTAGAGTGAGATAAATTGAATGCTGATTTTATCCGACATCTACTTTCACTGAAGTTTCTTCATTTCCTGTATGAACCTGTTCTGCAGTGGCATTTTCACTAATAAATAACACACTAGATTCTGATGAAAGATAAAAGGTCTTACAGTGTTTCTTACCGCCTTATGAAATAATTGTTTCACTCATTGCCTCTTCACCACATCTTCATTAAAATGCCACACCCATATAACAGCTCATAACGACATCATACAGGATACACAGACTTAGGGAATGCAGGGGCCCCCAAGCAAATTTTGTTTCCAGCAAGACTCACAAGAAATGGTCAATTAGATAGAGATATCCTGAATGTGAGTTCAATGGTCAGAGGAGAGAAAAGTCTATGTCCCAATCACTTAACATGGCACCTGCTGTCTTGGTGGCAGCACTACTTTTCAACTCAGCTCTACAAGGACATCTTCCCACTACACCCTGAAGCAGAGCTAATCCTTACAAGTCTAAATCAGCTAATAATTTCACACCACAGGAAGCCAAGCTGTGGAATGACAGCAGACTACAACGTTCCAAGTACCACAGATACACCAGAGATGTGTATGTGAAGCGAAAGATGAACAAAGAGACATCCTTCAGAATTAACCAGTTTTCTTTCTACATAAAAGGCTCTGGGTTGGAAGCAGTGTTGTGTGAGGCTCTGTATCCAACACTGCAACAGCAAATCTACTTGACTGCTCCCTATGCCCCAAAACACGTAGACTCACCAATCACTTTCTTGTTTGGTTTTAATGTCCTTTACATGGATTGACCTTCCATGCATATCCCAAGTGTCATACCAACTATAACCTGATCCCTTTCATTCGCTTCATCTCTACAAAGTTACCGGTCCAGTACTGGATCTGAAAATAAGACTGAAGTGAGGTTCCATAAACATAGCTATTGAGTTTTGTAGCTTTTCTTTATGTACCTCCAAAGGCAAAGATGTTGATGGAGTTACCCACTCTGTATCAGATTATATAAATATGAGGGCACTCACCAGGACCTGAGACATATTCCACCTTTTCTCCCAAGCCTCATGGAGGTACTCAAATCCACATCTCCCTTCTCTGAAAAGATAACCTAAACATGGGGGTATTAATAATGCAGAGAAATGAACAACTGGCAGGGTAGTTCAAGAAACAGGAGGAAGGAGCATCTAAATCCAGAGTAGCCTGGTAGTGAAAGGATTTAGCTAGGATGTGGAGAAGGGGGGTTGGACCTCTCCCTCACCAGTGTAGTGATTTGAATCCTAGTTTCTCAGCGCTTGAGCACGTGCTGAAATGATAAATACAAAAAGCAAAGGGAACAACTCCATGTTATGACTTCAAGCTTCGAAATTAGGAGTGCGAAGGAAAAAGCTGTCTTCAGGAACTGACTCTTAGTAGTGAATCACAAGTAGAAAAAGAATCAAAAAGAAGCAAGGCCCAAAAAGACTCATAGACCATATGCTGTGCCAATTTAGATACTGTATTTGGCTTGATGGTGCCGTATCATGAAGTGCTAGTCAGTCTTGCCTTAAATGCTTATTCAGTGCAGAGGATCACTACTACCCTCAGGAAAGTAATGTAAAACCTACACCACTTCAGTTGCCAAGGTAGAGACCTTGGCAGAGCTGCAAAGGCATCAAGGAGTTCTTGAACTGCAGTGCACAGAGGGGAGTTTTAGTCCATCCTTTACTTTCTGCTCCCTCCTATATTTCCTCCAGCCAAGACACAAGGAAGTTGCAGAGCCTTGTTCTGCCCCTCACATCTAACATGGTGATGAACCTTCTCGTGAGCACTCAGGGAACTTGTTTCATCCCCAAAGCGTGCTAACATTGCAAAATGCTCTCACCACTCAGTTCATGCTTTTCCTTATCTAATTTCATCCTAAAATTCCTCCTCTTAAAGTGCAGATATAATGTCATGGATAATAAAATAAGGAATATTAATAGTTATTTATTTTTATACTGATATTAAATAGGCATGTCATGGTTCTGAATCTTATTAAATTATTTCTCTACAAATTCAGTGTTTACATATTTAAATTATATAGGCACATGGGAAAACATTGTAAATATTTATAGTCCTTTGGATGAGGAGACCTGAAAATTAGTAGAAAGGTTTCCAGACTGCAGTGAAGACAGTGAACACTTACTTTCCTAGATGAAATGTGCCTATTTTCAGTTTGAACACCTGCCAGGTGGTAAGACTGAGTTAAAGTGCATGGCAAACATGAGTGCTGGGTACCTCTGAGCTGTCAGTTGGGCCTGCTCCTATTGCCCATGTGCACACGCTAGATCCTTCATGGAAAAACTTGGTCTCCACCCAGCTAAAACCTGGAACTGACTCAATGATAAAACCATCTCAGGGCCTGCTCCAATAAGCGTTATGGGTGGAAGCAAGCCAGCTCTCATCACCTCCACCTGGCCCAGCCTTCAAACCCCTTCCTACCGGGCACTGAGCTGTCATAATACATAACTCCTTATGCAAACACACCCTTGGCATCACACAAATACACCAGTGTTTGAGATGCCTCTGAATAAGGGGCTGCAAGGGGTAGTTGCTTCATCTGCATATCCAAGTGCTACAGGTATGGCCAGGCTGCTCAAGGGGGAGCATAGCAAGTTGCAGAACACAATTCACTGGCTGGAGAGCTGGGAATCAATCTGTAGAGCAGGTGGTGTGACCAGCAGAGAAACAGTCATCCTTTCCCTGCTAGATCCTTACAGAGGTTGTGTGCAAGCCAGCACCAGAGAAGTTGCAACTGAGAGAAGTCTGGCGATGCCAGCTTATTTGAAGCTAGTTTCCTTCTAAGTCTTAGCTTGAGAACTAGTGTCAGCCAGTCATGCACTGAATGCCCTACTTACTTTTCTTACTTGCCTTTTTTTTTATTTTTGGGTGTGTGTGGGGGTGTCTGTTTTTATTTCAATCACTGATAGGACCTGTGCTGAATGCTGCAAATCAGGTTTGGTTAACCAGCATTGCTCCAGGGTTTCATGCTGTGTACAGATTCCTGCACTGCACAACCCACTTTTTCTTGTTTGGTGACTCCTCCCTGGTTCATTGCCCACTTTCACCTCAATGCCTGTTTCTATTTTCCGCGCTTCTTGTGGTTCTGTCCAAATGCCTTCTTACTTGCATTTTCAAAATTTGACAACAGTTTTGTTATTTTTATCTGTTCTTATTTTCAATTGGGTTTTTTTTTGGCTTTCTTTATGTTAATCCTGTGATTACCTCCAATACTCTATTGCATAAGAACACAAACACATTGTTCAAAGGTTGGGGATTTTTTTTTAGATCATTAACAATTACGATTAGATGATAACACTGAACTCTACAAAGACTCATAGACATCTACATTCAATACATAGCTCAAAACTGGCACTCCTCATAGTTTTTTAATATATTTTTCAACTTAAGTGACAGAATTTATTACAAATTGCTTCTGGAATAAATATTTAAAATAATGATGGATAGTTATCCAGTAGTTTGTTGAAATCCACATCAGAACTATGCCACTTTATTCCTTCCACCCAGTGTTTCATTCCAGCAAACTTTTTTTTGAATCATTAGTGTGACATAAAATCACTGTGTAAAATAATTTTAGTTTATTTTCTTTTATCTATATAATTTTTTCTGTATACTAATTCTATTAGTAATGGACGTTAAACCACAATTAATTGAAATTATTATAAAAATATTTTTTTAACCAAAAAGTAATCTTTTCTGATTTTGTTAATGAGGTAGCTTACTCTTTTGACCTTTTAATTTAACTCATATTCATAAGTCCTTCCTGCTTTTACAGTATTTGTAAATTTGGGTGGTACGTTTGGAAGCTTTGAGGCAGTCCTCGTCTCTGTCTCAAAACTCTGAGCAGCTTACTCTCAACTTTTTTTGATTATCCTTGCCATTTCACATTGTAGACCCAGATCTCAGGTTTAATGAAGAACTATTCACAGCTGCACTGGTTTTGTCTGGGATAGAGTAAATTTTCTCCCTAGTAGCTGTTTTGGATTTAGTATGAAAAATGAGGTTGATAACACACTGATGTTTTAGTTGTTGTTGAGTAGTGTTTTTACTAAGTCAAGGACTTTTCAGCTTTTTATACTTTCCTGCCAGCAAGGAGACTGGACAGGCACAATAAGCTGGGAGCTGACCAAGCCAGGACAGCTGAGCCCCAACTGACCCAAAGGATATCCCAAAGCATATGGCATCATGCTCAGCACAGAAACTAGGGGGAAAACTGACCAGGTCCCCCCACTCTGAAACATCAGTGCAGAGCATCAGCCGTTGTATGGACATTGGTCAGCGAATCAGTGAGCAAGAGCATTGTGCCTCATTTGTTTTATATATTCTAATTCCTTTACCATTATTATTATTTTCTTGTTCTTTTGTTCCATTAAACTGTCATTATCTCAGTCCACGAGTTTGAGTTCTCCTATTGTCTCCCCCATCCCACTGCTTGGGGGAGAGTAAATGAGTGACCTGCATGGTGCTTAGTTGTTGACTGGCATTAAACCATGACACAAACACATGCCTTGTGTTGTCTGCCAGAGGAATTGTTTTGGGGTTTTTTAACTGGCAATTTTTCTCCACTCGTAGAAGCGATTAAGTTCCTGACTTACATGTTGCTCATGACATTTCTTTGTTCTACAGACATCTGTCTCAAAATTCAATGGCCTTGTAATACAATACTTTATAAACTCTTTTCTTCTTATATTATTAAATGTAAATATTTTGCTATAAATGGATTTAATTTTTTCTTTTTTTTCACTCATTAGCATTATCACAAAGAAGGAGATAAGGAACTTAGGCATTCAATGAATATTCTGATATTTACATTCTAAGCCTGTTCTCTAATCTATTTTAAAAAGCCCATCCATGATGGTTTCTTACCTAGTGGTGGCCAAATTGCCTGAGATTCTCCTACAAGAAAATTATTGTGTTACTACATCTTTTTTTTTATTTTTCAAGTGTGCTATGATCAAAGTCCACTGAAACTTTTTCATTCCTCATCTATTTCATCTTTCCCAAGATATCTTCCCAGCCGGGCTTTACTTTCACTTCACATTTCACCATTACTGCACACAACCCTATTATTCTTTCCACCTTACACCATCTCCTGTCTCTTATATTGTTTAGGCAACTGTAATAAAAAGTAAAAGCCCTGGGGTGGCAGCAAGCTATTGATGACCTTCTGTATTGGTGGGTTCAAAATTAAGCATGAGACATGCAGAAGCCAGCAGGACACCTTGGTAAAAAATGCCGAAGATGGCTGACATCATCCAGAACTGTATTAACAGGAGAGCAGCCAGCATTTGTTAGGCTACACAAATAATTCTGTGTCCAGTTTTAGGCCTTCAGTACAGGAAACATCAATAAACTGGAATAAGTTCAGAAGGGACCACCAGGATGGTTGTGGCTAAACACCTTGTCCCATGAAGAGAGGCTGTGGGACTGGGACTTGTTCAACCTGGGGAAGAGATGGCTCTGGAGGGACCTGACAGCACTGCCTGGTATCTGCAGAGATGTCAGCAAGGAGATGGAGCCATGTGTTTCACAGCAGTGGAGGGTGTGAGGCTGGGAGGCAGCAGGAACAAATTAATAGAAGAGTGGTTCAAACGGGATGTGGTAGGAAAACCTCTCCTCTCCTTGAATGCAGCCAGGCCGTGGAGCAGGTTTTCCAGAGAGGTTATGCTATCTCCATTGTTGGAAGATATGACTGGGTAAAGCTCTGAGCATCCCGGTCTGACCTTAGAGCTGGTCATGATTTGAGCAGGAGGTTGGACTAGACCTCCCGAGGTCCTCCCCATCTGAATTATACTGCAATTCTGTGGTTACAATGATTGCCCACAGAGCAGCATTAAATATCACATAATGTAATTCTCATAGATCCTCTTATTAAAATTGTTCAGATTTATCATTTACCTGGTTAGCACAAAGACTACATTTCATCATTGTAACAGTCATAGCTGATGGTGAGATCTGTAGCTCTGGCTCATTTCATATACTCTGCTATTGTGTAGAGACACTGGAGTACATTCATGCTCTTGTTCTTTGCCTTCTGTCTCCTAGCAACTCCATCTGCTGCCTTATTTTGAACGTTGGAAGTACAAGTCAGATTTATTTTTTTTTAGTTGGGGAAAAGCTGCTTCTTCTCTGCTTCCAACCTAGCTTAACACACTGTTTTATATTTAAGATGCTGGAATGCCATTTGCATAAGTAAAGATGATTTCATCCTGCACTCTGTCATGACCAGACTTTCTTTTCCACAGATCTAGGCCATTTCTTTACCCATGGGCTCCTGACCACATAGGAATTTCAGTGACTGTTAATATTGTCAGTTATGTCAAGTCAGAAATCATTAATCCACCTTTGGTTTGAGGGAATGATTCTGTTGGGGTTTGTTATTAGTTATTATTTGGTCTTTCATGAGCTATAATTAGACATTCTCTGGCATCCATATTTCACACAAATCTCTATTACTCATTCCCTGGCACATGACATATTTCCTTGCCAATATTTGTGGAGCACACTGTGAACTGAGTGGCACTGAGAAGTACGTAATAAAAAGCCCTTATCCTGTACATGCCTGTCAGTTACACACCCGTTAAATTTAACTCATCCAGCTCCACTGTGACATTTGTATCTTTGACTACAAGTGATTAACCATCACAGCAACACAATCTCTTATCCATCCAATGGATAAAACATGATAGTATTGGGTGAGGGATAGAAAAAAGGAGGGAAAAATCAGTCTGCACACGGAGGATGTGAGAGTGCCTCAAGAGAGCAGCAAAATATTGCAAAACATTTCACCTTTCTTAAAACATTTGATTGTTTGCACATGAAGAGGTGACTTTTAATTCCAAAGTAGCAGACTAAAACCTCAGCCTTCTTTGTAGCCTACAGAAAAATCATAATGACTTTGACATATTTTCAATAGAATTGGAGCTGAACCTTTTGTTTTAGAGGTCACTGGTTCCTTAGTCTGAGTTTTCCTCCCTTCAATAGCTTCAGTTCCTTCCATAGTGTGTAATTTTTACATTAGTCATCTCTCCAAAGCACCCTCATTGATCTTTGTAACTGCTTCAGACATAACCTTTTCTGATATCAGCAAAAAATATTATTGGGCAGCTCATTTTTGGTGTTGAGTTCGAGCTTAAAATTTGAAAAGGTGGATGGAATGGGAAAAATAGACTGTCTTTATTGCATTCAGGTTAGATTGTACCCTAAACAGAATCTGAGGGAGGAAAGAAGCAAATGCAACAGCTAGAAAATATTTTTTGGTGAAAATCCATGAATTTTCAGCTTTATAAATCATTCCTAGGACTTTCTCTTTCGAGCTATAGGACTGAGTTGTGACACTGAAGATAAATTGACGTAGTGATTAGAGCAGTTTTAGGAGAACAGAGTAAAAGAAAATGCAAACATCAAAGTATATCATAATTAAGGAAGTTTCGCTTATATACAATATACAGTTTAACTGTAGTACAAATTATTTATTACGACTCCTTTATATATGACTCCTTATAAGAAAGGGTGAGTTTCAAAAGAAACCACATACTAATGGTGTCCAGGACTTTTATTTTTGAAACATTCCTGAGCAATAGCCAATGGCCAATGGTTAAAAAATACAGGTGATCACTGTCTTGGTATATAGGTGATGTCATCAACCCCACCTCGTTTCAAAGTTCCCATGTGGAGACAAGCTAGAATATAGCCCAGCAGCCCTTATGTCTTCCTTCTCTATTGAGGTTGTCATGAACAGAACCAATAATCACCTAACTTAACAGAGCAAAATTATAACTATGAGTTTATCCTCTTGAATGTTTTGCCCAGGATACAGTAACAAATAGAAAACAAGCAAGGAACACACTGGCTGTTTGTGTTTATTTCTTTTGTAGTTGCCCTTGGCAACAACAAAACTAATATGTAAAAAAATATAATAAAATATATATTGGTTTTAATTGGCAGAGAATATAGAGTTTTGAAAATAAAAAACCTAGCAGGAAAAAAAAAAAGGAAATAAAAATTATGATCTTTTTAAGATTTCTATTTTAATTTGCACAGCTGCGGTCTTCTATCATAGTGAACTGAAAGAACAGTAAATACCAGGCAGTTGACACTTAAATCATATATATCTCCTAGTTTTCAGCTCAGCATCTGCTGCATCATTTCTCAGACTTCAAAGTCTCTGGGAAGAAAAGAAAAATGCATCTTTTCAGTTGAAATCATATATTTTTCAATTACAAAGGACTACAAAGCCATTATCCATTCCTATTACACAACAGAGGGGCACTCTGAAACTTCATTTTATTTTAAAGAAAAACCTACCTCCACAACAGCAATTTGGAGGGTTACAGGAAAAAGAAACTTGACTAAAATGTATCAAGTTTAATGTTGAGGAAAAATGAACATACTAATTTTTCCAAAAGAAGTCAAGTTGCAGTGCAGACAAGCTGTTTCCGAGTGGAATGTCATCTTCAGGTGCCTCCAGAAACCAGCTCAGGGTAGTGGTTGTCTTCCCTGTGCTGCACTGATTTTCAGTGCCAGAGCAGAGTTCTGATTTTAAGGATTTTCTTCTTAAAAAGAAAGGACCTGATTCTTCTCCTCCATCTATAGAAATCAGGGGAGAAAGACAACAGAGTAATACTAGCATTGAAGCAAGTAAAGGATAAGAGAAACGAGCTTGAATACTATATTATTTATCACCCCTTTCCTTAAAAGGAATTAGAGTTAGTTAGCCCAGCTTACAGTGAAATTAAGGCATTCCGTGCATATCCTATTTAGCCTTTCTATTACCTTTCTCCTGTTTTTTCTATATTTGTCAGAACTTCTATAAAGGAGCATATTAGATGACTTTGGCCCACATCATTAGAGAAATCAACATGTTTTAGTTTAGAATCAGGTCAAGACACTGTAGCTCAAAAAAAATCAGCACTCTAGACCCTTATTTAAAGTCTTTCCTCTGTTAGGGGAAGTTATACAATTTTCAAAGCACCTTAGAAGTGCTAGCACTACATTTTAAAAAGGTAGAAGGACTAAAACACCATTGAAGCCCCACTACTAACCCATGGACCCCAGCAGTCCACGCTGCCAATGCACTACCTACACCCTATTGGGGAGTCCCCCTATATATGGGACATATTTAAATATACATATATGGGACATCTTTAGCCATAGAGAAAGCTAACCCTGAGCAGCATGGCTCTCAGCCATTCCATGCCATTTTACCCCAAGGCCAGCAATAAGTTCCCAAAGTCAGCAATCAGTATTTTACAAAACAGACATGTTTAGAGAGACTAGAACTTAAAGACTGGCACTCATCACCAAGACAGGATGAAGGGGTGAGATTCCCTTTACAAACTAGTCCTCATGGGTTAACCATGGATGTGCTGTGAAGCCCTGACTAGTCCGATGTGGTCAGAGTATGAATTTTCATGAATTTTTAGGAAAAACTGACAAAACTGCTGGAGCAAAAGTATGGGGACTCTTTTTCTTCCTCCAAACTTCCTGCTGAAGAACAATACTCTTGTTTGGCTGTCCTCCCAGTTGAACTAGCAGAGGCTTGGACACAGCTGGAGCAAGTGCCTCTCTCCAATCAGAATTCACCACTGGGAAATACTTACTGATTCCTAAAAGGCATGTCTCAATAATCATTCTTGTTTCTTAAAGTACAGTTGTAGGGTAATGAGCCGTGTTAGGTGATTTTGGCTGCATTCTCTATGTTCCCTCATAACCATTTCCATTTTTTAGACAATAAGAAGGTTACCATGAAAAGAGGGAATACCCTCAACCCTTTCTGCTAAATGTTTTTTACTTTGAATAAAACAATTAACATCTGATAGGGAGTGTCAGCACACAAATGGAACCTGGCCTCCAATTAGGTCTGTTACTCTGAATCCTAGTTTAATGCAGGTAATTTATGTAACACAGGGTTGTATTACTGTCATTTTTAGGATATCTTTCCTCCCTTACAAGCTGTAGTAGGTCTTTATTTGACTTGTGGGGGGGTTGTGCTCCAAGCCCTAGGTCTATACACACATGCACACACAAACACACCAGCACATAAATACCTCTCCTAGTGTGGATGGTGCTCTCATGCCATGGTACTACAGAGGGATTCCACTATACAGCAATGTCCTTGCAAGGCACATATTGTAATAGCATGTTTTTCTGTGAATTTAGCCGTGCTGTAAGAACCTAGTTAGGTGCTTTTCAAAATATTAGTCGTGTTGCTTGGTTACAACACACAACATTTAAGAATTGGACAAAATAGACTTAAGTAACCTGGTGTAAGAAATCATTTAAAAGAAGAAAATCCAGCCTACCACAGAACCCCTGTTCTGGACAAATACAGGTGAAATGATACAAAAGATGCTGGTTTTGCCACAAACTTCAATAAAACAAGCTTTCCCCACTACACCTTGTTGACGATTCACCCAGTTTGAACAGTAAACATGAACTTATTCCTGACAGAGGTTACTTTGCACATGGATTTGAAAATTTTGAAGCACAATTTCAAAACACATCTGAGGGGTTTTGCTCCCAGTATATCAGGACTCTTACGATCTGTCTTCTGTCATTAAGAAAGATTCTTGGGAAAAATAATTCACTTTCGCAGTGCTAAATAAATGCTATCATTAAGGAATCTAAGACACTCAGCTTCGACACCTTACTTTTATAGCATTATTTTACTAGGTTTTCCTTATGATATAGCAGTATCTAACACACTTAACAAGGATGTTCATAATCATTCAAATATTGACACAAACCTCTGTCTGTTGCTATGATACTGCACCCATTTTATATTCCCACTTAAGTTATAAGAACATTTGCTCTGTTGTTTACTACAAAAAAAGGCAAGACAAAAAAATCTGCATTTTGTTTCCTTTGTTATTTAAGGACAGCTTAAAATGACTCCCTATACCACTCACCCTGCCTTTTGTTAGAATTACGGGGCTGAGACATCACATTGGATAATGGCATTGAGTGTGCTGGCCTATCGTTTTTAACCTAGCTACAATAGCATTGAAAATTAGTAAATATTACATGTAGGCTCATATGATATGGTGTACATGTCAGATAACAAAACAGGCCAGAAACAGTTAATGATGGTTCTAATTTTCTCTTCCACCTGTGCTCAACCTGACAATTAAAGCCAGCTGGTAGAGAGTCATGGTTGGCAGGTGTGAAGCTTGCCTTGGAGATATTTTGTTGGCCTTGCAGATGAAGAGTTAAAAATAATATGGGGAAAATGACTGAGTAGAAAAGAAAAATAAGGGTCAGAGAAGGTGCTGCTTTTTTTTTTCTTTTCCCTTTTCTTTTTTTTACCATTGCATTTGAAGTTCTTGCCCCTTGGTTACAAGTAGGGACTGGCTCCCCTATATCACAGAATGGCAGAATGATTGGGGGTTGAAGGGACCTCTGGAGTTCATCTGGTCCAACACCCCCACTAAAGCAGGTTCACCTACAGTAGCCTTCACTGGATCACATCCAGGAGTGTTTTAAATGTCTCAAGGGAAAGAGACTCCACAACCTCTCTGGGTAGCCTGTTCCAGTGCTCTGTCACCCTAACAGTAATGAACTTTTCCCTCATATTCAGACGGAACTTCGTGTGTTTCAGTTTGTCCCCGCTGCCCCTTGTCCTGTCACTGGGCACCACTGAAAATAGCCTGGCCTCATCTTTTGGCATCCACCCTTAAGATATTACATGCATTGATAAGATCCCCTCTCAGTCATCTCTTCTCCAGGCTAAACAGGCCCAACTCCCTCAGCCTTTCCTCATAACAGAGATGCTCTAAACAGCTTGGTAGCCCTCCACTGGATCCTCTCCAGTAGTCCTTGTCTTTCGTGTACTGAGGAGCCCCAAACTGGACAGAGCACTCCACATGTGGCCTTACTAGGGCTGAGTAGGGGGGCAGGATCACCTCCCTCAACCTGCTGGAAAGGCTTTTCCTAATGTAACTCAGGAAACCATCAGCCTTCCTGGGCACAAAGGCACACTGCTGGCTCACGGACAGCTTGTTGTCTACCAGGACCCCCAGGTCATTCTCTGCAGAGTTGCTTCCCAGAATATATTACCCTGCAGCTATTTTACAGCAAGATGGACTGGTTTGTCTGTTCCTGAGCTAGTGATGGAGCTGTCTTACCCTGAAAAATTGTGTCTCTTCCATTCAGTGTTCTATTTCTCCCAAGGAATATATACTTACAGCTATATTGTATCGCTCTGGTTTTACTGTGCTTTACATCCTTTCCAATGGGATAGCCTTGCCTCTTTGGCTTTTTCTACAATTTGAGAAACTCTGGACAGTGAAAAGCTGTAAGCAACGTAGTTGTCCAGGCCACCACAGGAATAAGAAGGCTATGAAAGGGAGCAGTGGCCTTGGAGAGGAATGAGGAAGTCCTACCTTTTCACAGCATCTCATACCCTTTTTCTCTTGGTATCTATTTGTCCTACCTGTAGTTTCCTTAGAGCCCTACAGATCTTCCTCCACTCTCTCTTATCCCTATGGGAGAAGAGCTTCTTTGAAACCTGCTTCTCTGCAAAATTTGTCAGCATCTCCAAAAAGGTTGGAGTTAGTTCTGGTTCTTAGCCAGAAGGGAAGTGGTGGCTTTGGAGATAAGGGAGCAAAGGTCTAACAAGCATCACAGTGGAGAGAGGTCAAAGCTGATCATATAATTGTCCAGATTATACGGTGGACATATGCAACCCCATATGCCCCGTTAGATGGGGATTACTCCCTGAATTACATTGACAGGAGGCTTCGTGGGTGCCTGTGATAAGCCCAACTAGAGGGGATTTCATGGCAGTTGCTGTAGCTCTCTGTGAAAATAAAAAATTGAGTATTTCTTTAAAGAGAGAATCAACCAATATGCAGGAGGACACTTAAATTATGTAGGAAATAATCCTGGCCAGTGTGCATAAGGACTTCTGTAGGCATAGCAGTGCAGCCACATGTCATATGTTCATACTTTCAGAACAAAGGTGCTGTCTAAAATGGAGAAATTTATGTTGTAAGTATTGTGGCATAAGCATATTAGTAATGGGTTGTTACACTGATCTGATTATACCCTTCTGTAAATGCACTAGCTCCCTGTGCAAACAAGCCTTGCAGAGGAAAATACAGTATCTTTCATTATCCCATGATTAAAGACAAAAATATAAAAAGAACAGCATGCACAATCTGCCCTTTGAAAGGAAAAACAGCAATTCTGCGTATCTCTCTTCCTCTCAGGGAGACACAAAGGACTTCAAGGCAAACCTGTTGTATGTCTCCTTTAGTGTTCTCTGCCTCTTATTTTAATTAATGCATAGCACTGAGGAAGAATTAAATCCTGCTTGCTTTACTCAGCCAAGTGATGCCATCGACTTGAATTAATCTACCTGCAGGATTAGAAGTAGAAGGATTAAGACCTCAGAGTAATAAATTCATTTCACTCTTTTTTCAAATGCAAATAGTTGCCTCTCAATTGTCAGCTTGATTAATCTGTTGGTTGTTTAGCACAATGAGACCCTGATTCTGCTCCCTGATTGTGTCTCCTAGGCTGCTTTGTACCACAAACATCCTCAGCTTCCACAGAATAATTGGGATGGAAGTGGAACAGTAAGTCCTCTAACAAATTTTTAAATATATACAAATACATATTGATGTATAAACATATCTCAAACAAGACAGAAAACTTTCTCATACAGAATTTGTTCGATTAATTAAATCCCTGAACTTCCAGCTTGCAATGTGGTTTTATACCTATTTTACCCTCTGTGTAGACAAGCTTTTGCTCACCTCTCTACCCCACTGTGATGCTGAGGGAGAGACACTGATACTTGATATGTAAAATGAGAAGTCTCACATTATTTGACAACTGATGCAACGATCTTGTGAAACCCCTTTATAGCTACTTTAATTCGAATTACTTCAGCAAGTTATATGAATTACTCAACTTTAACTCAGCTGTAACCAAAAACATATTCTGATCTGATATGTAATTTTAATCTTTAACCTGTCATTTTAATGTATTTATTAGGGGTTTTTTTATTGGACTCTATTGACAGATTACTGTTGTTTTTATTTAGATTATTTGAAAAATCCGGTACAAGAGACTATTTCTGTGTTTATGAGAAGCCTCACAGTGTCTTGAAATTCTGCAAATTATTCCTAATTGTATAATGCATATCTTTACCTTTACAGCAGTGCTGAGTCTTTCCAGAGCTTCTTTTGATCATTTATTTGATCTGTCACTAAACTTATGTTTTACCTTCCTTTCCTACTAGGAAAAAAAAAAAAAATTAAAAAAAATTTAAGCATTCTCACTAGGTCAGTGTTATAAATTCTTTATTTTTAAATAAAAGAAATTTAAATTGACATTATGTATCACTGAAAATTACTGTGAAAGGAAAACAGCCATATGTCGGGAGGTTATATATCATATCAAGGGATTGAGTTCCAAACAGAAACTAAAAAATCAGGAAAACCAGGATAAGAATGCAGATTAGCAGAGCACAAATAAGCACTGAAACTGTTTTTAAGAAAATTTGCGGGGTTTGTCTGCATTTACAGTGCCTCAAAAGTATATTTTTATAATTAAAATTTTTTTACTATTTATAATATAAATGATTATATTATCTTGTCATTAATATTATTAAATACCTATTTAGATTATGTTTTTAAGAAAACATGGTCTATTTTAAGCACTTCCAACTTTGTAGCGGGGATCGTGTGTTTCCTGCCTATATGAAAATGTTCAGAATTCTGAACCTAAAATGTTTTTGAAAAGTGGAGCCCATTAGGAGCAGCATATTTATGTAAACCTCATAAACTGTAGGTGCTTTACTGAGCGTTTGGACATCGGGCTTATAGCCAGTACTCCTGGGTTTGTGCCGTGTACACCTGCACAATTCTGATTGAGGAGTAAGAGCTCAAAAGTTGGCAGCCGTTTCTGAATGAACACTTCAGGTCTTACTTCTTGAAGCTTTAATGTGGCTGATTTTTTTAACTGCCTTGCCAGTACAACCCTCCTGGCTTTAGCTTTATTGTTACACTGTCCCTATTTGGCAGTAAGACTCCTTTGACAGAATGGAGCCTCAAAAGATAGGAATCTAGGATGCTAAATCCTGGTCAAATTTAATAAAAGGGTACGGAAACCCCCCCAAAAAAAAATCATCTGGCAACTTAGACTTTGCAGTAAGAAAGATCATGGAAAAATTTATAGTTAGTGAAAGAAGGCATAAAAAATATGGTGAAATTAGGATCCGAGTGTCGTATTTAACATATTGTGCTGGGTTTGGATGGGATAGAGTTTATTTTCTTCATAGTTGCTGCTATGGGGCTATATTTGGAATTTCTGATGAAACAAGATAGATAACATGATGTTTTAGTTATTGATGAGCGGTGGTTACAGAGAGTCAAGGCCTTTTTGCTCCTCACCCCACCCTACCCCAAAAGTGAGGAGGCCGGGGATGCACAAGAATTTGGGAGGGGACACAGCCAGGACAGCTGACCCCAAATGTCCAAACGGATATCCCACACCATATGGTGTCATGGCCTGACATAAAGTTGGGGGAAGAAGGAAGGGAGGGACATTCAGAGTGATGGTATTTGTCTTCCCAAGTCACTGTTAGGCATGATGAAGCCCTACTTTCCTGGAGATGGCTGAACACCTGCCTGCCCATGGGAAGTGGTGAATAAACTCCTTGTTTTGCTTTGCTTGCATATGTGGCTTTTACTTTACCTGTTAAACTGTCTTTATCTCAACCCATGAGTTTTTTCACTTTTAGTCTTCCTATTCTCTCCCCCACACAAACGAGGGGAGTAAGTGAGTAGCTGTGTGGGGCTGAGTTGCCAGCTGGGGTTAAACCACGACATATCAAACTGAAGAGAGATGTCTGAGACAGTAATACAGCAGACTAATAAGTAGTGAGGTACAAATTAGACACTTGCTTTTACTCTTCAAGGAACTGCTTGGACTGAGGACAGACAGACATAATATTTATTACAAGGTCACAGTGCAGACAAAGACTTGCAAATGAGGTAACACATTTAAGTGAAAAATAAATTATTATCCCAGTGATATTTCACTAAAAATACTACAATGTCACAAATTGCTTGCTAAAAGAATGACATACTTCCTTGTATCTCTGTAAGATGCCCAAGCAAGTCTTTACTATATTGCAATAAACATTTTGCAGGTAAAATGTAATGTAAATTAAACATTAATTTCAAAACATTAGTTCTTTAATCATAGGATTGCTAGAGGTCTGGCACAGCTCAGGATTCATGTGACTACAAATCTATGGCCAATTAGCACTGTATTTGATAGTAACTATATAATAACTAGATTTGATAGTGACTAATGGCATCTAGAGGCTAGTGGTCAACAGCTCAGAGTCCTGATGGACATCAGTGGCAAAAAATGTCCCTCAGGGGTCCATATTGGGATCAGTGTTATTTATATCTTCGTTATTGACATAGACAAAGAGATCAAGTGCACCCTCAGCAAATTTGCAGATGACACCAAGCTGAGTGGTGCAGTTGGCACACCTGAAATACAGGATGCCATCCAGAGGAACCTGGACAAGCCTGAGAAGGGGCCCATGGGAAGGTTTAACAAGAGCAAGTGCAAGGTGCTGCACCCATGTCAGGGCAACTCCCAGTATCAACATAGGCTGGGGGATGAACAGATCGAGAGCTGCCCTGCTTGGAAGGACTTGGGGGTGCTGGTGGATGAGAGGCTGGCAAATGTCTAAACCTAACTAAAAGACATCTGAAACCCCACTGCTCGAGCTCGGGGTCTTTGGATCTGCATAATGTTCTCTTGAAAATATAGGTTCACATCCTTTAATTCAATGAACTTTTTATGACTGCAAATGACTACTCAAGAAAACTCATTTTATGTGACTGCTAAAAGTAAAATCATGTCAGCCTTAAAGCACAATAGTCAGCTTTTGCATCTGCAATGATTATTCTGGATATTTCTATGCTGTCATGTTACTCTCTGCCATTTTCTTGCTTCCCAAAGCTCTGAACTGCTTTCAGGTTTGACACAGGGCAGGATAGGGCCTGCTGTTAAGACACTGCCCTAAAACATGTAGATTTTACCTCCTTCAAACATGCCATTGAATCAGAATTACACAGGTTGGATGAATGGCAGCCCTTCTAGGTTACTGCAAAAAGAACATTTTTCTTTCCTTCTAGCTCCCTTCAGTAAGGATAAGAGATATTTTCAACTAAGTTTTCCAAGAAGCCTGATTCATATGTTTGTTGGAACAGCTCCAAAAGCTCCTTCGGTATCTGAGTTCCCGAAAGGACTCAAATGGTTAGAGGAATGCCTAGGTTTTGGTTCTCACTCAGTCTTTGATGGTGGGAAGATGAGCTGCTCATAAAGGGCAGTTCTCAACAGTGGATGAAATTGTGGTGCTTAAGCCTAAATTCCACCCATACACATGGTATGTTGGGACAGACAATCACAGAGGACGAGCACAGACATTTCAGCTACAGCATGTTGTATTCTTTCAGGTTGGTGCAAAAAACTTTTTCAAAATTCAAAACCGGAAGAATTTCAGTTGAAAATTTTGGATGCTACAAGTGACAAATGTGACAAAGAAAGGAAGTACATTTTTGGAGAGGCAAATAAAAGAGAGATATCAGACGTCTACAAAGTATTTTGTTGGTGGATATTCAAAGGACAGAAGTCCCATTTTTAGGGCATCTAGAGTAATAAATTCTTCTAGATGTATTGCATCTTAAAAGGAAACCATTTCTAATCAGCTGGTTTGAGGAAAGTCTAGGGAGTAAGGAAAAACATATGTAGGTGTTTAGATATTTGCAATAGTACATATGCATTTAAAAAAAAAAGGTTGGAAGATTTTACTTAAAATTGCTTTGTGGTGGGGAGGTGATACACATTTATCACAGAAAAAATGACAGGATTTCAATTACAGTAATTTCAGAACAGGGCATCTCGAATATGGTGAGATACAAGAAAATTTGATGAAAATGAAAGAAAGAAGAAGGCAAACACACAAATCTGCTCATAACCTGAGATTTATTCTGTGTATAATATACTTGTAACTATACTGCCCTAGTATTTATCCAAATTAGTTGGAGTAAAAAAATAAACGTATGTGTACTTATGTATACTTTCCAGGTCATACCAAGAAAATATTCAATACTTACTCAATTAATTTTGCTACACTCCATGTTTCATCATATTAGAATACAAATACAAAGGCAGAGGAAATAAGAGTTTGATATGAGACTATCAAGGTTTAAAGGGCTCGTGTTTGAAATGGTTAGTTGGAATTTGGAAATGAGATAGTAATCAGAATCATTTTCCAATAACAAATTTTGTGTTGTAGCTATTAGTTTTCTCTCTTTTATATCTCAAAGCTAATTAAAAAAGTGACTAAATATGCTAGCATCGTTATTTAAAAGACAAAGATATCTCGTTTCTTTTTTTCTTTCATTGCAGCAAGAATATACAGTATGCCAGTTTTTAGGACACACTTTTGAAGACATGCTTTCCTCCAGAAAAAGAGAATTCGAAATTGAACCGAGAAACATCACCATCTAGTCACATTTAAAATACTTTATGGCACATGCCACATGCACATTGGGTTGGTAGGTATGACACGAGACTTTTGGAAGGCTGCTTTATTTTGAAATGCCTGCTGTAAGACAGCTGGAATTATACTTTAAGTTTCATACTATAAAAATGCAGTACTCTCATGGTTTCACACCTTTTCAGCTAAGAACAGGATAAACATAATGGAAAATGGTCAGGTTTGGTTTATGACCAAAGAAAGGAGGTACTAGGGTAGGGTGAGCTAGCTGAAGACATCCTTGTGGACAATGTGCACGATAACAGTTTTCACCACCATAACCTTGCACTGGTGCGTCTTGTGCCCATGTGTTTTCTGGGAGAGCATTTGCTGGACCAAGGGAGGAAAGCCAGGTAGTACCACAGCTGTACTCAGCACAGTGCTGTCAAATGCATGGTCAAGTTTATACAAATACCATACAGCAATTTCTCTGTCCAGCAGCTGGAAGAGCTGATGTTACGTGGCTCATCGTTGTTTCCTTCCTTGCACTCACAGTGGTACATGGATGCCAGCATGATTGACAGCATTTATCAGTTGCAGATTAAAAAAAAGTCAAATACCTGGATTATTGTTTATCATAACTGTAATTTCTAACGGTTTCTGTAATATTTGCAATTCAGAACTCTTGTTTCAGATTTCTTTTTCTTATGACATGAAATAAGTGTATCAATCAGAGCAATTATATGCCACTTTTCTGAAAGAAGGTCTTGGGACTATAATATTAACAGTTTCTGTGACAGATAAATATGAATTTATTGACAGCGTGAGTAGCAACTTGGGAGAATGATTGAGGCTTTCATAGTAGAATTCTAAAACAAATTTCCCTATTCTTGTGTCTTTTCCTAACATGTTAATGTCAATAAACATGGGGGCTTTGTGTGGATGATTATTTATAATATTTTATATGAGTATTGTCTGTGCTTTTGTGCTCATTTTTTGTTGAAACAGCATGACAGTACTTAACATGGACATGCTATGATTCAACAGTGTACTCTGTTGAGAAAACAATAAAAGCTAATTCATTTGTATTACTTAAACTTATATATATGTTATAATTAACAAAACATAAGCTAAAAATCTCCATGTGGTACTCCCAAGAAATTACCTGTACTTTAAAATAACTTCAAATGAAAATGCAGAGACCACCTCATTTAACTTCACTGATTTGCAAACAGTCTTTAGGTACTGTGTTATCCTACATGTTAAATTAGTCTTTTAAAATATTCATAGGTCTAAATTAAGTATTTGAAATAATTTCCATTTTGAGTCTTAATATGAATATTGAAATCCCAGGGCAGCTCAGAGCTTGCATATTTAAAACATATTTTATATTTACTGATAACTTCTTATAAATGCAGTAATCTGTTGAGTTAGAGCTTGGAAATTAAACCATAAACAAATTGTTTAATAATATGACCTATGCTTTAGAAGAAAAATTATGGATAGATGGTTAGTTGGTTTATAGATTGATCCTTTGAATGTCCTCTCCCAGTTACAATCACAAAGAAGTTTTCTGTCTTATACTGTCTGTGATGAATTAAAAAAAGGAAAATAGTTGTTATATTTTACAGAAGTTTTAAGTTCAAGTTGCTAGCTGAAAATGAGGAGCAATCACTGCATGGGTTTCATCAAGGCCCACTAAAAACAGGAAAGACAGATCAAGCTACATGGACCAGTTACGGTACCAAATATGACTGCACAAAAGACCACTTTTGTAAGAATGTCAATTTCAATTATGCAGTTCCACACAATTTCATAGCCCAAGCAGATTTTTAAATCTATAAAGAACATTTCAGCTGAGCTTTAAAACTAGTTTTTCCAATCTCGGCATGAAAATACTTTAAATTGGACACTCAAATGTCTCAAACTTTTGCTGTAGAACAAACTGCAGAACACTGACAGAAAAACATCTGCAAGTTTTGAAAAAGATGCTGAAAATAATATGGAAATTATTTATCCGTACCTTACCCACTAGCTGTCATTATTCAAGGTGATTTTTGTTGCATAAACATTATGCAGAAACCTGTGCAATTGTTTCATCGGTAATGATGGAAAACTTTGTAACAAATGCACAGAGCAAATTCTGACAAACTAGATGAGATTAAGGTGAAAATTCATTTCTCTGAGTTATGGGCAGATGAATTTTTACAGTGCAATACCTTTCATGAAGATGAATAAGAGCAAGATGTGGCAATAATCTATTTATTAAACTTAAAAAATCTGCATATCCATTGACTTAGGAATTTCATTCCAGCTTCTTGCAGTTTATACAATAGTTCTACAGCTATTTGTTGTGAGTCTAAAAGGCTAACGTGAACTTAGTGGAATACCCTAGTGAAATATGCTATACTATATCTTTGCTGACTTCCATCTATAGTTACAGAAATGCTAAGCAGAAAGAAATGCCAAGAAGAGTAATTGGTTTTGAACCCCTTTCTTCCCCTCTATTACCCTGTAGTAATCACCATGCCTACCTTAATTTCATAACATTAAAACATTCTGTTGCTGGGGCCCATCACAGCCTTCCCATTATCTCAGACAATTTCAGTCAGAGTTGTCTGCATTTGGCAGTGTAGATGTGGTCATGAAGTCAAGCCTTGCAAACACATTGTGGCAATGAAGGTCAAGGAGGGAGAAAACAACAGAACTGTAACCATGTGTACTTTGCTTCTCCTTTCTCTATAATAGTCGCACTGTGGTCAGCCTCTGCTCCTCTTGCACCTGTAATTTCCTACCCTGCTCCAGCAATGCAGGGATGGATAAGCAAGCTTTCCTCTCAGCCAAGATTCTGAAAAACTGGTGAGTCTCTCTTTTGCTAAATGCTATAATTTTGTCTCTGCATTAGGAAACCTGCTGCTGTAGGAACAGACAGCTTTGAAAAAAATGCTTACAAAGAAATGTCTTCTTAGACCAAGTCAGAAGTTCTTTTGCTTTTCCAGTAAAAAAAAAAAAAAAAGGCTCCATATTTTAATTTCCAGAAGTATCCCAGAATGTATTCAACAAAGATATGCCTTTTTTTCCCACCTTTCTCCCAAAGATCTCATTCAGTGCATTCTTGTAAGTTTTGATAATTTAGAATTTAGCAGGGGTCTTCGAATCATCTTATAAATGCTTTGTAATACATTTGAATGTGAAAAAGAATCTTACTTTTTCATTGTATCAGAATTACACATTTTGTTACTCTCACGCTTGTTCTCTCAGCTCCCTCTAAGATGCTTAGCAGGGTAGCCTCTAGCTGCAAGCTTGACAAAAGCACAGATATTACACCTGCTTATTTACTTATCTTCTAAACTTGACTGGACTGGCAATGAAGTAATTGCTGACAAATGAGCTCAATACATAAGGATTTGGGGATGCTCTCTCAGCTAATATGGTCCACGTTATGTAGTCTCAGGTAGCAGGGAGTAATAGTACTTGCAGATTATGCTTCCTACTCTGCCTGGAACAAGAAATTTTGCAGCAATAGTGCCTTCCCAGCAAAAACTATTGATGCTGCAATTTTTATTCATTTGACTCCAGGATGCTTTCAAAAACTCTCCAAGGGAATCATTAACAGATTGGAGAAATCAGCTGTCACTTTAAAAGATCCTCCTTCCTCTGTTTCTCCTCTGTAGGGACCAAATCAATGATTTCCATTAAAGAAGACCAGCTTTTAGCTGCACTTTATACAAAATTCTCACTAAACATAAATGAATGGAAATAACATTCATGAATACAAGTTACTATTTGTTTCTTTTTTTTTTTTTTCTAATTTGATCAGGGGATGCCAAATGAATCAAGTCTTATTTCAATAGCATGATTCAGCTTCTCTACTGAAATTCAGCATCAGATTTTCAGAGATTTGAAACATGAAATATAAATATGTATCATCTTATATATGTAATTTCTGCATTTTTTGCATTATTAATCTCTTTCCTAGAGGAAGGTACAAGCTACCCTGCTGTTAAGTCATTCATGAGGTTCTGCTACCTAATTAATCAGAGGAAGTAGCTATGAGAATGGTGTCTTGATAAGGTATAAAAATATATTCGGAAACATGCTCAGTTCCTAAACTTTGGTGTTGGAACAAAATTCCTAATTTAAGGATTCCTAATGCAAGTCATTAACCAGCAAGACAATTGTGACCCAGTGCCAGGGGTTAGATGGCTACGACAGGATATAGGTCTGATCACTCTTCTAGATGAGTGTTGTGAGTTCTCCTAAGAGGGCAGATGTAGGTTTGAACTTCTTGAGAGAACACACAAATTTCCTACCTCAGCACTTCAACACTGTCTCACCCCAACTGGGTACCTGAGAGCTGCCTCCCACACCTTCTGTTTCTAACTGCTAATACCATGATTGTTTTAAGAGAATAATTGATGTTATTACTTAACTGCCGATGTTCCTAGTCCAGCAGAAATATGCCCTGTACATGGAATAACAGAACAGACATATAAAGGAGAGATACTGAGTAACTGTATTCTTCTGTTTTATTCAACTACAAGATGTTATAAGAAACAATTTATCTTAACGTTGCTGCATTCTAGTTTTCTTTAAAATCTCCTTGTAGCTACAAGTTACATAAATAAAAGGTGAAAGGGAATTATTTAGCAAAATTAACACAACCAATTGTTATTAAGGACCACTCCCTTATCTAATCCAAAAAGAGTAGAGGAAGAGCACAAACCCAGCTGGATAGACATATATTTTATAATTTGAGGCTTTCACAGGCAAACAGTAATTCATGCAAAAAAATTACATTGAAAAATAAATATTTAACTGAAGTTTTTACTTTGCTCAGATTCCTAAAGATAGGCCTATCTAGTCTATTCAGTCTAATCACTACTGAAGAACAGTCTCTTTGTAAGCTCCTTATTAAACTGCAGCCTTATTTACATTTTACAACACTTCTTGCAAATTAGAGCTCACAGTGGATGCTTGATTCAGTCAAATATTTTTCAAGCACCTAGAAGGCACTCATCAACAGATGCTTTGCTCAGTCAAGCTTTCATCTCATGGTTCAATGTTCATGATGCTTTTCATGAAGGATTTCTTATTAGAATGGATATTTGTATGCATGACATGCCCTATAATCACGAGTGCAGTAAAGCATGTGTGAGCAAACTAAATTTTGGGCAGCAACTACTTGTTACTTCTGAGATATTTAATTAGAAAACAAAAATGACATCTTACGATTTGAGTTGCCAACATCATAGACAATCATGAATAACAAGTCAGAAAATTTGGCAGTAGCTTGGCTAACCTTGACTGACACAAATATGCAAATTATGATGCTTATAAATAAACAACAGAAAAAATGAGAAAATTAGTCTAAAATTTAATTGCTAATGAGAGTTTAGATAAATATCACCCAAACCAATTTCAATCAATAGTATCCTAATAAAATAAAACCATTAGAAAGAAAAAAAATCTTTTTGTTCCAAACAACAAAAAAAATTTAACTAAACACACAAACCTTTATTTATAGCAAATAGAAATATCAACTTGCGTCACCAGAAGATGTTAATCTGATTTCAACATGACACCTTTCTCCTAACAAACTTTACAAAGCACATATCACACCAGGATGTAAATCATTTCGTGCCAAGAACACCCTAATCTACTATGTCCCGTCTCACAACTTGTGGATATTGTTCTGTAAGTACTGCATGAGAGAATTCAAAGGAATTAAGTCCGGTAAGAGGCTGAATCATTGCAAGTATCAACATATTTTATACATACAGTCTTACAGTCTTTTATCTGCCATAATTTCCACAGAATCTTAAAAAATTCCACCTGCTTTGATCAGATTACAGGAACCAATCTTGCCACCTTTGCACTACATTCTAGTGAGAGCAGCTCAATCTCTTATCAACAGAATGTTCCATTTAAACTACATTTGAAAGAAAGGAAATAACTTCTAGAACATATTACCCATTATTATTTGATATTACTGAATGAGTGGGCAAAAACTTACCTTGTGTTAAGTAAAGCTAAAATTCCTTCCTCAAAACTGTAGAGAGGAGAATCAAAAGCTGGCTTATAATGATGGAAGGTGGCAACATGCTACTATTCTTTTGTTGTCATTAGCAAGAACACAATCATGTGCCCTTTAATCTTTGTTGTTTAGCCTGTTGGTCATATGGATAATACAATCAATCACTTCTTTCAATCAAAGGAATAGGAACAGAGTTGTCTGCATTGAGAGAGGTGGCAAGACTAAACTGAATTTGTGAAATCAAATTACTGCATTAAAATTTAGAGAGAGAAAAGATTTCTTCGTTTTGCTGCCTAATTTACAAGATATCTCTACAGTGGCACAAATTAATTTCCTAAGTGATAGCTTTAACTTATTTGTGTATTTTTTTTCATACATCACCAAATATAGTGCACATATACCACATTATTAATAGTAATAGTATTACTACAAATAGCAATTTCATGTATTCAACTTTATGGACTTTTTTTGGAGTTTTTCTAACGCTCAGTCCCATTAAAGCCTAAAGAGCTAAAAACACTTTCAATGGTAAATTTCATGAAATATTTTATGATTCCTTGACCCTTTTTTAATTCATCTGAATTTTTTTTTAAATAGTAACATCTGACCAATTGATAACTGCCAATGTAAATTCTTGTCGACTTCTAAAAGGCAGTTAGAAATAGCTTCAGGCAGTGGAGTGGCCTTGCTGATTCCGTGTTTTTACTATCTCTTTTTAAAGGATTACTATATTATATCAGGAAAAGGGGATTAGGGTTAGATTCAGAGAAAGGGCTTCAGTGCAGCAAGTTACCTATAAGAACAGAGCCCAGAGCTCCCACAGAGTGCACAAACAGCTGCCTGCATTTAGAGCAGTGAGTATCCTAAAGAAAGCTGAGTATTTTAAACCCTACTGTTTTATGCATGAAATCCCAATGCATCTACATGGGATTCACAGTCTGGATCTTTATACTAATTGTGTTTCTCTAGTCTGTGTACTAACCTTTCAGATGGAGCCTTTAGAAGACCCATGTTTTTTTTTTCCCTTGTGTGCCTGTTACATAGATGCTTTGGCATGACATTGTCTAGCGATTAAGAACCTTGATCTACTGGAATTGGTCAGAGGTGTGATAGGTTCTATGCAGTTAATGGGAAGGTTGCTGGAGAGTAACCTACATTCTGAATAAGTGACTAGCCTGGAACAGGAATGAAAAGACACTCATAAAAAGACACACTCAAAAAAGATGTCTTTCACACCATAGATTAGATAGCTGTAGCCACTAAGGACCCAGAATACCTGACTCTTCTTATGAAGTAGGCAGCTAATTAGGTAAGAAACTCATCTTTTTCATAAGAATTTAACAACCAATACAGTTTTCTTTTGATAGGGCTTTGATTAAAAAACTGCGCTGGTGCCTACACTTACTGCCAACCCTGGATTACTGAGTTGTCATCTTCTATGTCTCTGTTTCACATTTTTGGCTGCAATGTATCCTGGTTTCAAGAAGAATAGAGGCACCACTCTCCAGACAAACTAAGGTGCTGTGATAGTGGTGAAGGTGTTCTCATGAAAGGATATCTGTGCATGTGAATCACCTCAGGTTGTAGAAGATATGAACTCAAGTTTCCTGTTTCTTTCGTATATGTTGCAGTGAAGAGGCTACAGTGAAAAAAAAGGCACCAGTGTGTCCATTACGGTTTTTGAGAATGGGAACACTGATCTTTGTGCACGTCTCAGTACAATTTCCATGGATTAAGTCTGACTAAAATGCTTGGATGTTTACGTTTCTCTAACAGACTTAGGTAGAGTTCAGCCACTTCACAGTTTAGTATCTCAATTAAATAGGGAGCAATTTGGCAATTTAGCTAAGACATGTTTACAGAGAAAATCAATGGGACAAAATAGACTTCATGCATGTCATTCAGTCATAGTTACAAATGCATATACTTAATACAATCACAATTCAGTATTGTTCCATTTGGATTAACTATGAATAAGAAATTAAGAAATAGTTCATTATTTAGATATGCCAATCTTTATAGATCTTTATATTAGATCTTTATAATCTAAAAACCTCAATAAAATCTAAAACAAAGTATAGTCCACCGTACTGAATCCTTGTCTAGACTATACTTTGTTTGATCACCCCCACAATGTCTACTATACTTTCCAGTAGTAAGGCAATGCCATAATTCCTGAAGAGGGTTCAGTACCATTCCCCAAAGCCTTGGATGAACATTTGTAATCAAGACCAATTATGTAAATACAATCTCTGTTTTAACTAAGAAAGTGTCAATATCTCATTCTTTCCTTAAAACAAATTAAATTTTTTGTGTACAGTTTACCTTCATCTTTGTGTCATTTTATAAAGAGCCAATCACACTGATACTAAATATTTTACACTCAGACTCTTGTGTGACAAGAGTGGAGTAATCTAATTTTTCCAGGAAGAAATTGCACTAGAACATCAATTCAAGGAGTAAAAATACTTATGGTACCAGAGGCCTCACTTTTAAATACATGTCAGCATTCATAAAAAATGAAGACAAGACCAGGCTTTAATTCAAGAAATAGATAACAAGCTAGCTTAATTTTAAGTCTGCTGGTCTGAGATCATAGGCAATCAATCTTCTTCTGTGAAAGGTTATCTATGTTGTAAAGCCACTTTCGTTCACCTAATGACAGCTGGGTATCTTCGTGGGTCCCTCACGCTCTCTCACTAAAGTCTTGCCTTACATCTTTATGTATTATGGACCTAACACTGATGCATTCAACACTTTGCTAGAATGTTTTTATTAATACTCTGTCTAGTCTAGTTCAAGAATGACTACTATGGTGCAATAGATTTCAAACCCCGGGCATTTTTCCAAATAACCTTCCTAAATTTCATTTATTCGCTTAGTGTTTCTGAGTAACTCTCACTCTAGGTTTCAGTCAGTTCAGATATTTAGAGATCCCAATTCCCCAATTTTAAGCACTGCATATGCCAAATACATGAAAGTTCAAATAAATGTATGTCTAGAAATTGTAAAAAATCATGAATTATATTAATAATTACTTAGATATAGAGGGGTTTTTTTGTTTCTTTGCTTTTTGTTTATACAAATACATTTTTAAGAGCAGTGATCTTGAATTTTATAGATGGGTGTGCCCTGGAGATGATCTAAAGCAACTGCTAAGCCTTGCCTACCTCCCAAGAAATGATCAACTAAGCCTAATTCGTTCCACTACATATTTGACAAAGGGAGAGGAGGATTGGGGAGGGGAGGGGAGATAACTTTCTCCAACCATGATTATCATCCATCTAACATGATTGCCTTAAAATTAATTAACAGATAAAATATGATTTTAAATTACATTTGCTTTCTAATCATCAAACCAGTTGCTTCATAGAAAAATTAAGGCTAATACAGCCTTCTTCATCCTATATTTCTACACTTGATTTTTTTTCTGCCAGTGCATAAAACCTTTCCCTGTTTATTATATAATTCATCCATAACTAATTCAGTCTGACTGACTCTTATCAATAAATATCACTTTGAATTCAAATCATACCATCCTTAGTGCTTGTAACCAGATTTTTATTGCTTGCAAAAGCAGAAAACACTCTCTCTGTCCTTGACACAAGACATTAGGGATAGCACTAAGTGGTGTCCAGCCCACGGAAGGCTTTTGTGCAACCCTCCTTGATACATAGTTTGACAGTAAACCATTGAAATAATTTTCCTGAACTTTATTTTTTCACCTAGTTGTGCAGCCTTACATTGGGATCATCTTGATCCCTAGCTTCTGCATGAAACTGTCATGTGAAATGGTGCCTGAAGCCTTTCAGTAGTCAAAATAAATCATATCTGTTCCTTCTTTATCTATCAGTTCATTACCCTGTCAGAAAGACAAATAATGTGGTTTGACATGATCTGTAATGGACATATTGATGAGGGCTGTTTCTTTACATCTTGTTGCTTTCAATGAGTTTATTTGTTATGGTGCTTTTACAGGAATTTAAGTTGTTTAACTGTATATAGTCTCTTGGTTTACTTCCTTCCCCCTAGTTTTCAAGGATTAGTGCTATTTTTGTCCTCTTACAGTCTTCATCTATTGTGCATGAATTGTCAGATATAAATGCTAACGGCTTTGAGATGGTCTCAGTCAGTTCGCTGAATTTCCTGCTGGGAATTTTACTTGGCTGAGCAGATTTGAAAATGACCCATGAATCTCTTTCCTCTTTTTTTACTTATACTATGATGTCTCTTTCCTTTATTTCCGTATGTTTTAATTGTGTTAACCAATTAGACATTTTACTGAAGAATAATTTAAAAAAAAGACAATAAGCACTCCAGTGTTCTCAGGAAATTCTGCTATTGGAAATCTATTCTTTTGTGTAGACATCTTTCTTTACTCTTCTAAATACCATTATGCTTACAGAATACTTTTTGCCTCCTGCTAACTATATGTCATTTTATACTTTTGTGATTTCATCTCTACAAGTTTGTGCTATTCTTTTAAATTCACCCTTAATAATTTCTGAGAAAACCCTTCTGGTCTGTGAGGTTGCTGAAAAGTTCACATCCCATTTAAACTCATGGCATAATGTGCTTTCTAGCCTTTCTTTGCACTGCGTTCTATACTTGTGACCTGTAAATGGCTTTTAAAAATCTATTAGACTTTGTGGTCTTTGTTCCTTTAAATTCACTTTTCATGGTTCCTTATCTATCAGTTCTCTGAGTTAATTGAAATCTGCTTTCCTGAAAACAACTCATATTAGTCTTTCCATCTTAAGAGCAAAGAACTTTAAAACTCATTTTTTCATATTGACCCTTATCCATCTACTTTCACTTTCTCAGTAAGGTCTTCCCAACTGGCCACAACGAAGTCCAAGTGAGTCTTACTCTCCATACCCTTACCTTAACCATCCGTTCTATCTCTTTGCAAGTTGATGGCCAAAGATCTGAAAGTTTTCCACTGACAAAAAAAATCCTTTTTTCAATTGGTAGTTCCCCTTGAAAAGGTAAAAATATTTAACACTGATTTATTTTACACGGGAGACCCTGACTGCAACAGTAAATAATCTGTAGTCAGTAGCCCCTGAGTGTGTTGAGTCTGGCTGAGATAGAGTTAATTTTCTTCACGGTAGTATGGGCTGTGTTTTGGATTTGTGCTGGAAACAGTGTTGGTAACACAGGGATGTTTCGGTTATTGCTGAGCAGTGCTTACACAGGGTCAAGGCCTTTTCTGTTCTTCACTCCACCAGAGAGGAGGCTGAAGGTGCACAAGGATTTGAGAGGAAACAAAGTCAGGACAGCTGATCCCAGCTGACCAAAGGGATATTCCATACCATATGGCATCATGCTCAGCATAAAAAAACTGGGGAAAGAAGGAGAAAGAAGGGGACGTTCTGTAAATATGTCCAGAGTGATGGTGTTTATTTTCCCAAGTAACTGTTACACAGGATGGAGCCCTGCTTTCCTGGAGATGGCTGAAAACCTGCCTGCCCGAGGAAGTGGTGGATGAATTCCTTGTTTTACTCTGCTTGCCTGTACAGCTTTTGCTTTACCTGTTAAAATGTCTTTATCTCGACCAACAAGTTTTCCTACTTTTACTCTTCCAATTATCTTCAACATCCCACCGGGGGGAGTGCGTGAGTGATTGTGTGGGACTTAGCTGCCAGCAGGGGTTAAACCATGACACCACCTGAAAGTATTTCATTTATATGTATATGCTAGGCAAGATCTTTCTTTTCTATTCAAATTCAAACTGTACTTTCCTATGTCAGTATTCTAAACCTGTGAACCAATTTTCTGTAATGAAAGTTAAATCATTATTTCACTTGTGTGCTCAGACCATCATTTGCATTACTCATCTAAATCTAATCTGCTGTATTAGGTTATACATCATTTTTACAGTATGATTTTATTCCTTCTGTCACCATTATGGCATAGTAACTTACTCTTTTCAGTTTGGGGCCTATAATACTGACCTGTAAACTTGTGCTGCCATCATTTGCTAATCTAGTCTAAAATTCTTCCCTTCCGTAACATCAAAAATGTTCCTTCACCTTTGGTAAGACCTGAGTGAAAACTCCAGTGGAAGAAATGAACCCCACCTCTGTTCAGTTGTCCTCCTTAGAACATCACTCATGGGCAATGAAGACAAAGTCACCCTGCCCACAAGTCTGCAGCTCTACGTTTTTATTTAATTTTTCTTTCTCTACCTATCTAGACTGTTATCAATAGCTATGGATGTCAAATGGAACACCAGCTGAGCTTTAATTTTTGCTCCAAGGGCTATGCTGTCACTTACCTGCCTGAGATCACCCCTGATAGCATCCTTACAGCCTATGACTTGGGCTTAAAAGACTATTAAGGACAGGACTTTGGGTAAATGAATTAATCTGCCTTCCCACCGCTATTATTCTGTGCTTCCTGCATGTTTTCTTTCTCTTCTCCCTTGAAAAAGCACTATATCCTACTTAATTTGAAAAATGTTACCCACCTGACTGCTCCATCCCACTCCTAATCACATTTATTCTCCTCATTTTATCTGATGCATGTAAATGTACTCAACATCCCAAACGGGATCTCACTTCCCTGTTCTGTTATGATTGTAACTACCCATAGTACATGATTTATTCAAGAACTTTTCCCTCAAGATTGTACCTTTTTTTCCCAGCTAATCAAAGCTAGTCTTCGATTTTTTGTAACTTTTTTCTTCAGAACTACTGAAGCAACAAATACTCATTCAGATTTTCAGCTGATGTTCATCAGTCTAATTTCTTCAAATTGCCTTTTTTTAGAGTGCTATCTGGTTAATATCATTAGTGAACCCCAAAGATGCTTTCAAGATGACCACGTAAATACTGATGGTTAGACTTTTGCATGATATATGTCCATGGCATTTTCCTTTCCAAATGCATTTCTGATGTATTATATCCATTCATATAATGCTAATAGAAATAAATTAAAAAACCCCACATTTAAACAAATTATAATTTCTGAATGATAAGACTGAAAATATGCTTTTATAGAGTTTATTTGGCCAACTCCTTTCATTAGCTTACTCTGTTAGCAATTCAAACTTGAAGAATGCTTTTTTCCCTACTGTATTTCTAAAATAGATCACCTCTCATGTGGGCACAATCATCCACTATATTTTCAAAATTCAAGTCACTTTCAGAAATTATTTTACACTATTTTACAATTCTTTTATTTGAGTTTTTCATCTTTTATTATGTCATCTGGGTACATGTTCCCAAAGCTGCTGAGCTCAGTAATATAGGTATCAGTCTTAAATAGCAGATCAATAGCCTTATTACACCGTTTTTCTTCTCATTCTACTGCTGCAATATACTGTCATCTGCGAACTTTATTGAGGAAGAGAGTAAACAGGTAAAACAGCACTAGTTCTAGGGGAGGCAGAAAGAGAAAACTAGATAGAAAATTAAGAATGAATGTGTGAAAAATAAAAATATTCAAGAGAGATTTGTTTTCTCAGATGCTTCAGTCATATTCGCTACACAATAAGACACCTATACAGTCACATCTTCTAAAGCGTGTACAGATGAAAAATGTTGACATCAAAAAGCAGTCAGGTAACTTGTTAATAAATGTTAAGAAAAGGAAAATTGGGAAGGGATAGAAATAAAGGAAATTAATAATTTCGAAGCTAGTAACTACTGTATATCACCTTTTATATAATGCCCTGGAAAATGACAGTAAGCTACCCCCCACTCCATCCCATCCCTCATGCAAGGCCACGCAAACTCAAAACTTGCCTAGGTAATTTCTCGTATTAAGGAAAAAGCCCATTAAGTGGTAACTAATTGAGCATATCTCCATTTGCAAGCATGATTAAGAAAAACAGTTGAAACTGAAGAGTAGTAATGACAGTGAATTCATGAAAAACTCCTTGGTAACAAATATATCTTGTCCTCATAATTTTATTCATATTACATGTGTAAATAAAATGAGCAGTATTAGGCCTAATGAAATCCTTAAACTAAGAAATATTCTCCCAAGGGAGCCAGCTATAAGTTCCTTCACTTAACACACTAAAATGCTGCAAAATAAAATAATAAAAAGACATTCAAATGGACAGCAAACTATACTAGATGAGTCACCATGAAAGGTCTTTCTATGATTTCTGATTTCTATGGATCAAGGATCTATAAAACTGATTAATTTTCAGAGGTTGTCACCATTAATTTCTGTTATCACTGCAAAAACAAAGTGACCAACAAAGACGTCTTTACTAGTTATCTGTAATTAAAATGCAGATCTTTTATTCTAATGCTGCTATGACATACAATATTTTAAAAAAACCCCACACTGATTTGTGTGCATGTAATTTTATCTAACTAAAAATGTGTTGCAATCTATTTCTACGTTTTATGTAGAATTAAAAAAATAGACTTGAAGTTTAATATACTTTTATTCATTTATGTTGTCATCCTATTCTAATACAAGAGTATAGACCTGATGCAATTCTATCATATAATTAGATGATGCAAGATTGAACGTATTCTGTTGTATTATTAAAAAATTTGGGACTATGTTAACTACCAAAAGTTCAGTTTGTCCCATTTCTGTGAATGGGCTTCTTAATTGCATATATAGCAAGATAGAATTAGAAAGAAAGAAAGAAAGAAAAAAAAAAGATTAGTAAAAAATTGAAAACATTGAATACAAGTGTTTTTCAGGGACTTTAATTGCTCACAGTTTTATGTAGTCTACCATATTTATCTAATTTAGGGTATTTTTTTTAGAGTTCTGCTGAAGTTCTGCACATGTTTTATTTTTCTATTATCCATGAAAAGAACAAAACTACAGTAATATGTCAAATTCCCAGAAACTGGGAGGAAATAAAAGTGTTAATTTTAAAATAAAATAAATCTTTGAAACTGCAGAAGACAGGTATCTGAGTCTTACCCATGATAACATTATGAACTAGTTCCACTTATAACATGGGTAAGTGAAAATAAATGAAAACATCTATTGTATTCCAGTATTTGTCAACATTTTTTTGTCAACATGTGCACAAGATTTGTTGAGGCTTACTTGGAATGTGAGAAAGTATGAAGAGTGTGACGGATGAAAACAGAGGCAATAGAAATGAAAAACTAATTTCACATTAGAGGTCAAAAAGATATACTAATAGTAAATCATCCATTTTAGGTAGTATTCCAATCAGAACTATCTTCTTGTAGAACACCAGTTATCAGAAACACACAATGAAAAAATAAGTACTAAAGAGGGGCAAATTGTGGTTTTTACAGAAGATTAAATTTGTGTAAGGTTTTCATCATTCTCATGAATGCAAATTGAAGCAGGTCAAACTTCCATGTAGCTTGACAGACGTTCTGTCTTTTTTGATTTTATAGCTATGTATGAAACACATTAAAATAATTACTCTCTAAGTATCTCTTTAGGAATTTGTGCTGGTTTCAGCTGGGGTAGAGTTAGTTTTCTTCACAGTGGCTGGTATGGGGTTGTGTTTTGGATTTGTGCTGAACACAGGGTTGATAATACAGAGGTGTTTTTGTTACTGCTGAGCAGTGCTTACACAGAGCCAAGGCCTTTTCTGCTTTTCATACTGCCACACTGGCCAGGAAGTTGGGGATGCATGGGAGGCTCGGAGGAGACACAGCCAGGACAGGTGACCCAAATTGGGCAAAGGGATAATCCAGATCATGTGACATCATGCTCAGAATATAAAGTGGGGGAAGAAGGAGGAAAGAGGGGGACATTTGGAGTGATGGCCTTTGTCCACCCAAACAACCAGGGCCAGGCTCTCCTGGAGGTGGTTGAACACCTGCCTGTCCATGGGAAGCAGCAAATTAATTCTTTATTTTGTTTTGCTTGTGTGCAGGTCTTTTGCTTTCCCTATTGAACTGTCTTTATGTCAAACCACAGGTTTTCTAGCTTTTATCTTTCCAATTCTCTCCCTGATCTTCCTGGTGGTAGAGTGAGCAAGTGGCTGTGTGGGGCTTGGCTGCTGGCTGGGGTTAAACCATGACAGAATTATAAAAATGTACCAAAATAATTGAACGAGTGATGAACAATATTTTATTTCTTTATTGAAATCGCTGTTCTCTAGTTCTCACAACTACATTAATTTTCACTGTTGCACTAAACATATTTTTTTGTATATCCTACTACTGACTTAAAGAATGAAAAATGTGTATTTCACTCTTTTCTATTGAGCTTGTGCTTTTTTTCTTTCACCTTTCCTTACCAGTGCTATCTGATCACACTCATTCATTGCTGTTCTCAGAGAGAAGTTTTATTCTGTTCTGTTTCCCAGTGTTCTAGCTTGCCTACAGTATTGTTTACATTGGAACTGATTTTGCATATACCAAGGTCATTGGAAGTTTAGAACCGAACTGAGTAACGATGAAGTCAGGACTTCACACTGGGAAACTGGGAAACAGTCTTGCATTAGTAAACTTAAATTACACCAAAAGGTACTCTCAGAAACTTGCTTGGAGTTGAGGGGTTGGCAGGAAGACATATACTGTCAAAAATAGACTCTGAAAGGGAAAATGAAACATCAAAAACAGTGATGGAGAGGAAAAAAAAATCAAAAAGCAAGGAAGGAAATATAGAAACTAAATAGAACTGCAGGGAGGAGAAAAAGCAATACAATCCATTCTATTAAATAAGTTAACACTAAAATTAGCAAACTGTTTTATTTATAACAAGTACATGTTTAATTTTTATATCATTTGGTTTAATTAAAATGTCAGAATCCTAAGCCAGCAGCCCTAATCTGTTCTGACTGATGAAGGAATTTTGACAAAGAATTGTTTTGTGTCTTGCTGTTGCTTTTTTTTATATCTGAAATACTGATGTGGTTTTACAGAATGTTTTGATTTGACAATGTTCAGAACCAAAAACTTAGTGGCTATGTATTTAATACTGATCTTTAAACATATTTCATAATGGAGGTGAAATTTCTTATCATATGAAGCTACAATTTCCTGTATTTTCTCTTGTTTTGCAATGCATATTTGAAGAATATGCATTGCAAAACATGAAGAACTGACACAGAACTTGTTAATATTTTTATTTAGAAAGGTATATTGATCTTAGCACACAGTAGTGCCAAGGCAGCCAAGCTAGCGTAATGAATGTGTCAATTACATTGGGTGAAACCTGGAGACGATTTTTCCATATGAAAAAACTTAATTTTCATTGGGGTTGTACAGCCCAATACATGAGCTGTAAAACCAAAGAAAAAGATAATTTTCCAATATCTGGATTAGGAGAGATGTCTTAATAAGTCTTTGTCAGTATTCTTTGATATTAACCATTTGCTATTCTTTAATAATAATGCAATAAAAGTTTGCTGACTGACATATACAATCCTACAGGAGAAAATTCAATGGTTTAAGAAGTTACCACCTTCAGCGGTTAGTTTAAGGCTATCTGAAAGCACACCTGAATTATAGTTTCTTGGTTACTGGAGCCAGCCTGACTTTCTTCACTTTAAGAAATTTTAGGAGAACACACTGCTGCTAACAGGGCTCAGTGCTAACTTTCCAAACTATACTAATTCAATTCACAGTAGGTTATCTCTCCATACCTCTATCTTCACTCTGAAAAAGGGAACAAAATAATACTTTGTCTTTAAGCAACACCATCTCCCAGCTCAGAAGACTATTAGACTTGCATAAACAACAAGAACTAGACCAGACCCATTTAGCACCCATAAGCAATTCAGTAACTGCAATACTGGTCTCTGCTTTCCAAGGTCCTAAGCAGTCCACTAAGTTCCAAATCACTCTTTTATTGATTTCTCGGCAGCATAATAAATCTTGAATTATTTTCTGCCAAGTAAATTATGCAGCTTTAAAAGAAACATCCCCCTCACATCCCAACACTGAGGTCACTCCTCGGAAATAGGAACTCTTGATTTGAGTCAGTGAGTCAGTGAATATGAAATCTGAGACAGCAGTAGCAGCTAAGATAGTGAAATCCGATGATGACCCTTTAAGACATACATGCCTAAAACTTTTGCTCAGAAGCGATAACACTAGCATCTAAATGACTCACCTTCCTTTCTGGTGGTAGATATTTACGTGCATTGCAAATATATAAATACATAAACATGTATTAGCAATATAGCATCTTTTATGCATTTCTTGATGAAGAGATCTATTTTCCAAATAGAAAACTGAAGAAATAGAAATGTAATGTTCCAAAAAGAAATATCATAATTTTCTCTTTATAAAAGTACGTTATATGTACTATAAGGCCTTTGCAGTAAGATTCAACTCCATTTCAAATCTCACCTTTCTTTAATAAAGGTAAACGGGTTGCTCATTCTCCATCGAAAATTCATTTTAGCTTTCATATCTCGACTAGCTTGCTTTTTAGCTTATAACAGAGATGTTTTTTTTGACTGATTCTGTAACAATCCAGTTCCATATGACTTAAGGAAGCTTTGTTTTGCTATAAGGTCAGTCCTTGTTATCCTTTCCAGATAAAATAAGAGGTCATGTCTGACCACTGCAGCCATTCATAGTACACAGCACTTTCTATTTCAAAACAACAAGTGACTAATAAACAATCCTTTAACATCATGATTTTTGCCCCTAAATGTTATACTTGATAATGAGCTTTTGCAGCCTCACTGACAGTGGGAGTATCCTTCCACCCATCCCTTCTTTGCAATACTTTATATTTTATATTTTCAAGTAGTTTATTTACCTTTCAGTTTTCTCAACAGATATTTTACTCTTGTTCAAGTTCCAACAGTATCCCAAACTGGAATATGACTGCAGATCCAGACAGTTCCCAGAAAAGCCTGTCAGGAATCTGGATTAGCACTTGGACCGTCAGAAGTTGTGTAAATTAAATGTCTTCTGCACTCATCCTTCTTTGATTAGCCTTTTGGACATGGCATGTATGCTCAAAACTACAATAAAACAGTGCCATAAAATGCAACTCCCAGCAAAACAAACACAAAAACAACCAAACAAAAAGGCTCCAAAACCCAGGAATCCCCTCAGCATCTTGTAAGCAAGAACATGAATGGTTGTGCATAGGTTATAGAAACTGTGCAACTGTGACAACAAAGCTGGTGCTGTGGCATTTGATTTTCATTTTGATGGCCATTCCAAAACTAATATATATATTTTACCACATATAAAAAGACACTAATTAGATGAATCCAACAAACTCAAATTTTCCTGTTTCAGCTGGCCTTCGATGTCATCTGAAATCATGGGTTAAAAGATAACAGAGTAAAATAATTCAGGCTACATCTCCTTATAAATAGAACATGACTTTTACTTGATTGTTAGAAGAAAAATTAGATATCATAGAATATCCTGAGTAGGTAGGGACCCACAAAGATTATCATGTCCAACTCCTGGCCCTGCACAGGACACTGTGATATATACATTGTCTTTCACATGGAATTCAAGCCAGCACACTTGTAGCATAAGAAGACATGTCTATGCAGCCTGTGCAAGGCACTAGCGCCTTAGACAAGGGTGGAATTCAGATACATTTCTGAACTGTAATTTCTAAATGCCTTCTATGCTCTAGTAGGATGTTCCACGAAGCCAGATACATTGGTTCCTGTTCTGAAGCTCCAAACTCCTCCTTTTCAAAAGGGATGTCCCTTTCAAAAGGGACATCCACTCTGGAATAACCCTGCTTGAAGCTTTCTTGTACACCGCTTATACACACAGATGCCTAAAAGCATCTCAGACCTCTAACTTTAAACAGCTTAGGTGTTTATTGCCTACAGCCTTTGCTGTAACAGTACTGCTTTCAAAGTCTGTACAGTCTTAACGTTGTAAGCTGTTTTGTGAGCTTCACCTATTACAGTAGTTCCATTTTTTCTTTTTTTCTCCTTCAGAAACAATGCCAAAAGTTTTACTTTTCTGCAAAAATATATGTCTAAGAAAATACATGTTTTGATTTGTATCTTAAGTTTTATATTTTGTGCTCTGGAATAACCCTGCTTGAGCAGGGAGGTTGGACCAGATGACCCATTGTGGTCCCTCCCAGTCTGAGCCATTCAGTGAATCTGTGATTTTTCATTCATATCTTATCTGTTAATGCTGATAATTAATAGGCTAAGGGTGGTCTTTTCACACTCTCAGGGACTATAAAAAGTACATTAAATCTTGGACGCTTGCAGAAGTTAGCAGCTCTGCCTCCCGTTATTGTCATATCTGTTTGTCCCAGAAATCAATAAAAGTTTAAAGAATGTATTTACCCCACACACACACATGAAAGTTTATGAATGAGAAGCAGCTGTAATTTAAAACTGTGCCTGCAGACAGATGCCATGAATTATTTTTAGTAGTTACAATAACATCTTGGGCAGAGGCCTAAAAAGCATTTGCATATATACTTGGACATAAATCCAAATCTGAGATTCTCATAATCTTCCCTCAGTTTCTGCACAGCTGTTTAAACTCTGCATGTTCCCCACATGTTCTGAATTGAAATGTGTGCCTACAAGAGCAACAGTTTAAAACAGCCAGGTGTAGGCCAGATTTGGCCCAAGCCTGACTGTGACCAGCAATTAAGCTCTCCTCTGCCTTTGTCCATAACAGGGTCTCTAAGGCAATGAAACCTAGGTGCAGGCACAAAATGCAGGTGTGGCAATTCCTGTCTTTTGAAATAGGTCAGTGGAAGTGTCAGGCTATCAAATGTTACATCAGGGAATAGCTAATTGATAAAAACACCTGCCCAGTAATAAACGATGGGATCATATTCCTTACAAAATGGAATGACATTTCTTGTAAGACAATCTGATGCTTATATGGTTTGCCTGGGAAGAAACTCAATTACCTTTTTATGGTGCAATAAACTTTGAAGTTCTTGCTGCAATCGCTGACACCTCTTTGGGAAATTAGAGGGAAAGCATCTGCTCTCAAAACAGACCATCCTCTGTTTAGTCTCTAGAGATACACATTTGAATCCCTCAGGGAAAGGATGGTATTCAAGCCAACCAGCTGCTTCTTCCCAAATGCTCCAGTGCCTGCTCTAGTGCATGGAAAGGTAACATCACATGACACACACTCTGGCAAAACAGTAAGGAGAGGCATCAATAACAACTCTCTGTCTCATTACAGTCCTTCACATTTTGAGAAGGGATTAATTCTTCTCGTGTATGTTAGGCTTGCTCAGCTCAATTGTAATTGATTAGGCCAATGGGGACATTTCACATAAACTTGCCTGATATACACAGGTGGTATTCAACCTGCTCAGGTCTAAGTTTCTGCAATGTAGATGGTCTACATTTAAGAGAAGTTAGAGGGTTTCTATTACTTTACCAGAGAGATAACGGGTCTGGTCAATGGACCCTAGAAAGCTATTGATCTCATGTTGGGGTGGACACCCACATTTCATCATCTGAATATGTCTCCAGATCCAGATAGCTATTAATCATAACTAGCTCTAGATACAATATAATTACATCTAAGACACCTAGTTCACACAGAGACAACAGCCCCAAAATTAAGATAGGTTGTGTCCTACGTCAGCTGAATAAAAAAGGGAGGATGAAAAAGAGACAGGACTCTCTATGTAACTGGACTTGCATGAGAAGAGGTTCAACATTACCACCTGAAAAATATCCTCAGGATGTGTATACGTCTACAGTAACAGAGGCAGAGTGTAGAAGCCAGGGAGCCAGTTGTACCGACTGAGCAGACTCAGTAGGTATTGATCCTGGAAAACAGAATATTTCATTTCATAGAATTCTATGAATTACGAGTCCGGCCTCATTACATTTGTTTAATGATTACCTACATGGCTTGGAGAATGGTTCCAAATTAAAGGCCAACCTCTGATTCACCTGACACTGAATTTATTCTGATTGGAGTCAGATAATGCAGATCTGTTCACTAACTATATCAATGCTGTCCAGCTCTCACTTTCTGTCTGTGAGAAAAAGGTTTTCAAGCTCCCCAGAAGATCGTTGACAAGTCTTTAAAGACTTGAAAAACCAGCCAGTGAGTCATGTTTGGTGTGATGCTAATTAGTACTGATAATTAGTGCTTTATATTGCCTTTTATCTTCAAAGCACTTAAGAAATGCTGACTTGGCATTAATTCTCACAACATTTTCTCTAACCTTGCTGAGTATACTAACAATTGAGCAGCCCATTAAAAAAAAAAAAGATAGAACAACACCTCAATGCCTAGTTTCTACCTGTGCTTTGTAATATTTACATAGGCATGCAACTTCTGGAATAGATCCCTACTGTAAGCAGAAACTGACCACATCACAAGTTCAGACAAAGATGGATGAATTCCTTAAACCTAAAACCTGATACACCTTTCCTGTATATGTTTATGTTTTGTTTACATTTCACAGTGTGCATTCACACACTGATTTTTGTGACTCCCTCTCTTAGTCACCTGAATACTCCAGAGATCCAGATAAAGCCTTATTCTTCATGCCTTATTCACAAGTGTAAGTTTCAATATTTATCAAAGAACCCAACATCTAGCTGCTGTGAAACACAATTTATTTTTTGTACGGCTAGCCTTAAAAGATTCATAGAAGTGAAGTTCTGGAAAGAACCTCAAAAATCTCTCTTGTGCTCCTAGAGAAGAGAAGGTTTTCTTTTTTAAACCAAAAACATAGTGACCAATTTGTCCTTCTAGAAGTGCTAACAGCAGAGTGAAACTTTAAAGTTATATTGGGTTATTCAGGAAAACTTCCAAGGATGAAAATTTCTTCACATCTCTTGACAATCTTTTTAGTGCTTAACAATTTTCACCCTGAAATTTTGTTCCTTATATTCAGTTACAACTTTCCTTATTGCAACCTTTTATCCTTTTGTTGTTCATTTCCTACAAGAATTTGGTTCTGTAAGGCCCTTTTAGGTCACCAAAGACAGAAATATAATCCCCCTTTAACTTTCTCCTCTCTAGATCACGCAAATCCCGTTCATTCAGTCTCATACATTATGTGCTCCAGCCACTCAGTCCTCTTTGCTGGACTAACTTTAGTACTGGGACATGCAAAGCTGGACTCAGTATACCAGATGTGGCCTTCACAATGCCAGGTAAAGGGGAATAAATACTTTCTTTGACCTGCTTTGACCTGCTGGCTGCACTCTAATCTGATGATTCACATGCAATTTGTTGTCCTCCAACACCCCAAGGTCTTTTTGTGCACTGCTGCTATCTCAGCAGCCTGTATTGCTGCATACATTTCTTATGTCTCTTTGCATTTGCCTTTACTAAACTCCATGAGGTTCCTTGCACTCCACTTCTAAAGGATGCCAAGGTTGCTCCAAACGTCAAGACTTTTCCTCAGCGTATTGGTCAGTGTTGCCCTCCTCCCTTCCTGCTCTCCCCACCCCTTACTGTTCTGGTGTCAATCATAAACTTGCACTGTTAAAGGTTTCATCACCTGGGTCATTGATGAAAGTATTAAACAGAATCAATCCCAGTACTGGGCCCTGATTGTGCTGGTTTTGGCTGGCATAATTATTTTTGTTGTAGCTGGTATGGGCCTATGTTTTAGGTTTATGCTGGAAACAGCATTGATAACACAGAGATGTTTCAGTTATTGCTGAGCAGTGCTTAGAAAGTGTCAAGGGTTTTTTTGCTCCTCACCCCAATGAACCAGCAAGGAGGTTGAGTGTGCACAAGAACATGGGAGGGGACATGGCCAGGACAGCTGATCCCAACTGACCAAAGGGATATTTCCACACCATACAGTGTCTTGCTCAGTATATAAAGTTGGGGGAAGGAGAAGGAAGGGATTTGGAGTACATTTGGAGTAATTGCATTTGTCTTCCCAAGTCACTGTTAGGCATGAAGAAGCCCTCCTTTCCCAGAGATGGCTGAACAACCACCTGCCCATCAGAGATGGTGAATGAATTCCTTGTTTTGCTTTGCTTGTATGTGCAGATTTTGCTTTGCCTATTTAGCTGTCTTTATCTAAACCCATGAGTTTTCTTCTATCCTTCTGATTCTCCTCAGCATCCCAACACAGGGCAAGTAAGCGAGCGGCTGCATGGGCCTGAGTTGCCATCTGGGGTTAAATCACAATTCTGAGGAATATCCCTGCCAGTTAGACTGCAATTTGTTGTCCATGGCCCATTAAGCCTGGAGTTTCATACAGTTTTTTATCCAGTTTGTAGTTCAGCTATTCTGCATCTTGTCTGCTAGGCTACAAGTTTGTTATGGGAGACTGTGCCAAAGGCCTTACTTGATTCAAGGTAAATGATGTATACCACTGCCTCCGCCCCATAAAAAGAGTCAGTAGTATCATAGAAGGCAATCAGTCAAGCATACTTTGGCCTTGGTTAATCCATTCTGTCTGTTCCCAAACATATTCTTGTCCTTCACGTCCTTGAAAACCATTTCCGTGAGGTCTATCTGCATAATCTTCTAAGACTGAAGGGAGGCTGACTGACGTATTGTTCACTGTATCATTGTCCCTGCCCTTTCTGAAAAGGTTATAACATCTGCTTTTTCCCAGTCATAAGAGACCTCCTTCAATCACCATGAACATTCAAAGATAAAAAAGAGTGGTCTCACTGTGGTATCAGTAAGCTGTTCAACCTTTCCTTGTAGTTAAGCTTTTCTAACTCTCCTATTATTCTTTTGATTTCCTCTGAATGCTTTCCAGTTCATCTAAAGTGTTAGAAAAACACAAAGACCTACACAGGACATGGTGCTCCTACTATTACATACCATTACGTTCTAAAACGAAAATCATCATTGCATTGTTGACAAATGCTCCATTTTTGATTCATGATATCTCCCACACTAGCTAATTGGAGGCTGCACTGAAGTCCAGTAAGGCAAAACAAAGATATTTCTGATTCATAACGAAAAGCTCATATTACCAGGCAATGCCTTTCTCTCAGGAGAGATTCAGGTTTCTAATATATTGAGCTCAATGAGATTTCATGATATATAGCATCCACCATGATCAAAATTATAAGATTCAGTGTCCTTGACCAAGAATTCTGTGACATAGAATTACCACAGATAAGGTAATAAAAATAATTCACTCATATTAGACTCAATATATATGTCTGCCCTACCATAAAATGTGAAAATATTCTATTTCTTCCCCAAATTAGGTCACAAAAGTATTTTAGAAGCTGTTTTAGTTCATTTTGCATCTAATGTTAAACACTTACTCTGAATTCCAAAGCCTCTCTGTATACTGAATATAAATTTTAAATGCTAACACAAAACAAAGGAAGGAAGAAACATATAATCTTCACTCAGTGGGTGACTACTTCAGACCAGCTAATTAAAACAGTATTTCAGTTTCTCACAGAAACACACTATCAACTACAGTATAACTGGGAATAATTTGACATGGTCTTTATAGAAGACAACTAAAGAAACAGACTGTCATAGTCTTCAGGAAAGGAACTCAAAAAGTTATCTGGCCCAGCCATTCATGGGAAACAGAACCTAAATGAGATAGTCCAGCATTCTGTCCCATTGCATCTTGAAAAATCCTCCTGTGATAAGGACTGTATCACATTCCTGCAGATATTGTTATGCTATCTGACTGGTCTCACCATAAACATTTATTTCTTATGTCAAGATGAAACCTCTACATGTGCAACTTGTATCCAGTGCCACTTGTCTTCTCCATGTAGATCCTTGTGAAGAGAGAGCCTCTGTCCTCTTTGTGGCCACCCTGTAGGCACTGGAATACTATGATGAGGCCCCTCCTAGGTCTTCCTGTCTCCAAGTTGAAAAGACCCAACTCCTTCAGCCTTCCCTCACAGGGCAGGTTCTCCAGCCCTTTGATCATCTTCACAGTCTTCCTTTAGACTCTACCCAGTCTGTCCACATCTTTCTTGAATGGTGGGGACTAGACCTGGACACAGTACTCCTGGTGTGGCATAATACATGTTGAGTACAGTGGGCGGCTACCTTTGTTGCTGCTTCTTGGCTCATGTTCAGCTTGTTGGCCACCAGGCCCCCCAGGTCTCTCACAAAAAGGCTGCTCCCATCCACACAGATCCCAGCCTGTACTGGGCTTTTTGGTTATGTCATCCCAGGTGCAGGACCTTGCACTTGCCTTTGTTAGATTTCCTACAGTTCTTGCTGGCCCACTCTTCCTGTTTGTCTATTTCTCTCTGACAGAGGGCTCTCCCTTCTGACAAGTCCACCTCACCATCCAGTTTGGCATCAGCAGCAAACTTGGTGAGGGTGCTTTCCCACCCTCCAGATCATTTATGAAGATGTTGAAGAGCATGGAGCCCAGTATCGATCCCTAAGGGACCCTACCTGTAACAGGCTGCCAGCCTGAGTAAAAAGCATTGATCACCACCCTCTGAGTGAAGCTTGGTAGTTGGTTTCCTACACATCTCACAGATCATGCATCCAATCTGTATCTTGCCCACTTGTCTAGGAGAAGGTTGTGGGAAACAGCGTCAAATGTTTTGCTGCAGTCCAGGTAAACAACATCCACCGCTCTCCCCATGTCGACAAAAGATGTTATGTTGTTGTAGAAGATGTTCAGGTTATTCCTGCATGGTTCACCTCTTGTAAATCTGTGCTGATTTTTCCCAATCATCTGCTTCATTTGAAGAGTATTAGTTTCTAGGAGGACTAATTCCATTGTTTTCCCAGGGACAGAAGTAAAATTAATGGGCATGTAAGTTCCTGGGTGTTCTCTTGGACCCTTCTTGTAGATGGGTTTGACAATGCATTTTGAAATGCTTACACTGAAATTGAACTTATACTGATAAATAAAAAAAGGTTAATTTCTCTTGCACTTTCTAATATTGATTCTTCTGCTATGGCTACCACTAAGTACTTTTTCACTGAATTCTTCAATGCCCCAAATGTTAAATTTGGAAATTAGGTTTTGATTGTGTTTAAAATTCTTTCATGATAATTTATGAAGAAATTTCAGTGCTTTGAAAGTAATTTGACAGTATGATCTACATTATATTGTAATGAGCTCATGCCGGTTTCAGACATGAATACTTTCATGTTTATTTTTAAATAAGTAATTTCTAAATGTATTACTGGTTGCAAAAAAAAAAATATTCAAACAGATCTTCTTATTCAATCAAATGATCCTTAGACAATTTCTTTATTTAAGATGTAGAAGCAAACTCTACAGTGTTCCAACTCTATATTCCTCCAACCTTCTACTCTCATACAGCTTCTAAGGAAGTCATATAAGAAATATTCTGAATCATATTCTGTATTATATTGAAATAGACTGATATGAGATCACCACTTTTTATCTAGTCTCCCATTTGAGAGCGTGATAAAATTGATAAAGAGCTGCCACCTGAAGGATTGTCTGCATATTTGGAACATCGTGGATCCATATCCTCTCTAATCATATAAAAGCCTGTCTAGAACCTTCAAAATGGCCTAAATAGTTAGAAGGATTTGAAAAATGTCAAACTTCAATTCTATACGGTCTTTCCAATTATACACTATTGTATCTGTCTTTAATAGCATCAAAAAACCCCTAGCATCAGTTTACTAGAAGTTAGCCAGAACACTTCTTTCCACTCACTATTCAACAGCAAATTGGCAAATCCTTTCACTTATCCATAGCATAAGACTGGAATGTCTAAACTACAGTTAGGTCAGTTTCTGAGGCCATTTAAAAAGGTTAAAATAGTTAAACTTTAAAAAAGTTTGCCTTTCTTTAATTTTTTTTTTTTTTTTTTTTGCTGGGCATTCCTCAATTATAGTAAATAATTTTCCAGCCGTAGGTTTACAGTGGGAAGATTCAGGAGCAGAAACACCCATCTCTGTAGCCACTGAGTTGACAGTACATACCCTAGTCCTCTCTGTATCATAGTGTTTTTTCATTACTTTGAAACAAGATGGAAACGTGTCTGATAAGGAAAGCAGAGAGCAGCTGAGAACATTTACACAATTTGCCCCACTACAGTGGGGTTTATTAAAAGTCATTTTTTTCTTTATCATAAACTGATATATTCACTGTTGTTTTTTTTTTTTTATTTCTAAAAAATGATTCACAGTGGAATCTGAAAAATTAAGTTCTATTTTCCGCCGCTTCATTATTCACAGTTATTCTTGGCCTTAATACTTAAAATTGTGAGTAATACTGTTTTCTTTGCTTGTAATGTAACTTTTGCTGGATTGAAAACAAAAAATAACTATAACTATTTCTGGAAGCCTTTCCAGGAAGGGATTGAAGGCACTGGTCACACGTAAGCAGTAAAAAAAAAAAAAAATGCATCTTTTTCAGACATAGGAGGGATTCCATTTTTTTGCTCTGTGAGAAAAAGTCAATATGTTATCACCATAGCAATGCTTGCTCTGAGCCTAACAGTTTCTGTGAGGAAAGGAAATGCATGCAGTGCTTTTTTGTGAACAAAAAATTACTCCAAGAAATTACTCTAAGAAATATAGCACCCAATGCTACATCATTCCCTGTTCTTTTTGATATTAACAAGAGAACCAAAGACTGTTGAAACTTTCCAGGGTACCAAAATTCACTGAAATCTTGTGCATTATCGAAATCTATTAATACTACCTTTGATAACTTTTTCTTTCTCTCTTTATGTGTTTAGTCTCTTCTTTAACATGGAGGAAAAAATATTCCCCAGACAATGAAATCACTGAAGAACATATTATTTAGGAATTTTTGTGTTCTTTTGTACTAAACGGGAATGACACACCACTTATTTTAGCAAAGACACCCATTTTCTTCATTCCACTACTATTTGCTGGTTCCAGGAGGGCAAAGATATGCCATTTTACCAAAGAACAAGTTTGCATTTTGTTCTCTCAAAACTATGGAAAGGGAAAAGGCTTCTCAAAAGCAGCATTTCTTAATGAATTAAAAAAACCTCACTAACAAAATAAAACAAAAAACAACCCCCCTACCAAAACAAAACAAAACAAACAAAAAAACAACAAACAGTTATTGCAATCTTTAGATGTTCTGGTTAATTAAAACTCACTAAAATCTAGGACATATTGTGCATGCGAATAAAAGTGGACTGTAAGTAATGTCTGCAACAAACACTCTACTACTGTTGTTCCAAATAATACGGATTATTAAAACACTCTGAAAACATGTTCCTATTAACTGTTAATAATGCAGCATCATCAGTGTTGTCTTTCTGAGTTATCAGACAACAATTTTTTTTCATGACTCTTATCTGTTTTGGACCCAAGTTACTGAGTTCAGAAGTCTACAGCTTTGAAATTCAGACAAATGTTGACAAGGGTGTGATATTTTGTGACATTATGTATATCTTCACTGTAGTAGTAAATTTTATGTTCAGGAAGCCCATAACTCAGAGAACGTGGGTTGACTTCCTGAAGGGACTAAGATCCACCAAAGTTCTCCTCATTTTCACCTGAAACATGAGACAAAGAGGAATAAATCCAGAGACCATCACAGCAAAGTAAATGACCCATCATGGGATTTTGAGGCTTAAGCAAAACTCAAAGAATAAATTTTTAATTAGCTAAACTCTTTCAGTAGGTTTAATATATTCTAGGAATAATTTGGAAAAAAATTCCACAAAACGGCATTTCTATTGAGAGACACACAGTTACAGCGAAACACTCATTAAAGAAAATACAGAAACTATCCTACGACTACACCTGTGGTATTCTGCCATACTGGTGGGTGCCTTACACCTTCAAATTCAAAATTAAATATCCTTCTGTTATTTTTAGATGGCTCTTAAGGAAAAGGGAGCTGTTTTTCTGTTGTTTTGAAGACTATTTCCATATCCAGTCTTTTGATATATTCTCCCAGGAAGTTTTGGTTTACAGCTCTTTCAGATAGAGGAGGTAACAGGATATATGTCTCTCATTTCCTTGGCAACTGCGCTAGTCATTAGGATATCCTATGAAAGAAAAGAGTGAGCCCAGTGGAGTTCTCTAAGGAAGAGACTGTTGGTGCTTACTTTCAAGTAAAAGCTTTTTCAGGCACTCTGTGCTGCTCTGTAAGCTTTCAGTCTGCTTAATACATTTCGCTGAAAGTGGATAAGATGCTAATGGAAACCATAAAAGAAGCCACAAAATATATATATGATGCATTTGGTGTTGTCACTAACAGAAGAGCATTTAACACTGCTGTTAATGAAATTTAAATAAATGTATTTAAACAATAACTTGGCCCATACATAAAGGGACAGGAAGCCGAGGGCAAATGGCACTAACCTCTTTAAATCTGCACTGCTTAGTGCTGGTCCCTTGATGAACAGATGCATCTGAGAGGAAGATAATACAACAGAGAGACAGCAAACGAACTAACATTTGAGTACCATGCTCAAGATCCCTCTACAGCCCTCTTTTATTTCATCACAGATGCACAGAACACAGAAAAGTTACTGTTTTTGTTTTCTCAAAATCTTAGAAAAGCTTCAAAATATTTGTTTAAGAGTTACTGTTAGAAACGTCTTACATTTTACTATAATCCTCTTTTTTTCTTTTTTTTTTTTAATTTTTTTTTAAAACCAGCAGACCTACCTGGAACAAACTCAGAGCCTTATAATTCATAAAAGTGTTTCACAGTCAAAGGATGACCTTGTAACTGAAAACAGCTATGCCAAAGACAGGATCAGTTCAAATGTTCCCACAATGTACTAGACATGCTGTTTTCAAGCTTTTCTACTTTTGGAACCTGTCAATTTTCAGTAACATATAGAATAATTTAGGCTCACTGAGAAATAATCATCCTGAATTTCTTAATTATGTTGGGTTTTTTTATTATTTAGTAGGAATTTATATTCCCTAGAAGTCTGGCTGTCACAGGTTATTTTGCCAATTGACGGGCAATAGAGATGACCCAGACACCAACTGAGGGAATGGTCTTACTTTACTAGCAAAATTAAGGCTAGACAAAAACCAAAATAATGCATTTAATAAGCTTCGCATGCACACTGTTTGGCAACAAAAAAACTAAGCAAGGTAATTAATCTAATCATTACTATATCAGCAAAGAATAGGGATTGAGAAAGATACATCACCAGTTACCCCACTAATACATCACCGTCATCCAGACCGCTTCATTGACTGGAGAGTCCCGGGTCACAGCAAAGGGTCAGAGAACTGCTCACAGTAACTGGGAAATCCTATGCAGTGCGTCCACTCACGGGTCAAGTCTCCACCTTGGCTGAGAGAGGGTCCAGCTTTATAGGACCAAATTGGCAAGTCAGAATGAGTTGCATATTTTGTCATGCGGAAACATTTGGTGAGAGTCTTCTCAACCACCCAAGACCAGGGCTTGGCCAGAGCCCAGGTCTAGGCTGGGCGAAGTTCCTGGGCAAGGTTCCTAAAGGTCCCTAAAATATCTTGCGGACAGTCATCACAATAGTACGCCACAATTTGACATAGTAATGCTTCACATAAGCAGTTTAGCTAATCTATGTATAAGGTTCATATGCACATGCAATCTAACTAGGCTTATATATAGCTATTACAAGGTTATATATATTTTCCTATATCAAGTAGGGACAGTACAGGATCCATCTGTAAGCCAATTCTGGCCTGTCTCAGGCCCTGGCACTTCACCAGTTAAAACCCATTATGCTGGACAAACATCTCTACATCCCATTCTACAGTCCTCTCTCTTGTGCACAATTTTCACTTGCCTTACTTTTTAAGTGAGAGATCTTTATGTGCTTTTTGGGATCAGTTGACCTCCTGCATCCTAATTATTATTTTTTTATGGAGAAGGTGCTTCCTCACAGCTTGTTTCCAGACAGTGACTGAATTTGTCTTTCCTTTTCAAAGCAAATACTTTCCTAAAGTTTGTAACAGGAAAGCCAACTGATAGATCTGTGTACACAGAAAATGAAAATTATACTAGGATCTATAGTCACCTAGGTTTGCTTTGCCTTAAAAATAGTCAGGCTCGCATTTGATTTACTCTCAAGGTAACATAAAAATACAATTACCTTTATTCTGAAAAGCAACTGAATCAATGCTAACTACACTGAACTACCCCATGAAATTTATTCCATTATTTTTACTAGTTTTAAATCTAATGCAATCGTCAGCATAACAATCTCTCCCCAGTCATCTTTTAAAAGCAAAAGCTGAGATTTTTCTATGGCTTAGGGATGTTCAGTTTCACAGGAAAAAAGTTATAGGCATAACAGAACATGAAATCTACCTGACAGCTCTCTCAGGGAACAAAGCTGTAAAGAAATGTTAAAAATATGACCTGTTCTTCAAAAAAGAAGTGACAATGGTTGTTTCTTTGTATCTCTTGGAGGTATTACCCAGGAATCCAGTCATGAGGAAGATACACTGAGCAGCAGTCAATTAATGAATCCCAGAGGGAAACAGGAAAGGGACAAACACCAAAGAACCTACCACCCTGAAAAACTTGTCCTAAATAAATTTCAAATGAACAAGGGAAACTTTTTTTTAGGAATTCTTCTTAGCCTGTACATGTAGGGCATTTTTAGTGTCCTTTTTATTATGGACAGACTTTAAAAAAAATTGAAACGTTATTTGATTTCTGGTGTCTAGACCAAATCAGATGTACTGAGTCAATATTTGACTCCTCACTACAGAAAGAAAAGCCACCTACCAGGCTTCAACCCATAATCTACACATACCCTCCAAATTAGATACCTAAGTCTGGGATCAGCTTCTGAACAAAGCTGAACTAGAACTACAACCACTGGACTCAGAAAGGTGCTTACTTTCACAGACATTGACAGCCACCCTGTTGTTTTCCATTTATATTCTTATGAAGAAATGGCTATTTGTTCCCAGCTGTATTCCAGCTATCTGGTGTTAATTCTGCTTTCCAAGTGGGGCACACAACATAAGGGCATTGCACAACAGTAGTTTCAGTAGTTTTTTATAGTCTCTTTGCTCTTAAAATTACATGTAGAGGCCAAAACATTCCTTGCCCTCCTGTTTGAAATGCCTACATAATCTGACAGCTATCTCTAACTGTATGTGTAATTTTCTGTCCAATATTTGGCATGCTTCTAATACCAGTTCTAGTACCACCTATTAATATGGTCATTAATGTCCTAATTGCATTTGGTAATTTCAGGAAAGAGAGATATTATTTTGGACAAGAGTTTACATCTTCAGTAACAATATTTTATCAGTTTTGTTCCCATTTAATGTCTACACACTTCTTCCGCAAGCATTCTCATGTGTGAACAGCCTCTGACTCACAAATAGATCAGGTGCCCTTCTCCATTAACCTTCTGGAATAACATGTGCTGTTCCCTATATCTGTAGTGTCTGTCTGTAAGACAAACTCATTTGAAAAGCTCTGTGTAGCTGTGGACAGAACAGCATTTCAAAGGTTTCTAAGGCTTTGTTGCAGACTTCCCTCTATATTACTTTCCTGAACCCAGCAAGGTCCATCAAAAAGCAACAAGAATGTAAGTAAAATAAATTCTTTTATGGAGAGGTTAGTTATGTACTTTTCAACTTTTTCAGCAGGATCTCCCTTAAGATATGGGTAGATTTAAAAAATCCAGTGGGATGGTTTGAACTTTATCCCTTAGCTGAGCTCCATGCTGTTTGTCTGGGTTAAAGAGCAACGCAGATGATGCCAAGCCAGGAAAGGGTTGGCTTGCAGCAGTTGCAAGATGCATGGCTTGCACTGAGCTTCCTGACTCAGCAGGCAAAGTAGATATGGCACGTAAATCCCCATGACCAAATTCAGTCCTAGGTTTTATGGGGATATGGAGTGAGAAGTCAATGGTTTCCTCTCTTCTTTGCCTTCCTGGACAACTGTTGCACAATTGGATATGTGGTGAAATTATCAGATTGACCTTTCCAGCCCACTAAATGGAATAAAGATCTTGAGCAAACTGCTTTTGGCTTTCTGAATCCCACCACAGAGCAGTGCTGAGGTGACCAGTTTCAGACACCCACAGGCAGTCTCAGAAAGTCTGTGTTAAACTTGTATGGGAGAAGGGGATTCCCCACAAATGACTATTATGAGATCATTTTTAGCTGGCCCAAACCCAAACTTCCCTATCTCTGACATATGCTGAATGATCTGTTGGCTCCAGAAAGAATTTCCAGAGATTGTTTCTGTTTATGACAGAATTCTGCCTTGTCAGTTTACGGACTTGAGATCCTTCCTGAACATGTATTCATTTCAATAGTCAAAAAAGGTCTGACTCAGTGGCCTCTACAAAGGCACCAAGGGTACCTGCCTGACTTCAGCTACCACTGAAGAACGGTGCAGGTCTCTCACAGAATTTGTGTTGTACCTGCAGGTCCTTTGTATAGGGCATCAAAGACATCCTTCATTCTTTAGGACATCTCAAATGATGTCATCAGTTACGTTTGGGCAATGACTCTGTGTTTCTGCCACGAGAACACTCACTCCTAGCAAAGATCATCAGTTCTTGCAACAGAGGTGCTTGTGTCCAGTCAGATCTTGAGCCAGTAACATCTCAGGTTATCACTTCAAACATCTAAATTAATATTAAAGCTGAAAGCATGAAAAAAATCCCAGAGAACATATGAACAAATACAAGAGAATATGTGCAACCAAAAATACTGTTTTATGATTTTGCTATTTCCTCTCATGCTTCTTATGGAGGGGATATAGTTAGATGAACTCATCCCTCTCCTCCAAATGGAGCAACAGCCACAAAAAATAGTGCTGAGGAGAACCTGGTCTTTACACCTCTGTGTGGGACTACACAGCCCAGATTACCAGACTCTTTAGTGACATGGCTGAATACATTTTATTTCAGCTGTTGGAAGCTGGATACATTTGCAACAATTATCGCGTGTTTCAGCAAGAATTCCCCATGTATATCACCTGTTTTGAAAACATTCATCATGTACATTTCCTCATCAACTCAAACACTGATTGGAAAGACAGGAAGAAAACTTATTTCATAGGAAATACTCCAGCAAGACAATTTTTGTTGTAATACTAATTGAAAGGCCTCTCTCATCAGACTAAGATTTTATCTCTCTAGTGTTGAAACCAGGAAAATATTATATTTTCAGAAAGTCCTGTAGCGCAAATGACACCAGAAAAAGTCTTTGGATTTCCTCTATCTGTTACCAGACTTGCAATTTATGCCATCATAACTTCCATTTAAAGATATGGGAGATGGAAGACTCACATGCTCTCCATAGCACCTCCAGATGGCAAACTAGCCCACCTAGCATCTGAGTCACCCACTGTTAGGAGTCAAGGCAATTACATTCCCGATACTGGATCTCTGGTTATTTGCCCAAAATTAGTTTGGAAAAATTTGGACTGTAAAATGTTTCAACACACTGGCTGGTTAAACTACAGGTGACCCTCATATCATAAATTGCAATCTGCAGAGCAGAAAGCAGAGTTGGAAAAAGCAGAAGTATCTCTATTTCTTCCATGTAAATAAACCAAATAATCAGATGAAGCACAGCTTCAAGTTCAGCAGTCCTTAGAGTCTTCTATTCTTGTCATCACCATCAGTCTTAAAAGGAGTACATAATTGTTTTCAGTTTTGCCCAAAGCAGTTAGTTAATCTAGTTTGCAACTATATTTCTTTTGTTAATTTTATCAGGCTGACTGGCTGATCTCTCTTTAATTTGTTAATATTCTTAACATTTTACTAATCCATTTCTCTCTCTGTTCTTAATCATTGTTTCTTATTGAGTGTCCTTGTTTCTTGTAATCAACCAACAAATTAATTTGCAAGGCGTGTTTTCAGAGTTTCCAAAAAGACTCCTGCATGTCAATATTCCTGAGCACTAGCTGTATGGTTGATACACAACTAAGTCACCTCCTGTTCCCTCTGCTTTCCTAAATAAGAGGAGGAAAAGGATGAAGGTTTTTCTCTCTATCTGACATGAAGCTGGAATGTACCTGGAGTTTGTAGCTGGACTCAGACACTGGGACATGCCCCCACATTCCACAGTTTAGATTGCCTTATGTGCTACTGGTGTAGCAGAAAGAAAGTCAAATAGGAAAATAAAGAGCAGAAACCTGTTTTTCTTATGAGGCTAAATTTCCAAAGTGTTGATCCACCTCTTTCCAGAAATAATGTTTAAAGCTCTACAATTTTGGCTGTCGGTTCAGATGCCGATTAGCTAGGACGCAGTCAACACTTGTTTCTTTGCTGTATTTGGTCTGGACTAGTGACTTTAGCATTATTAAGGGTGTTACAGGTTTTATTCAGTAGAGATCAAGGAGCAATTTTTAATTTATTTAATTACTAGAATCAAAGTTCCAGCCTGGTTGCTTGTTTACCTCTAAAATGACCCGGCAGAAAGCCATTCATATTAATGAACATATTATAGGGAAACATATTTCTTAAAAGAAATATGTTTCTTTCCTGTTCATTCCTCTTAGATTTCCTAAACTACCCAACGTATTAATTTCCAAAGCATTTATAAAACACTAGTTTATCTGCTATTAGCTACACTCATTTAAACTGAATTTAAATTAGCTTTTGTTACCAAGTCACCATAGCTAAGTTATAATACAACTTAACTTTGATCTTGAGTGCTTTCAAACACAAATTACTAAGCATCCAAGACATTCCAACTTCCTAAAGATGTAGCTTTCCTTTTCTTACTTGACATCACATAAGATTTTTAAATAATAACTTGAGTCCTTTTGCTAGTGAGCTAACTCCTATTTATCCGCATGTGCATAGTTCAGTTAATTTTATACAAATAAAACCAACTTCTTACACTTACTTTTTGGCTCACTGCACTTCTGCAAAGCCAGATAGCCTTGGCAGCTTCATCATCATTTTTATACAGAGCTGTTGCTAAGGAAAAAAATTCAGAAGGCCTTGAATTTTTAAGAGCTATTTCTGGACTGTTCTTTAATATGAGGTAAAAATTGACTCTATGACAGGGATCACCTTATCTTTGCATGTATCTAAAAATTGCAGGGGCCTGTATAGCCTACAGCCTCAGCATAAACATGATAACTGAGGTTCAGATTCAGATAAATGTAAATTAAATCGCAGCTTTTCTATTTTTCTCAAAACATAGCAGAAGTAAAATTCTGAAAATTCATGAGGTAAAAAAATCTAGCAAAACCAAAATTATAAATTTTAGAAGCAGAGAAAACTTGTTGCAGAACTGCCTAAAACTGGGACAAGTTAAGGGATCACTTGACCCAGCAACTTAAAGCACCAGTCAAGAGCAGATCCTAAATAAACTCCCCCAAACCAACAACCACAACAATAAAACAAACAAACAAACAAACAAACACAAAAGCCCCCAAAAAACACTCAACAATAAATAAAACAAACCCAAACCAAACACAAACCAAACCAGAACAAAAAAAAAAAAAAAAAAAACAAAAAAAAACCACCACACCTAAAAAACCTGCAACCAACTAACCAACCAAAAAAACCCAATCAAAACCAAATCCAACAAACCAAAAAAACAGCACCCAAACCCAAACCATTTCTGGTTTAAGTGCAATGGAAAAATTAATAAGATGAGCTGCATTTAGTAGTTTTCTAATAATTAAAGTCTGAGTACTACACTGGGACACTGGAATATAGCTTTAGCTAAAGGTGTCCTGGTGTGGAAAACAAAATTGCAGTAGCTGATTAGCAAGATTCTTGTTCTCTGAAATACAACTTTTTCTGTTATGGAGGTCAAAAGGAATCAGATTAGTAAGGTTTCCTGTAAGAACTTGGGTGAAAATGACTAAGAGTATAAGGGCTGTAACCAAAGTAAATTGCCTTCTAACACATTCTAGAAAGACTAGCACCGTGAGCCACATCTGCTTTTATATTTTGCTATTCTGCATTGCATCAAGATGAGTAAAGGAACTGGAAAATACATCATAACTGCCTGATTTAAAGATGTCTAAAGTTTTTATGTGTTATTTATCTGTTTCAAGTTTTAATTAAAATATGGTGGGTGCATCCAGAGGGCAATTCATTCCACCACAAAAAGAAGCAGGATGAATTGGTCTTTGGAAATACTTGTGTCTTTTCATTTACTATGGAAAGAGCTTATCTAATGTAGGCAACGCAGCTAACACACACATAGGTGGCTAAAATGAAGGAATCCTGCATGGAAGATACTGATTATTAGCTACTAGTGACAGACTGAGATATGTACTTTGTTAAATTTTAAGCCAGATTAATCTGAGATGCCTAACCTTTAGATGAATGAAACTAGATAAAATAAGTATTTCTTTTCTTTGACAAGAACAGCTACTCTAGAGAAGGGGTTGTAGGTCATCATTCAACTTATTCCAAGTCTGACTGCTGTGAGCAGGAAATAATTGGAACTGTCATCAAATTGTAACTAACTAAATCTATATAGTTTGTTGATTTAAAATCATTATTCCAATAACTGTTTTGAATGGAGTGAGGTTTTAAGAAAGTTTTCAGGTTATCCTAAATTCAACAGTTACACATTGTGCTTTCAGATTACTTCTGAGCACTACATTGCAAACAGTCCTAGTCTCATATCGCCTGTAAGTGGCTCTGGAAGAAAGAAGTGGGGATAGTACACCCGCATATGACTCCTTATTTTGTATGCTGCTCCAACGGGATTCTATCTATATGGATTTATACAGATACAGTATTCACAAACCCGATAACTCATTTCTGGGTAAAGCCTCACTGAATATTATTCTTGTATTTCTGTTCCTTGGGTATGTTTTTTTTTGTTTGTTTGTTTGTTTTTTTGTGTGTTTGTTTTTTAGTTAGGAAACGTACTACACCATTTTTTTAAAAAAAGGGAGTGTTCAAAATTAAACAAATTGGCTAAAAATCCACCTGCTCTCTAGCTACTCCGTAGTCAATCAATCATAAAAAAGAAGTTTGTTTAATACATAAATTAATTCTATTTTTGCTCTGTAGACTATAAAAATGTAGGGTGTGTAAACAGATACAGATGTAATCCAAAGAGATAAGTCTCAGAAAGCATGGCTCCTTCTTCACCTGATATCTAATGATTTCTAAAACAGAGAATACTAACCTGGCATTAAATCCATATAACAAGAATGCAATTTGGTAAACACTCTTTTTAACAGATGATTTAGAAGTTGTCATCATCCTTGGTTCCTAATTGCACTATTGCAACAAGCATTACAGTGTAGTTCACACAGTTGCTACCTTAAAGGTTGCTGGTTTTAAAACCTTAAATTTTGTGGCCAGAGCTTATAGATGCCTGTATCAATGCTTGCTGGTGAGTCATTTGTTTCTAAATACTTCTTTAATGTCTTCATGAAACATATAAAATATATACATGAATAGTGGATTTGATATATCAACAAATATATAACATCAGAAGAAACTGCAGGTCTTCAGTGACCTTTGGGGCATGGACAACGGATAGGGGCAGATATAATCCTGGTTCCAGCTGAACACCTTTGTATTGCAACCTGAAGGATGTTTCTATCCAAACTTTTATAGGAGTACTTCTACTAAATGCAATGGCAGTAGGAATAGGTATAACTCAATAATATGGTGTAAAAAGATAGAATTGCTTCTACTCCTCCTCACTTCTCTATTCTGTAATCAAGGATTACTTTAAGTCCTTTTTGAGATAACGCTGTGTTTAGATATTACACATGTAGGAAATTAGCCTGCCTCACTTTGAGAAAAAGTAGTACACAGCTGTGAATCCACTAAGGTACATGATTCCCAGCTTAAGGCAGTCCCATCTTAAAGGCAGTCCAAGCCCAGAGAGAACAATGTTATTGGGGGTGAGAAAATGAAGGAAAGGAAGGTGAGAGGTGATGTGTGAACTGAAGGCTAACAGGATGCTTTTGTCTGCTTGATAAACTGAATAAAAGTTGTTGAGTGGTTTTTTTTTTTTGAGCTTGTAAAATAAAGCCTGTCCAAAAGGAGGTTTCTTTGAGTTTGTAAAATAAAGCCTGTCTGTTTAATTGCAGTAGTTGTACAGAGCTGGAAGCTCTCACAACTATACTACTTTTGCGGTCTGTTTCTCTTTTACAAAAAAAAAAGTAACAGAGGTAATTATTATTTTTCTTGATAGTGATACTAGAAAGTATATTCTACCTCTAGAATACTAAGTAACTTGAATGTAAAAATTAAAACATTAAGTAGCTTTCTGGGTGGTTTTTTGGTGGGTTTTTTTTTACTTTTTTTTCTTGTACAGCACTAATTTTTCAGTTGTTCTATAGTGTAAGAGTGGAATAGGAATCTGGTGTATTGCAAAAACCTTCTTTGTCATAGACGTAAATTCTATTAATGTGGATAAAGCACATATACTGATACATCTAAAGAATTACTTGTTCATCAGCTAGTTAATAACCTATTTATTTTATGTTCTACATGGTGTTGACGTCTGAGTTGGAATATTGTGTAGTACTAACCTGGAAACCTATACTTGTATTTCTGCCAAAGAGAGAAAGAAGGTTTGCTTAATGAGATCTATTTTTGTGTAAGAGCATAACTGATGCCGTTTCATCTTTGGCTGTCTAGCACTGCAGTCCTTTCTGTTACCTAAGGAGTGACATTAAAACAATTACAGAGTAATTATTGTTGTAGTTCTGTTGGTACTTCTGATAATAGCACAAATTTAGTGTTCTAGTTCTCTCCTTTTAAAAGATCTTTAAGTACCAGAACAGTTCAAAGGGAAAAAATTAAAATAATAATCTTTGAATCTGGAGTCAGGGGTTTTAGACTTCTTGATGCGGCTCATCTCTGTGATCAGTTAGTTTAAAAAAACCAGTCCTGTAGATTTTTCTCATATTTGTCTTAAGTGTTAATGGAATGAAAAGTGCCTGAGTGCTTCAAGGTAATGCAAGTATTCAAGTACTCCAAGAAAATAACTTTGTGTAAGTGGGTCCGTAGCATTTGAGTAATAAGTAAGAAATGTTGATGGATGCAGACATTTTTTTGAGTGTATGTATATGTCATGGTTTAACCCTGGCCAGCAACTAAGTACCACACAGCCGTTCACTTCCCTGCCCTGCCCTGCCCTGCTGGGGAAGAGAATCAGGAAAAGATGGTAAAATGCATGGGTTGAGATAAGGACAGTTTAATAACCGAAACAATGTAAACCACAATAATAATAGTAACTACAATAATCATAATAATAATAGTAATGAAAAGGAGAGACAGAGGAATAAATCCCAAAAGAAACAACTGAAGAGCAATAAAATTGCTCATCACCTGCTGGCTGATGTTCAGCCAATCCTCGAGCAGTGATTGGTGGCCAGCTCCCCCAGTGCGTACACTGAGCATGATGTTCTACAGTATGGAATATTCCTTTGCACAGTTCAGGGCAGCTGAACTGACTGTGCTCACTCACAGCTTCTTGTGCACCTGCTCACTGGCAAAAGACGAGACACTGAGAAGTCCTTGACTTTGGGTAAGCACTGCTCAGCAACAACTCAAACATCAGCGTCTTATCAACATTATTCTCATACTGAATTCAAACACAGCACTGTACCAGCTACCAAGAAGTAAAGTAACTCTATCCCAGCTGAAACCAGGACAGTATACCACTGTACTCTGGTATGGCTTACTTTTTCTTGTTTGTCATAGCTCTGTTTACTCTACTACCATTTACTCCTTGGGATTTTTATCCATTTGCAGGAATTTTAGTTTTTCCTTTGATGTGTCACCACTCTCTTGATAGGTCTCTTGATTTTTCTATCTTCAGGTGTTCTTCCCTCTAAAACGGAAGCAATTTTAAAAGGACCAAAATTGAGGACCATTAAGTAAACTGTAACTGGTGTTAGGGCACTTTCTCAGGAAGTTTTGCTTAGTTCTCAGACATACAAATGAGGATGAATATTTCCAAAGACTCATCATGTTACCTCTCTGCTCTCATAATTATTCTTTATCTTAAATTTCTTGCAACTCTGACATGTGTACATGCTATAAAAAGTTCATGGATTCTGCATCTGTAGATTACACTATCCACTAAAAAATAAGAGCAGAGGTTTCAGACTCCAGAAATGAGACCTCAATATAAAACGTGCTAAAGCTTTAAGAAAAAGTAAACAGAAGGAAAGAAGGTAAAACATACAACAACATACAATTTGGATTAATTTATAGCAGATGGTGATCTGAGGGAAATTCTTCAAAACAAAGCCTTCAAAACTGTTGTAGGCACAGCATCTGATGCTTCTAAATAGAGATGAGCAAAACCATTCGTAGCACAAGAATTTGGTTAATTAAATGGACTCCTAATTCTGAGTTAGAGGAATGTGAGTGGAAGGGAGAGCAGCAATTCAGGAAGCCAGTTGTGTGAGATCTATTCCCAGTCTTACCAGATCAATCACAAGCCTCCAGAACAAAGGCCCAATTCCCAAAGTACTATAAGCATGTTACTAAGCTGTATGATAAACTGCAGTACATCATAGCAGAACAAGCAAAATCCGTAACTTCAGATGCAGAGTTTAGCACTGGAAACAGTAGCGATGTAGAATCTCGCATGTATAATGGCCAAGTATGCTTTGCCCAAATGCTTTGAAAATCTAAAAACCTTAATAGAATAATAAACTGTGTGTTGGGAGCTTGCCTCTTGGTTTAACTGTTTACTATATGCTCCTAGAAATATTGGGAACAGTGGTTGTTCTCAGGACCAGTTGAAATGGAAGGTTCCTTTTGATACATATTCATAAGAAAATCACCTGTTAGATGACTAATGTAGTAGTCCTTAGTAATTATAAGATCACAAGAAAAAAAAAAGCCACAGGGAATAATGTGGCTAGTGCAGCAACAGGTATATACACATACCTCAGAGTTCAGTAAATGCAATGTGATGATTCACGTGTAGAAAGTTTCTAGGTGTTTGAACTTAGAGCTGAGAAAGTTCGCTGAGCTATTAATTTAACTGAATCCCGGGACTCCGCATTTTATAAACACTACAAAGCCTGAAAGGGCTTAATTTAATTTACAGTATCTCAAGAAAACAGTTACTAAAAATATGTCCACGGATAATGATGTGAGGTTTTAAGCAGTTGCACCCTAGACTGCTTTTGTTTCCCTGTGATCACAGCACCATCCGTTTAGTTTCCTAGCTAGACTTCCAAAGATTTCACTGACAATGTGACTGTTCTAAATATTTCCCTGGCATTTGGCTCAGAGTCTGGAATTTGAATTTAAAATTGACCTGTTTTATCCATTTGAGAAGTCTCAATAAAGTGATTTCAGTCCTATGTGGAAATATGGAAATGGGTAAAAATGGAAATGTAATCTCATCCTATTTTTGTTTTGGGATGCTAAAGATTGTTGCTTGCAGATTAAAATGTTTTAACTGCTAGGGTTTTTTTCTCTGACAAGTTGATTTAGTTTCTAATAGAGTTCAGGTGTTCTTGTAAAGGATGCAGGATTTATAGTTAGTTCCTCATATACATTGCATCATTTTTGGTACAAGACTGATCCTGAGGACCCACGTGGATTTTTACAGTCCTGTGTTTCTATGGTAGGACTTTTCAATGAGTTTACATCCTAGTCTTTGTTTCTTCATCCTATGTTTCTTCATCCATTATTCCATATGTTATACTGGAAAGGACTTGAAGTGTCCAAGCTGCAGTCCAGTTTCAGCCCAACGTCCAGTTTCAAAGCATTCTGACATATGCAGATTTGAATGTCAAGCCATACTGGATCTTCCCTTTAAACTATATACTGTTTTCAGAGCAATAATATGTTATAAAACATTCCTTGTTTTTTTTTGTGGGTTTCTAACATTTTTTTTATTATTATTCTTTGAGTTTTTGCTGCTCCATTCCCACACTTCAGCGCTGCTGGTTAAAATGTTCTGCACAAATTTTCTTGCTCTTCAGGGTGATTGCAGATTATGTCTTGGTAATATTTCTTCAACTGTGTTTGTCTTCACATAATGCATAGCTGGTTTAGACAATTAGATATATACATATTTAAAGTCTGAATTTCTATGTATAAGGAAATCTGGTGGAATACTGTTAAACAATAATTGCTGCAATTTTGAAAGGAAGAAGTTACTCATGAATACCATCTTTATTTCAAAGTGTACCTATTTTTATTTAGTCTAATGCCAGTCATATTATCATGGCAGAAGTAAGTTATTGGGTTTTCTTGGTTGATTTTCCCACCTAAAAGAAGTCATTATCTCAACTGAAGAACTTATATATATGGTTCAGCATCAAGCTGTAAGCTTTTACTTCAAACAACTATTTTTTAGTGTGTACTAAATGAATTTTAAAGAAAGCATTTAAATGAGAAGACAACAGAGTTTGGCTAAAGTAGAATTAAAGTCTAAGCATTAGCAGAATAAATAGTATAAAGCCAAAAGTGGGTGAAGGGGTGCATAGAGGGACCTTTTGGCAAGCAAACTCTTTGGTATTTGTGACTGATTCTTTGGGGATTAAAAATGAAGTGGGCTTTGCTTGTTTGTTTGGGTTTTTTTAGCATAACTCTACAATTTAGAATGGGAAAACCTGACTTAAAAAAAAACAAAACACATTACAAAGCAAATTAATTTGGAGAGTTGCATTTTTTTAAATTATTTCTATTTTTTAAATATGTGAGCTTTGTTTTCCTTCATTTCTGCTGTACATCATAACTAAACCTGGGTAAGCTTAAATTAGTGCCACTATTTGACCTGGAAAACATTTGGATAGGAAGGAACAAGAACCTCCATTGTAGCATGGAAAAGAAGGCCTTTTCCCTCATATGGAGGCAGTATAGTGCCTGTCCTGTGCCTTCTATCATTAAAGAACCCTTTATAATAGAAGAACACAGGACAAGAATTATGCTATAAAGTTTTGTGGGTTTGGTGTTTCTGTGTGCGTTTGTCCCAAAATAATGAAGTCTCAAAATAAATGCCGACAACTTAAAAAAATATATATTTACACTACAGAGTAAAAATGGACTTCAGCTTTTCTGGAACTATGTGTTGAAAAAAGGTCCTTTTAACTAAACATATGACCTGCCTCACAACATGTCTTGTCAATGACCTAAGCTCAATGACCAAAAGACTTTTTTTTCCCCATTATTACTGGTTTAAGTGCTATTTGTGGAGAAAATGTGATGGTAAGAGCTAGTTGCTTCAGGTAAACAAAGAACTCCAGCATCACCAATCGCAGTAAATTGCAAGGTTTACTGCAGAACTACTGAATTCACCCCGGCTTCAATTTGATATATGTAAACTGTCTAGTTTACGTATTTTGAAGTTATCATATTCCATATTCCCTGCTTGCTTGTGAAGAAATTACTATGTTTTTTGTATAATATTTTGAAAGCTTAAAAAAACCCCAAGACCTGGAAATATAATTGAAAGGTATAAGGGTCAGGTTATGAAATCATGGAACTTTCTACTTTACATTCTGTCACGCAGGATATGGGAATTACCCAGTGGCAACAGTTCTGCTGTGTTGAAACTCACGTTTGTACAGTGTTGATCCATGGGAGCTGTGATACTGAACAAGTTCTGCTAAAACTTATTTACAAAGGTGCCAAGTGAATGAATACAACTGCTGACAGCCCCATCTCAAAGTAAAAGGGAGAGGCTGATGGACAAAGCACTTCATTCTGTATCAGCAGGAAGATGTTTGCAAACAGGAAAAGAGCTGAGTATTGTCAGAAGTAAGACATATTCTGCTTTCAAAGCACAAAGTAGCTTTGCTCAGTTGACTGAGTTTGTTTTGGTGGTATAATAAATCCATCTTTCAAATATGTACTACTAGACCTCTGCAGCTATAGAAAGCAAAGGGCTAACCTGGTGCAGTCTCCAAAACTATACTATCACTTAAAAAAACCAACCCAAACCAACAAACAAACAAAACCCAAACAAACCCCCCAAACAGACAGAAAACACAAACAACCAGCAAACAAAGAAATAGATTTGAACTGGTAATAATTTTATGTTAACCACAGGAGTGTAGTCAATATAATAGTGTATACACAGGAGTACAGTCAATATCAAATCTAGTATAAGGTTGGTCCAGATGAAACATACTCCAGATGAAATACATCCTCCTGAATGTTCTTACATGGCACAATACTGACATTGTTGCTCAGGATCAGAGTCAGAATATGAAATATGAGTACCAAGGTCCTATTAAATAAATAAATAAATACATGCATAAATAGAGGAAAAAGAACAGGTGGCTTCCTTGGAAGACCAAGCAACAAAAGAAGAGAGGGCTGTGAATGAGGACAGAACGTCCAGCTCCCACTTGGTGCCATTAACAGCCTCATAAGTTGGACACCACTTTGTATTTTGAGTGAAGAGAAGAACAGCTTGGAAGTGGACTACAAGAAGGTACAGCGTTATTCTGGCTTGGCAAATCTTAGTTACACTGTCAAACTCCATTGCTCATCACAGACTGAAGCTTATGGAAGGTGGACTCTGACTGTGGGCACTTTGCAAATTTCACCCAAAAGCAAAAACACTTGAGATAAAAAAAGACACGGAGTAGCAGTTGTAGCTTGCAAAGAACAATGCTCAGTGCCCTGTGTGTGGCTTTGTACAACACAAGCCCAGACAAATTCTAGAGTTTGCAGCAATACGCAAGAATTGGAACAAATTGCATCACTTTCATAAAAGTTTGCCAGCACTTAGCTTTCATGGCACATGCATTAGGGTAGTACAGCAGCATTAGTGCAGAAGAATAATTTTGAGATGAGACAGACCATGTTACATCAGAAGATAGCCTTTTTCTCAGACAGTGTGTGTTTGGTGAAGGAAAAATTAATATTTGGATATAAAGTAACAGCTTTCAAGAAAACTCACAGATGTGCTAAAATGTGGGGGGTTTTCTGGTTTTGCTTTTTTTCGTGGGGTTTTGTGTTTGTTTGGTTTGGGGGTAAGTTTGTTTATTTATTTGGGTTTTTATTTGTTTTTCTGGTTCTTGCCTGTAGGTATGATTTTAGGTAATTCCTAGAATAGGAGCTACAAAGACTTATTACTCCGATTCTTTTGGTTTTTTTCCCCTCCCACTAGAGTGTAGGAATTACAATTGAAAACTTTTTATGTAGTTGGTGCTTTAAATATTTCTTGGATGGTCTCTAGTGCCTCTAACTGCATCAGAAAGTAGCTTTTTCTTCTGGTTGCCTTTCTGCTACCTGGACAGTTACCTTTGTGAAAACTTGTATCAATTCACTGTTTTTAACATCCCTAATTTTCTGTAAAAGAAGTATTTAAAGTTCAGCTTGAAAGATTAAGCATCAGTGGGTGATAGACAAGCTTAAGAAAGATGACAGTTGAACAGTTCTCATATATGTGCAGTTATTTGCTTTCAGGAATATGGTGTAATTCTGTTGTTATGGTTGTTCTGTGCAGGCCAGGAGACTTGATGATCCTGGTGGGTCCCACCCATCTCAGGTATTCTGTGATTATATTCTGTGATTCCATGATTGTGGAGAAATGGTTTGAAAAAATATTTATCTATAATTAGGGGAATTCCAGGCTTTATTTAGGCCCTTCTTTTGGAGGGTAGAATTAAAAAGAAGACAATATGACAGCATACACACCCTTCGGATGACAGTTTTCTGCAGTCTGCAATTCAAGTCACATTTGGCATGAAGACTTTTTAAATTATTTTTTATTATTATTTATTATGTGTATTCTGGCCTGGACACTTGAAGTTTTCAGCTGTATAAAGCATTAGACAGTGTGGCAAAACTGCAGGGCTACAGTTCCAACAGATAAAAAGCAATAATGTAAGAAACCTGAAGATAAGAAAGTGCCTACTGCCATGCCTTCCTTATCCTCTAAAAGCAGGTAAGTTGTCCTGGAGACAGTGAAGGCAACTTAAGGAAAATGTCGCCTAATGTGGCAACTCAGTTTAGCAAACTCTGCCTTAAGTAAGAGGGGAAATCGCTCCTGAAAAATATCCTGCCTAGGTAGCATTACATAGCAGAGAAACAAGGTGTGGAGTATTGGTGCATAAGAGCTTAACTGATGCAGTTGGTCACACCAAGCTTCTTGCACCCAAGCCACACTGCTGATGCTCCAATTTTTTGGAGCTGATGCTCCAGCTTTTGGACGATGGAATGTGGCTGCAAAGGCTGTCCTTGCTAACACTGTCACAAAACAGATGAACACCCCAATAAAATATGATGCACAGACACTCCCTCCAACTCCTGGAAAGGAGATTGTAGCTGTCTTGGAGTCGGCCTCTTCCCCCGGGCAGCTAGTGACAGGACAAAAGAATAGCGTTAAGTTGCACCAGGGTTGGATGTTGGAAAGATGTTTACGTTGGATGTTAGGAAGAAATTCTTCACAGAAAGGGTGATTAGACATTGGAACAGACTGCCCAGGGAGGTGATGGAGTCACGGTCCCTGCACACGCGCAGGGAGAGACTGGACGTGGCACTTAGTGCCATGGTCTAGTTTAAATGGTGGTGTTCGATCATAGGTTGGACTCGACGATCTTCCCCAATCCAACGGATTCAGTGACACGCACTCACAGCAAGGCGCTGCAGCCCGACCCCGCGCGGCGGTGACAGCAGAGGTGCCCGCGGGACCAACCCAGCACGCTCGGCAGGGAACGCACCCGCCCGCCTGGCCCGGCTTTCCCGGGGGCCGCGCGGGACGGGCGGGACGGCGCATGCGCCGTCGGCGTTGGTGCCCGCGGGAGGNTCACAGCAAGGCGCTGCAGCCCGACCCCGCGCGGCGGTGACAGCAGGGGTGCCCGCGGTCCGCGGGACCAACCCAGCCCGCTCGGCAGGGAACACACCCGCCCGCCTGGCCCGGCTTTCCCGGGGGCCGCGCGGGACGGCGCATGCGCCGTCGGCGTTGGAGCCCGCGGGAGGGAGGCGGCGCCGGGGCGGCCGTGCGGGGAGAGGGCGGCGACAGCAGCGCCGAGCACAAACTCCGGAGGGGAAGCGGCGCTCTCGGTCTCCGCCCCCTGCCTTCCACACACACCC
>VXAY01001697.1:646392-821800 GCA_013399855.1 Oxyruncus cristatus
CCCCCCCCGTTATTTGTGTTGGATTACAAAATAATACCATGTGGAACCTCTTGCTTCAGTTATAGGCCAAACTGAAACTGAACAGAAGTGATAAAAAACTGTTTCCTTTTTAAACTATGAGAGTGTGTCAAATAGCAGCAGCGACAGTGTTTGTACTGTGACATTCTAAATGTTCACCTGTGGAGATGTGACATGTTCTCCATATAATGGGTTTGTTACTGAATCATTTATATCAGGTACCTGACTATTTAGCTGTAATATTTCCATCATTATTGATTAAACCTTTTTAACGTTCAAATGGTAATTGTCTCAGAAAATGTCTTTTTTAGTAAAGTAGATTTTGGGGATTTTGGGTTAGTGATTTGAAACCGTTTGTGTCCATGTTCTGATATTTTTTCTTTTATGTTGTTGGTTTGTGGTGGGTTTTTCAGGGTTGTATTTTGTCTTTTAAATTGAGAGGACATGCCAGTTAAAGTTTCAGTTAAACTATCTACTCTGGCATACTGGTGGTCTGTTAGGTGGCAAATTTAAGCAGGTAAAGTTAGGCTGGAGCAATTTAATAAGTTACTATTCCTCTGATAGCTGTGTTAAATGTAGTAAATGTGTTTCAGCATACTTAAAAACTTCATGTTGAATTTGTGTTTCTAGGTTAACCATCAGCTGTCAGGGTTTAGTTTTCATTTTCCTCCCATATTATTGTCTTCCTCCTGGCCAAAATATTTTGAAGATGTTTCCTTAGTAAATTCTTCTCCTGACACATGACAATGTATATTTTGCCAAGCCCATGATTTAAAGACTATTTGTCTTTTTGTAAAGCACATGTGATGGCACATGTGATGTATCCATAACACAGTTTTTGGTACTGAAGTACTTAATGCAAACTGTTTCCCTAAAAGTTTACTTTGAAAACTTGATCCCTTGCAGCAGTACTTGAACACATGGTTGCATTTTTGTCTTTTCTTTCTCACCTTGCTAGCCATAAACACTGCTTTGTGCTGAGATGCTGATTGGAATAGTACTCTTATAATTAACTTAAGTTTTTATATTGTAAGTACATTTCACAGCAGATCCATCCCAGTGGTTTTTCACAGTCACTTCCTATCATTGTACCCCTCCAAGGGATGAATACCAGAAATTAGCACAGGAGGATGGGCTCCTTGTGCTGTAAGTTAATGCATTAAGGCATGTGGTATTGGTACATTTATATTTAATGTTTCATGTGTTTTGAAGCATATTAATATGCTAAATATGCTTTTTTTTTAGTAGCAAGTATGTCATACTACATAGCATGTTATAGCTCACTTCTTCCCTTCAGACGGACAGATGTGTTGATGAACTTGATTAGGTTTTATTGTTATAATGGAATGATAGTTCTTTCTTTGCATCTAGTATGTCTAGGACTACTTTGGCCCGAGAGTACTGTTATGATTTGTATTTTTTTTTTTAGTTTAATAAGTCTAATGCCAGTTGTACAACTAGAAAAGAATCAAAAATTGAGTTTCCTTTTCCCCACAAAAAATTGGAGAGTTGTGGTTAGATTAGTGCCATTCCTTATTTTTATTTTCGTCCCTTAACTTTCCTTGGCTTGTGTTCCCAAGCATTATTGTTTCAGATAATGAATTTTGAACTGCGTTTTTTGAACCATTGGAAAATACTTCATCAATCCTGTGAAAAGGTATTGCAGTTTAACCTCAGTGAGCAGCTGAGCGTCACTCCACTGTTTGGTCATTTCCACCTGCAGCGTGTTGAGGGAGACAGTTGGATATAAAAATGTGAAAACTCACGGGTTGAGATAAAGACACTTAAATAGGTAAAACAAAAGCTGCATGCACAAGCAAAGCAAAACAAGGAATTAATTCACTGCTTCCCGTCAGCAGTCCGATGTTCAGCCATGTCTAGGAAAGCAGGGCTTCATCATGCGTAAAGGTGATTTGGGAAGGCCAGTGCTGTAACTCTGAATGTGTCATCCCCCCTTGGTCTTTCTTCTCCCTGCTTTATATATTGCATGTGATGTCATATGGTCTGTAATATCCCAGTTGGATTCACCTGTCCCAACTATGTCCCCTCCCAACTGCTTACGCACTCCCAACCTACTTGCTGGCAGGGTAGTGTGAGAAACTGTGTAAGTACTGTTCAGCACCAGATAGGTGTGCTATCAGTACTGTTTTCATCACAAGTCCAAAACATGCAAGCATGGTATGAGCTATTAATTTTATTGTAGCCAAAGCCAGAGAAGATCAAAAAGTGTAAGTCACTTTGCAGTTTAAGTTCATCAAAGCCATGGTATTTAGATTATTTTGACTGTGATCTCTGTCAGTCTAGAAAAATGTCTAGCTAAGATTTTAACCTAAAAAGGGTCAAACCATGAACTCTTCCTCTTCTCCACTATTCTTCTTGTTGCAGTTGATAACACCACTCATCTTTTCTGTTGCTGAGCCTTTAGGCCAACAACTGTGTCTAGACAGGTCTGCAGCCAGTCATTTAAGTTACATTGAGATGAACTTGTTGTTAGATAAATGCCTTATTCTATTTTTTTTTTGTTTCAACCTCTTCTTTCTTGTTTTGTTTCACCCTAAGTTATGTGTAGTCACTTGTGACTTGCCTCTTACCTGATTTTGCTTTTCCTTTCTTTCCCACTAGCCAATGCATGTCTTTGCAACAGATGTGCTCATACATCTTCATTATGCTTGTATGTTTTCAGAATAGTCATGTTGCTCTTCTGTTTCTCTTCAAACCAGACAGTTCTCTATCCCATTTTATTTCTAGAATATACTGTTATACAGGGTAGACCATTGACAGCTATAAACTGGTGAGTTGCTCTTCTGTGAATCAGTGAAGACAATATAGAATTTATTTGGTTTACTTTTGATACTAACCAGTCTTAGGATGCTGTACTGTCATTAACCACTGGTAATGTGCTTGTTCTTAATAAGTACAGATTTTCCTTGACTTCATGCAGTATATTTCCTAAATTAAAATTCTGCTGATGTGATTCTATGTATGATAGTTTTGTATACACTTAAAGTTTGGTAGTTGTGTTTAGATAGGAAAGGGGCCAAAAGTGCAGATCTTGTCATCTTTGCTGTGGTTGAATGGCTTTTCTAATGTTAAAAAAAAAAAAAAAAAGCCCAAAAAATGTTTAAGGTTAAAAAAAAAAAACTTCAATCCAACCTGAAAANTGCTGTGGTTGAATGGCTTTTCTAATGTTAAAAAAAAAAAAAAAAGCCCTAAAAATGTTTAAGGTTAACAGATAAATACTTCAATCCACACTGAACAACTTGAAGTAGATTTTCCTTGCATGTGCTCTTACAGGTCTAATTTCATAGATAACATTGAAGCAAATAATGAAAACTCAAAAAAACACCAGCTGTCAGTGGTTGCACTGGAAGACCATTCTCTTTGTGTGGAGAACACTTTGAAGTGGTGCTTTCCTTTGAGTTGTCCTTGTTTATTTGATACATTTATGCTCTTTCAGAAACCCTTTCAGTTACAAAAGGGATCAGATACTGTTTTTTACTTTTGCTCTTTTGTCATGGTTAAATGAAAATGAGATCCATTTTACTTGTGCAGTTGGGTTTTAATTTAATTTATAGAACTCGTGGTATTTGTGTTTCTGACTGTATTGGAGAGGCTTTAGAAAAAGTATTCTGGCAGCTGGAATAACCCCTTTCTATCTTAGGCCTCCAAAATTTTGGCTTTCAAAAAGAAGTTACTTGTTAAAGTTATTGTCATAGTATAATAGTTCTGAGTTATGAAGTTAAAGTAGTGATTAAAAAGATGTGCAGTTTCAGCTCTCCAACAGTACAGCATTAAAGTCCTAACTGAAAAATGAAGTAGTAAGGTGACCTTTTTCTTCTGGATCAGAGCATGCAGGAGGAGTTCCAGACCATAGGAATGTGGCTGTTAGTCTTGCCTGTCTTCCAGATGTTTGTCTTAACTATACATGTATCTATATCTCTATACTTCCCCAGCCAGTGTTCTCTCAAATCCATCAGTCTCTGTTTTGAGTTTTCTCAGCATTTTCTTTTCAGATACCTTAGAAGCCCAATGTAACCTGGCCTAGTAGTCTGCCTGTGTTTTCCTTTAAGCCTGTGGTAATTGGATTGCAGCTGATGTTCCTTACTGTGATTTATGGATTTAGGGGACAGGATTTTGATGATTTTTCCATTTGTAGATATGCTGCTTAAGCCCCGATTTTCCTTTTATATTGGCTTGGATGAAAATTCACATCAGAATGCTTGATTAATAATTCAAAGAAGATAGTGTATAAGCTGGTAATGGTTTGGAGGGCGTACGCATGGCCGGCTGAATGACAGTTTAGTTATTGCCCACTTCAGTAAAAATTGGAGCTCCTTAAATGTTAAATTTCAGGCTTACTGAAAGAAAATACCAGTAATTTTAAATGTCTGAGGTCATCTGAGGGTACTTTTATTATTTGGAGAAAAAATTGCTTGTTCTCTCCAGTGTGTTGTTTGAAATCTGCCTGTCAGGCTGGGCAGTTTTCCACTCCAGTGATTCTCACTGCTGAGTGTCTTAAAAATCTGTAGCCCTTGATGAAAACTAATTGTAGGTAATGTACAGATACCTTCTGGGCGGGGAGAGCAGTGGATGTGCTTTACCTCAACTTGAGTAAGGCTTTTGACACTGTCTTCCATAGCATGGACAGGCTGACAAATAAGTGGACAGTGAAGTAGACTGAGAACTGGCTGATGGACTGGGCCTAGAGGTTTGTGATCAGTGACACCAAGTCCAGCTGGGGTCAAGATACCGGTTGTGTTGTGTGCTGATACTGGGGTAAATGCTGTTCAGTGTCTTCATTAATGGCCTGAATGCTGGGACATAGTGTGCCCCCAGCAGGTTCACAGATGGTGCAAAACAGAGAGGAGTTGCTCACATACCACATGGCTGTGTTTCCATTCAGAGGAGTCTGGACAGGCTGGAGATTTTGGGCTGAGTGGAATCTCATGATGTGCAAGAAGGGGAATTGCAAAATCCTTCGTCAGGAAGAATAACTGCAGGGGGGCTGACCAGCTGGAAGACAGCTCTGCAGAGAAGTAGCTTGGCGTGTTGGTGGGCAACAATCTGTATGCCAGTAATGCGTGGCAAAGAAGGGAGACAGCCTTCTGGGGTGGGTTTGGAAAAGTTTGGAAAACCTGCCAGCAGGTTGAAGGAGGTGCTCTCTGCTCAGCACTGGTGAAACTGCATCTGGAGTGTTCAGTTCTGGTCTTCCCAGTAGAGGTGAGAGAGACGTACTGGAGAGAGTCCAGTGCAGGGCCTCATAAGTGATTAAGGGTTTAGAACTTTTCTACTGTAAGGAAGGGCTGAGAGTACTGGGACTGTTAACCTGGAAAGGAGAAGGCTCAGATATTTGGGTTTTTTATTCCCTCCCTACACTTCTTAAAGAAGGAGCCAGGTGCTTCTCAATAGTTCCCCCTGACAGGACAAGGGCTGGTGGGCACAAATTCCAAGTGCATTCCAGTAAAGAATTCTTCACTCTCGGAGAGGTCAAGCACTGGCACATGTTGTCCAGAGAGGTTAATACCTCCTTGGAGGTATTAAAAATTCAGCTGCATGTGGTACTGGGCAACCTACTCTTCCTGACCCTGCTTGAGCAGAGAGTTTGATATAATCAGTCATAGAATCACAGAATGATTGAGGTTGGAAGGGACCGCTGAAATTCATCTGGTCCACTCCTCTGCTCAAGCAGGGCCACCTGGACTCAGTTGCCCAGGACCATGTCCATATAGCTTTGAGTATGGAGTTTCCACAAGCTTGTTGGGCAACCTGTGCTAGTGCCATGTCCATATATCTTTGAGTATGGAGATTCCACAAGCTTGTTGGACAACCTGTGCCAGTGCTCAATCACCCTCATAGTAAAAGTATTACCTTAAGAGGTCCTTTCTACCCTAAATGGTTCTGTGATTCTTAGGAAAACAGACTAGAAAGAGAAAGGATCTATATGAAATTTGTCTTCTGAGAAGAAGTGTCACAGGGAACAAATACAGTGTTGAACAAACAGATCTTGCAGCAGAGCTCTGTTGCAAGATGTGGTTGTTCTGTTACTGGAAACAGAATTGTTGTATTGTTTAGGTCGGAAAAGACCTTTAAGATGACAGGGTCCAACTATAAGTCCAACACTGCCAGGTCCTCCCCTAAACCATGCCCTCGAGTGCCACATCTATACACCTTTTAAATAATTCCAGGGGTGGTGACTCTTATCACTTCCCTGGGCAACCTGTTCCAATGCTTGACAACCTTTTTGGTGAATAACTTCCCCCTAATATCCAAAACCTTCCCTTGTGCAGCTTGTGGCCACTTCCTCTCATCCTATTACTTGTTGCTTGAGAAAAGAGACTGATCCCCAGCTGGCTAGAACTTTCTTTCAGAGAGTTGTAGAGAGAAATAAGGTCTCCCTTGAGCCTCCTTTTCTCCAGGCTGAACAATCCCAGTTCCCTCAGCTGCTTCTTATAAGACCTGTGCTCCAGACACTTCACGTTCCCTGGACGTGCCAGAGAATACCTGTCTTACAGAGAGGGGTCCAAAATTGAATGCAGGGTTCAAGGTGTGCTGATTACAGGGGGACAATCACTGCCCTAGTCCTGCTGACCACACTATTTCTGACACAAGCCAGGATGCCATTGGCCTTCCTGACCACCTGGGTATGCTTCCTCTTGTTCAGCCAGCTGTCAACCAGCATCCCCAGGTCCTTTCTGCCAGGCAACTTTCCAGCCACTCTGCCCCCACCTGTAGCACTTCAGGGGGTTGTTGTGACCCAAGGGCAGGACCCAGCACTTTGCTTGTTAAACCTCATGCCATTGGCCTCAATCCAGCCTGTCCAGATCTCCCTGCAGAGCCTTCCTACTCTCCAGTAGATCAACACTCCTGCCCAACTTGGAGCCTTCTGCAAACTTACTGAGAGTGCTCTCTATCCACTCATCCAGATAATTGATAAAATTATTAAATGGAATATTGATAGAGATAATAAGCAGGCCCAATACTGACCCCTGGGGAACACACTTGTGACTGGATATCAGCTGGATTCACTATTCATCACCACTTTCTGGACATGGCTGTCCTGCCAGTTTTTCACCCAGCAAAGAGTACACCCTCCCAAGCTAGGAACAGTCAGTTTCCCTAAGGAAATGCTGTGGGAAAGAGTGTCTAAGGCTTTACTAAAGTCTAGGTAGACAACATCCACAGCCTTTCCCTGATCTGCTGAGTGGGACACCTGGTCATAGAAGATCAGGTTGGTCAAGCAGGACCTGCCTTTCATAAACCCAAGTTGACAGGCCCTGATCACCTGGTTGTCCTGTATGTACCATGTGATGGCACTTGGGATGATCTGCTTTATGACCTTCCCCAGCACTGAGGTGGAACTCAAAAGGCTGTAGTTCCCTGAATCCTCTTTTCGGCCTTTCTTGTAGTTGAGCAGCCCATTCACTAACTTCCAGTCAAGGAGAACCCCCCTGGTTATCCAGAACTGCTGAAAAATGATGAGAAGTGGCTTGGTGAGCACTTCTGCGAGCTCCCTGAAATACCGTTTGGTGGATCTCGTCCAGCCCCACAGACCTGTGTGTGTCCAAGGGGTATAGCAAGTTGCCAACCATTTCTCCTTGAATTATGGGGGCCTCATTCTGCTCCCCGTCCCTGTCTTTTAGCTCAGGGGGCTGAATACTTTGAGAACAACTGGTCACTAGTAAAGATTGAGACAAATAAGGCATTAAGTACCTCAGCCTTTCACTCATGCTTTGTCCCTATGTTTCTCCCTCATTCATTAAAGGCTGAAGGTTCTCCTTGCCTCTCCTTTTGTTGTAAATATATTTTTAGCGGCATATATTGGACTTCCATGCTATAGCTCGATAGAAGTGCGGAGAATATGAGGAGAACTGAAAAGGTAGCAACAGTTAAGAGTTTTAGGTAAGACAAAGCAACATATTTGTTCAAACATCTGTGTAAGAACTGCATGGTAACAAAATCCAAATGAAATTGGATTTTATTCTTTAGTACTCATTAATTATTTAGAGTACTCCTGAGCTGTTTTAAGGTGTTTTGTATTAGAGTCTTGCTGGAGTAGTTGGGAGTGTCTAGTGGCAATTAGTCCCCAGTTTAGGGATATTAGTGCAAAAATCATAGCTTTCCTCTCCTGCAACCTACCTTCCACCTTTTTTGTTTGTTTGTTTTGCTAGCAAATACAATATTCAAACTTCTAATGTATCACAACAGGCAAAAATATGGTTTGAGAGCCAACTGTCATGCAGTTGAGCTATTTTGGCTGTGATTTTGGCAGAAGCAATATCTGTTATTTTTCCTACCCTGCCTGCAACTGTGCAAAGAGGAAGGGAAGGTGAGGCAACTGTTTCATGGAGGTATTTTCATGAAGTATTTTACAGAGCAATTGTTCCCTTATCAGAGATATTTTAAAACCCAGGGATACTAACCAATGAGCAGAAAATATTTTTTTCCTCAAGTGTTGTGTAGATTTAGTGTATTTATTTCTTCAGCGATGAACATTTTTGGGTTTTTTTTTCTGTTTGTGATTTCTAAGGTAAAATTTTGAGTCAGTTTGTGATGTAAGTATGTGTTACACACTCTGTGCATGTTTATTTCATAAAGCTTGTCAATACTTAGTTTTGCATTACACTGAAAGAGTTTGTGTATTTGTATGATAGGCATTTGATATGTACCAGGTTTCAGTTCATATGTATATGCTTTGTTTCTTGTTAACTATTTTATGGCAAGTCCTTTTAGAAACTTGATAGGTATTATCATAGGTGATATGAAAAAGACAGCATTAAAAAGCTTGGGGAACTATTGTTTGTAACCAGACATTTTCTTTATTAAGACGAGCAGATTGGGGATTTTGAGTGATGGTAATTTCCTTTCTTGATTATTGCAGTCTACTGACACTGCCCATGGTTGAAGGTATGCTGAATGTTTCAGCACTAGAAGGAATGGTACCTGTTTACTTATCAAAGGAAGATATCTGCAAAGCCCAAAAACAAACAAAAAAAATTGTGGAAAACCTTAGGGAAGTTCAGTTGCAGGGTACTTCAACAACCTCTAAATGTCATGAAACATTTGCTGGGTCCACTTGACTTGAACCACTTTGACACTAAGTGGTAGGTTTGTATGGAGAAAACCAAATGTGAACTAATTAGGTGTTTGGTATAGATTGGACCTAGTACTTGAACCGTTTTCTGAGCATCTCTTATTCTACAGTTACAGATTTAAGGCCAAAGCACCTAACCTAAAGTGGCACATTCTGTATGCGTAGGCTTGAGAAGTGGCCCATGGGAATCTCATGTAGTTTAACAAGGCCAAGTGCAAGGTGCTGCGTCTGGGTTGGGGCAGCCCCCAGTATCAACACAGGCTGGGGGATGAACAGTTTGAGAGCAGTCCTACTGAGAATGACTTGGGAGTGCTGGTGGATGAGAGGCTGGACATGACCCAGCAATGTGCACTTGCTGCCCAGAAAGCCACCTGTGTCCTGGGCTGCATCAAGAGCTGTGCAGCCAGCAGGACAAGAGGGGTGATTCTGCCCCTCTGCTCTGCTCTGGTGAGACTCCACCTGAAGCACTGCATCCAGCTCTGGGGTCCTCAGCACAGGAAGGACACTGACCTGTTGGAGCGAATCCAGAGGAGAGCCAAAAAGATGATTAGAGGGATGGAGCACCTCTCCTATGACAAAGTGCTAAGAGAATTGGGCTTCTTCAGCTTGAAGACTTCAGGATGACCTAATTGTGGCCTTCCAGAACCCGAAGTGAGCCTTCCAGGAGGCTGGATAGGACAAAGGAGAATGTTTTTAACTGAAAGAGAAGATATTTAGATTAAATATTAGGAAAACATTCTTTAATGAGAGAGTGGTGAAGCACTGGAACAGTTTACCCGGTGAAGTTTTGGATGCCCCATCCCTAGAAGTGTTCAAGGCCAGGTTGGATGGGGCTCTGAGCAACCTGGTCTAGCGGAACATGTTCCTGCCCCTGGTAGGGGAGTTGGATCTAGATGATCTTTAAGGTCCTTTCCAGTCCAAGCCATTCTATGATCATCAAGCAGATGCAAGTGAGAAAAGGAGCTGTTGCCCCTCTTGTCCCGTTGTCTGGACTGCATCCTTCCTCAGTTGAAAATTTTAGGTGTGTTGCCCTCTGCCTGCCAACTTGACTACTTCTTTATTAGACAGAACTACTTTAAAGTGGATTTAAAACTGCAGAATGGCTTGCTGTCAAGGGGGAAGCCTGCGAGAACAGGTAGTAGCTGTTGCTCTGCATTTGGATCTGTCCTAGGTCCTGAACTGTTTAGTCTCTCATTGACAAAGAGCTGGAAATGAGATCGTAGATTAAAAAGTTAATAGGGGATGCAGAACTGTGAAAGATTACATATATACTGAAGACTGTAACCTCAGCAAATATTTAGCTTCAAAAAATCCCACAACCCAAACAGTAAGCACAAATGTAAAACCAACAGTGAATAAAAGGTACCTCATGACAACTTCTACACATTGCATAGAATTATAAAGTGTTATGATTCAGAAGCAGCATGCTGTTGGAGTGTTTCAGGTTTGGTTGTTGGTTTTTTTTTTGAAATTGAAAGAAATCCACTTCTGTGTAGAAAACCAGAAGTAATTCTTGACCTTTTCTTTGAATTTCAGGATTGTGGGACTTTTTTTTTCTTCAATAAGAAGGACTAGTTACTGTGAGAGAATAACTAGATGTCAGTAAATAAGTTATGGTTTAGGCTGAAGGAACAACTTAATTGACAGAAGATTCATGTCTTCTCAGACTTGGAAAAAAAATTCAAGCTAGCTATGGAAAAAGAGGAAAATAAACTGATTTTTCTGTAATAAAGACATAACCAAATAGCATTTAATTGCCATAAAGTTAATTTAAAAAAGATGCCAAAAAGAGTTTTCTAGTAGGATTGTTTAGGGTGTGGTGGAAGTGTGATCACTGACAGTATCTAATATCTCCACAAGGAAAATACCTGTCAGGAATGCAGTGGAATTTCACTAGAATGTCAGATATGCTGAGTTGGAAGGGACCCATCAGGATCATCGAGTCCAACTCCTGACCCTGTGCAGGATGCCCCAAGGATCACACCATGTGACTCTTGGGGCCTTGTCCAAATGATTCTTGAACTCTGTCAGGCTTGGTGCTGGGACCTCTTCCCTGGGGAGCCTGTTGCAGTTTGCAACCACCCTCTGCGTGAAGAACCTGTTTCTAATATCTGACTTAAACTTCCCCTGACACAACTTCAGGCTGTTCCCTCGGGTCCTGTCACTGGTCACCACAGAGAAGAGATCAGTGCCTGCCCCTCCTATTCCCTTCACTTGGAAGTTGTAACTGCAATGAGGTCTCCCCTCAGTCTCCTCCAGGCTGAACAGACCAAGTGACTTCAACCACTCCTCATACGGCTTCCCCTCAAGGCCCTTCACCATCTTCGTTGCCCTCCTTTGGACACTGTCTAATGACTTAATATCTTACTTATATTGTGATGCCCAAATCTGCACACGATATTCAGATGAGGCTGCCCCAGTGCAGAGCAGAGTGGGACAGTCCCCTCCCTCGACTGGCTGGTGATGCTTTGCCTGATGCCCCCCAGGACGTGGTTGGCCCTCCTGGCTGCCAGGGCACTGATGACTCCTGTTCCACTTCTCAACCAGGACACCCGCAGTTTAAGGCTGGACCAGGGAATGGAAAGACGGACCTTTTTCAGATGCTGTTTCAATTATTCTAGAGTACCTTCATTCGACAAATTATGTTTTAGATTTCCTGGGGCCATGCATAGGCTTTCTGTACAACTAAAGTTTGGAAAAGTCTTAAAGATCCTGTACACAGTGTCCAGGTTGATCCATCTGCACAGAGAAATTCTTGATTATTGCATGTAGGCATGTTCTCTGTCATGCACTTCTTAGTATACCTTTGGGTGTTGATTATATTCAAGAAAGTGTGGATCTGTTAAGTGACTGGTTTGGCTTAAGGCAGGTATATATTTTGAGTGTGGTAGAGTGGTTTTCATCCCTTGTTCTCTTGTTAGCATTGCATAATTTTGTAGGTTTGATTATGCTGACTAATTCCCATAGTTTGCCCTATGCCTGAATTTGCTGTCTGTTTGCTAATCCAGGTGTTGAACAGATGAAAAGCTCAGTATGTCTCTCCTTGGAAGCATAATCAGAAACATAGCATGACACCAGGAGAAATGCAAAACTCAGAATGAGAAAAAAATCCACACTTTCCGCAATGCAGAAGCATGTTTATTGTACAGTCAAATTTTGCTTCAGTTTGTAAACAGTGAAGATAACAAAATAGTTGAGAGGAGACCTCTGGAGACTGTCTAGTGCAACATTCTTGCTTGAAGTAGGATCAACCAGAGCAGGTTGCTCTGCACATTGTCCAGGGGGATTTTCAATATCTTCAAGGATGGAGAATCTAGAGCCTCTCTCTTTGTGCCCTCTAATGTTCCAGTGTTTAACCATTCTTACAGTTCATATGTTTAAATGGAACTGTCTGTGTTTATTTTTTTCCCCATTGTATCTTGACCTGTCACTGGATATTGCTTGGAAGAATCTGTCTCCATCATCTTTACTCTCTTTCATCAGGTATATATGAACATTCAGGAAATTCCACCCCTGCCCTCCCAAGTTTTCTCTTTTCCCAGCTAAACAGTCTCTACATGCTTGGTTTCTCCTCATATGACAGACACCCCAGTCCTTTAAGCATCTTAGTGGCCCTTCTCAGAACTCACTTCAGTGAGTGAGACTCTGTTGTACTCAGGAGCCCGGAGCTGGTCCTGGTATTCCAGATACATGTTGGAAGTTTGTGTAGAGCATAAGAGCCAAGTTGCTCAAGGTGCATCAGCCAGCTCTTCTGCACCCCTTTCTCTCCAGGGAACCGTATCTGAACTCTTAAAAATGAATTGAACAGGCTAAAGCCTGTTCTTATGAAGTCTGTGGTTGTGATCCTGCTCTTGTCTTGCTCCCTGCTTTCAGGTTTCTGAACTTAACCTACGCTGTTGCTGCATGCATGGTGCAGTAACGTGATGCTGTGATGAAAGACCCTGAAACTTGATGGTGACAACATAATAGCTTCCTTTTGTGGTCTACTTGACAGTTTGAGTTTAGGATTTCATTTTGGACTGTTAAGAAGCAAATGCTTTCTGCTTCTCATCCAACCAAGTTGATCACCAGCAGCAATAATTCGCCTAGTGGAGGAAAAAAAGTACTTGATACCACAAACCTGACAGTGTTTCACCTCAGTGTTACTGAGTGATTGACTAATTCTTAAGAGAAGTTCCACTGGGCCTTGAATGCTTAAGCCAACTGTGTCGAGTAAGTGCCTATGGAAGCAAAATAATACAATATATTTGTCATTTATGTGGACACAGCATGACTTTGCTAGGCCTCTTCTATCAACAGTATACTTCTTTACAAAGATGCTTACTTAACCCTTGAACCAGAGCAAGCAAGTTTAGTCAAATACACAACTCAAAGTAATTTAGAAGTTTTAAAGATTTTACCATGTGTTGCCATGTGGTTTACTAAATTCATTTGTTTTCCAAAAGTGTACTCAAAGATTTAATTAGCAGCGGAATGACTGTGTCTAGTGCTACACTAGCTACCATGACTTTTGGTAACACATTTCAGATAGAAGCAAAGGTTTTAGGTCAGACAGAAGTCGAATAACACTTTTGTTGTTCCTATTCCGCTTCAGTAGCAGAGACGGAATAATATTTTTTCCACTCATCAGTGATACCTTTATTTTAACATACAGTCTAGAAGAGCTTATGTAGGTGTGGTTATGGTAAATTCATACTGAGTAATTCTGTGACAGCATTGTGGTGGGGAACACACACTCAACATATAAAGCTTCCTTCTCAAATTTAAGCGTATGAATTGTAGTTCAAGACTGTTGTGACTTTGAGGGAAGATGCTCTGTTTGCATTTCCTCAACTCTTTTGAACAGAATAAGAGCAATGGTGTTGAGACAACTGAATAGTGTTCCCCTAATAATGCAGCAAGTATTGCAAGTACTAGCTAATGCTACTTCTCATTTGAGAACAAATAAGCATGCTTTTAGTTCCTCTTACTACAGATGCCACAAATCTGAATAGAAGTTGCAATCATGTCATTTAACATGACTGTCTTACCTATTTTAAATTGTCAAGCTATTGGTGGTTTCCCGCCCTCACCTTTCCCCACTTTTTTTTCCCCTTTGATTTCAGGCAATTGTTCCATATTCCAGAGTTGAACATTTTAGGTCTTTGCTTTTCTTCTCAACGGATTTTTCTGTAAAGGCTGTAATAGTACCATGTAGTCTTTCTTTGTGTCCATTTGCCACAAGTATTTTTTGTCAAAGTGTCTTCATGTTCTGCACTTGTTTGAGTTGCACTTCCTTTGTGGTCCAATTCAAAACTGCTAACTCAGTTTCCAGTGTTACAGTGTCTTGAAGCAGTTTGCAGAAAACCTGCCTAAGATTTGCTGCTAATGAGTGTTTGGTTTGTGTGAACTAGATGGTATCCACAGTTGAGTCAGAAGTTGAAGGCTAAAGGCCTTCTGCCAGCAGAAGCAGATTGTCAGCACAGAGTTTCAAGACCTTTACAAATGACAGCTAATAGCAATTTACAATTGTTAACCAAAAATATAATTAATAATTTAGCTAAAAAGTCCATCTGAGCCATATCAGATCTTGTTAATCTCCAGGCAGTAGAAGAGTCAGGGTTATAATTAACACATGTGGTTTCCAACAGGAAATTACTCATCATCTGCTTAACATTGTTTTTCATGAATATACTTGCCCATGTTTTATACTTTTCTTCTGAATATTAGAACACCTTGGCATAATGGTATGTAACAGTATAACTGTGGACAATCATGTATGTCTTTTTTACATGCAGATACATTATGAATATATTACTATTATGCACAGTAATGGTAGGTTGTTCAGAACTATTTATAAAATTAGTGGGATGAGGTATTTTTTATTTCTTAATTAATTGCTTACTTGTTCTGAAGTTTGTTTGGATATGGGGGAAAACGTACTTCCCAACAAAACCATTGGAATTTCAGTATCCTTTGGTTTTTGTTTAAGAAAATATAGGGAAATAAATGTGGATTGTTAACATGGCATTTCTGTACCCAAGTTTTTTTGGTGTAAAGAATTGTTCAAGCCTAGGACTTGCTGAATATAATGACTGCCATAGTGGAGCACTCAGACAATGCTTCTATTTGCAGCACCTTTAATGATTGCTGTATGAATGAGGGAGATCTTAGCACCACCAGTAAACCCATTGCTGATCTTTCCTGTTTGTTAATTGGAAAAAGCATTTTCTAGGTATCATTGGCAAATGAAGGTGGTCTGCCAAATGGTGGGGGTTTTGTTACTGTGAAGAAATGAGCTCAATTTTTGGGGGGATGGAGGTGAAGGGGAAGAAGGCTTAATTTGTGGAATTTTTAGATGTGTGCATAAACATGAAGAAATACTTGCAAAAATACAGGTACTGGTCCAATGAAATATTTACAAGATGAAAAAGGGTTTATGATGTTTGCAGACTATAACAAATTTGGAGAGTTTTCAAGGATTTTGGCAGGGAGTATTCAGTCTTGGCAACTTGAGTTAGTATCCTTTAACACACAAAAAAAAAGAGAAAAGCAATGTTTATCAAGTTGTCTGTGGTAAATGCAAATTGCACTGTGTTTAAAAGGCATAATTAACAGCACAGCTAGATAAAAAGTATTGAAAGCTCAGTTTGGAAGTTTGCAGTAAAATGTTTTCATGTTAGTCTGGGTTACATAGGTCTGCCATGCCATATTGCTGTGAAGCTGCCAAATAATACCTGGAATGCAGTTAAAAGTGTGACCTTGCAGGCGGATGAGACGTTTCTTCTGTCTCTTCCTAACAGCAAATAACAGGTGCTGGTTTCAGTTTTGGTCAATGGGGTTTACTCATGGTATGGACCAAGAAAGCCCAGAAGATACTTTTATCAGGACTTGTAAAGTTAGGGTAGAAGTTCATAAAAGGTCATGTGGTCCACAGGAGAAGATTGAGTGGCTACAGAACAGAACATGAACTGGTCTTCGTATTTGACAGCAGAAGAATTATCTGCATCAAACTCTAATAAGGAAGAAAAACTTGTCTAACTAAAGAAAAACTAAATAGTGAATCAGACTATGACATTTCATTGTAGAAATTTGGACAGTAAAGGTTATATGAAATTTCTTTCCTGTGGTTCTTTAATAGGTTGTATGCTGTTATATATTGAAACTTTACTGTAGGAACCTTGAGCAGTCATCTAGGTTGTTTTTATTTTACTGTTTATTTTCTTTTTATTTTCTCTTTAATTTACTGGGGAGCGTGGAGGAATTCCCCCTCACTGAATCACTTCTCTTAACTTGAGGATAATGGTGTTTGTACCTTATAAGAAAAGTGGTGAGCTAGTTTGCTTCTGCAGGAAGTGTCTTGAGGAACATAACTTCCTCTTTATAGGTAAAGAGGAGAAAAGTGGTGAAATTTTTAGCAGGCAGCTTTCTTGTAATTCTCTGCAGGAGTTGTTTATTTGAGCCTGTTTTCTGACTCATGGCTGTTGGTCAGACTTCAGCTTTTCCAACCTTTAACTTATGACCATGAAACTTGTATACTCTTGCAGTCTGAACGTTGTACAGGAGAGCAAGCATTATGCTTTTAGTACCTAAAATTTTTTATTTAGAATGAAGTTGTTTGAATAGAATATTAAGGTTCTTTTGATTCTCAGTTTGTTACCTGAAAATGCAAATTCGCCTGTGACTTTGAGATTTCGTAGTTTTATTTTTCCAACTAATCTGAACTGTAAGCTATTTGAGTAATTTTTAAGTAGCACAGAGCAAAACAGTAGCTGTTGCTTGTTGTCTGATATAGGATGAGCTCTAGGCTACACAGATAACATATGCCTCTTTTGTTGTGTGTGGAGGGTTTATAATCTGAACAGACCAGAGAAATGTAGAGTAGGTTAAAAAGCATGCATCTCAAACACAGTAATCTCAGTGATGGTGACAAATAATTGTACTCTGTGTACGGTGTCTTTTTTTAATGTCTTTTTTTTTTCTGGGTAGTAAAATGGAGGAGAAAAAGAATGTGGTAGGAATGAGGTGTGGGCAGGAGAGGATTAGAGGATCTTAAAGGAATGTGTGTTAGCCTGATCTGTAATGTAAAGGGATGGAAATGAAGTCTCTATACTCAGGGTGGGAAAAGTCTAGACAAAAAATAAAAAAGTTGCAGTTTCTTCCATCAAGTGAATTTTCTGCCGAAGGATACATTTTTAAAGCTTTGTTTTTGTCTTGGAAGGCTTGAATCTTTGTGTGACAAAGACTTCACAAAGCATAAATGTTCTGTACTAACAGGTTATGTTACTGAGATTTGTCAGTAACTCTTGCTTCAAGTATTGGTGTGGTGCTAATTGACTTGTAATAGAAACAGTAGGGTAAACCTATAAAAAAGATAGGGGCTTTTTTCTGTCATAGCATATATTCTGCTAAAATTGATGAGAATAAAGGCCCTTAATTCAGTGGAACATTAAGAAAGCATAATTTTGAGTATTTATGTGCTGATTTATACTCTGAATTTCTACCTGTGATGGTTCACCTTGCTTAGGAAAAAACATCTGAGAATACTTCTGACTTTCTTTCTTCTCTGTTTGTGCTGTTTACCATGGGGCACAGAAGGGAATTTAATTCTTTTGTTCTCATTGCTTTTCCGTTCTCTTTCAGAAGTAAGAAACTTTTTAGCAAGAAAAAATTGAAAAGAAAACAGAAGACTAAATTGAAAGTAAAAACACGCAACAAGGTAAGCCTGTAACTAAATTGACAAAGTTCTGACTCAAATGACAGTAACTTCAATTGAGAGAAATACAAGAAAACATAAGTCTAACTCATAATTTGTCTGTTTAGAGGAGTTAATAATAGACCAATATTGTCCGTTTACTGTGTTCTACATGGCTATGATACCAGTGTTATGTTAGTCAACTGCTTTTGTTACTAATGTTCAGTATGAAATAATTTGAACAGCATTTTTGGTTCTTCAGTTCCTAAACTCTGTGTTGCTAATCATGTTGGTGTTAAAGTTAAATTTTGAGATTTGTATCTAGCCAACGGTTAGAGACTACTGCTGCAGATTTGTCCACATTGGCTAAAGTAGAAAGGGAGCATTCAATGTCTAGGGACTCCAAAGTTACCTCTGAAAATTCCTCCATAATGGAAAATGAAATAGTTGATATTTATGTGTTTCGATTTATAATTTCTCCCTGTATAACCCCTGCCTCCATCACTTTAAATGCGTGGGAACAGTACAGTGAACTTCATAAAAATATTTACTTGTTACAGAGACTAAATTTATGCAGAAGTGACAGTATTTTAAAATACACCTCTGCTGCATTCTTTCTCTACTAGAGAGCTGTTACTTCTCTATTTAAGCTAGAGTCTTGGAGGGATTTTCATGAAGGCTTGCTGCAGGCATGAAGACTCCTTCCTTGTAGCCAGTAAAGAAAAAGTAGCTTGTTTCTGGAATGGTTCCAAAGGACAGAACCACTGAAATATCCAGTGAAAACGCTTTCTAGTCAGTTGAATGCCCTTTTAATACAAATTAGAAGTAGAACAACTTGGCCATCTTATCCCTATTTGCCACACCTCATGTAGTTACTCTATCTCAAAACAGATGACTTTGGGAGGGTGAAGCAAACCCTCTATCTATTCATTTGGTATTGACTTTTTGGATACTTACCAGATTATTCTGCTTATCTCAAGTAGTGCAGCTTCAGACTATGGTGTAGAAAGGGCTTATCTTCATTTCTGTTTTCAACACTGTACAGTGAAATATTTCTGGTCCAAACTGAATTTCTCAGCCCTTTCTTTAGTTGCTATGATATTAGAAATTTTAGTCCTGTTCCCTTCGTGATTTTATCAGAGTCACTGTCAACAAAGAAAACCAAGTTGGAAATTCAGAGAATTTTACAGAATGTAGTTAGTCTTTGTGTATTCTGTCTGAGGTCAGAAATTTGTGATTTTAAAATAAGGTAACTCTTCAGCTTTGATTATTGTTACTATATAAAGGGACCCTTGTCTTTCTGGACCGTGGTGCCCTGGTTGAACTGCCAACGTAGGAAGCTAAATCCAGAATGGCTGGTCACAAGCTTAACAGTCAAATGTAGTTCTTGGATTTAATTGCATTGGATAAATGGAGTGGCAGAATCCCTTCTGAATGGCCAAAGATGATGTGAATGTATTAAAGGCTAGTTCCTGTCAGTAGTTACAGATTCGGCACTTACTGATAATCTCTGCATTCATCCTTGTGGAGGGCTGTTCTCAACATTTTTCTTGTGTTTAAAACTATTTTCACTGGAAACATTGAGATGTATCTATCTTTGAAAGGCATAAGGGCTTTTGCATGTCTTTTACTGATAGTGTTATTCTAGACAGTCTCTGAGGCAGACCAGGATTGACCAGCAACACATTGGTCGGCATTCTGAAACACTGAGATGCAGAAAGGCACTCCAGCTTATTCCTGCATGATAGCAGAAAACTGTGTATTTCCTAAAAAAAGTAGCTGAAAAGGGAAAGATAAACCCAGCCTCATATCTTTAGCTCTTTAGCTTATGAAACTTTATTAATTGACAGTGACATGGTTTTTGTTTTTCTTTTAATTTTTTGTTGTTCCCTTGGTGTTTTGTTATAGGGTTTTTTGATTTTTTTTTCTCATATACTTTTCAGTGCGTCCCAATGTTTACCATAGCAGAATAAGCACAATGATCATTTTTGCACTAGAATGTCTAAAAATGGATGTATGTATTGTTAGAAAATGTGAGCTTCCATTTGGAAGCTTTCTAGTAGAGCAGATTGAAAAGCCTGTCACTATTGGACATTCTGAGCAGGAGAGTTTGTGTGCATCAGTTTATTTTTTTAACAAACAAGGAAAATAATTTCTTTGTGTCTGAGACAAGTGTAAAGGAGACCAGAGGATTTTGGTTTTCCTGCTCCTTTCCTTGAGTATGCTGGAACATTACAAAAGGCTAACTGAGAAGAGCACTTACAAGGTGGTTGTTCTTATTTTGTGAACCAAACCTGTGCTGTTTAACCTTTTCTACGTAATGTGACCTTCCATTTAGCAGGGACTATATCTTTAGAAGGACAGGTCACACATCAAGGTGTAGGCATCTGCACTTGACTCTCCCTCTCATAAGTTAGCCTCTTATCTTTTAGAAAATAAAAAATAACACACAAGAAATCTTACCTTTATGTATTAAAACTGTGTTCATGAATACTGGATTTTTTTTTTAAGTGTTATGATGTATCTTGCATCACATTTAATTTAAGAAAATCCATTTTCAATTTATGATGTTACCAAGTGAAACAACACTGATGAAGATTTCAGTGTGTCCTACTTTCTTACAGCTCATATGAAAACTACTGAATCAAAAAGCATAATTCTGTTTTCCAGTCTGTTCTTTTTGAAAGTGGTAGCACTTTCATATTCTGAGAAACCCAATGCTCTGGGAGAAAAGAATTGTAGAACCTATAATCTCATAGGACACCCTGGAAGCTGGGCTTGTAGTCATACTTAGTGAGCGCTTTGGATTGAAATACTCCAGTAGCCATTAAGAAAGAGACATTCAGAGGTGGAGAAAAAGTGATTGTTGCTCTTCACCTTATTTATAAGTGTCTTGGGAATCTTAACAGTCCTAACACGATTAAAACAAGATGTAAGGGTGTGTGTCTTTCTTGAAACAATGTATCCTGTAGCTCAAGAGCAATCTGTTTGGATTATTAATAATCCTAGATCTGTTAAAATTAATAAATTGCTTTACAGAGTTCTTAGAAGTTGATGAATGTTTTGGCTTAATGTTCCACTCTTTTCCTTGCCAATATAGAAGCATTTTGTGCAAACATGAAATGCAGTATCATTAAGAAAATTGTTTTAACTTAAAATAGACTTTATGAATTTGATATAAATTACTGAGTGGAGCTCCACAGGAAGAGTTATTGGTTAGATTTTCTTAATGATCTGTTTTACATCAAAATCTGTGTAGCAATGCCAGCAGCAAGATTCTAGGAAAGTGGTAGCACAGGTCTCATATTATCAGAAAAGTTTGTATGACTGTGAAGAATCACAGAATATGCCAGGTTAGAAGAGGTCCGCAAGGATCATCTAATCCAACCCGTAGCCCTGCACAGGAGCATTCCCAGGAGTCACACCATGTGCCTGAGAGTATCATCCAAACATTTCTTGGACTCTGTCAGGCTTGGTGCTGTGACCACTTCTCTGGGAAGCCTGTCCCAGTGCCCAGCGACCCTCTGGGTGGAGGACCTTTTCCTGATATCCAACCTAAACCTCCCCTGACACAACTTCAGGCCATTCCCTCAGATCCTGTCACTGGTCACCACAGAGAAGAGATCAGTGCCTGCCTCTCCTCTTCCCCTCATGAGGAAGTTGTAACTGCAATGAGGTCTCCCCTCAGTCTCCTCCAGGCTGAAGTTTGTATTAGTGTGTAGAAGGCTCTCAATTGTTGCAGAAAAGGAAACTTGCAGTTGATGATGGGATGAATTTAAATCCCAGTTTTCTAATTTGTTTAGTGTATCTGACCTCAGTGAAGTTAGGAATCTGTTGTAATCTGGAAAGCAAAAAAAACTTTCTTCATACGGAAAACACTTCTGATGTCTGTTTTATCAGTGGCAGATGAAAGTATTCAAAAGAACAAAAGAAAAAAAGAAAAAGCTGTTCACTGAATGAGCATTTGCATTAGAGGGAAAAAAGTTTTCCTATTTCTTTACCTTTTGTAAATGATATCTAAGAAAGTGGTGTTTATGCAACCTGCTTATATCTCCTCACTTTTGAACAGATGTTTGTTTTGAAGACCTGGTAACTACAGGTATTATAGTTAAAGCCTCTCAGACTCCATCACGAATAAATCGTTATTACTATTATTACCTTATGGTGGAGTTTCAAGGTAATGTGCTGTACTGAAGTCTGAGTAGGAGATTAGTGTATATAACTGTAGTTCATGTATTGTTATAGAAGACTGAAACACTAAACACAAAGATTGAATGATTAAAATGCTTCCTGTTTAAAAACTAAAGCATTGGGTAAGGGACTTGTTAATAGTTACTGTAAAATACTTGTAAATACTTGTAAAGTATAGAGAATATGGAGTTTATTTCTGAAAATTAGTCAGCTCATTATTATTAGGCAAGGAAAGATACATTGATGTTTTATCTAACACTGTAATGTCTAAAATTGTCTGTGCTGTTTAAACAGTTGGGACAACCTATTTCAAAAGGGGTTACATGAGCTACAGAACCTAGGCTGTTCTGGAACAAAGACTAAGCTGAACTGACAAGAAAAAATTGGAATGGAAACTCATCACAGAAGTGATAATTACAATACATGATACTAACTAGATAAGCGAACTTCAGATAGAGATATTTCAGAGGCTCCAGATATTTTTCTCTTCCTGTAACCAACAGTAAACTAGGAAGCGCATAGTAAATTTAGTAAAGAATTTTTTTAACCTGTGGAGTTCAACTGAGTTAGCTTTAAAGCTGAAAGCTTAGACTGTGTGTTTGCTTTAACAGCAGCTGCAAAAACTCTTGGGGTAATGTATATGGATACTTGGCATACAGAAGAGTCATATGTTATAACCGTTTGGTTTTCTGGTGCCAGATAGATTCTGAAGTATGTAGTAGCTCATTATCATTGGTATTAGTCCAAATCTATTTTGATACAACCTTCTATGTTATTCCAGTATCAAAGGGTATCTTGAGTTCTTGCACTGATTAATACTACTGGGCTTCTAACAGGAGCTTTATTATTTCAAAGATAGTAATGTTGAACAAGGACTAAATTTATGCTGTCTTGAATCCCTAATGGCAGAAGTTCTGTTGTGCTAAAAAAAAAAAGGGAAAAAAAGCCTGCCATACTTCCAGTATGTATGTAGGGAACTTTTTCCAGCTTTTTTTTTTCCTCCTTCATTATCTTTATATTTTTGTGCTTACTGCTGACACTGACACAGGTAAGAAGAATTAGCACACTGTGTTGGGTAAAATCAGCTGCCGAGTAAAGCATTGGTTCTTTGTTTTAGTCTGCAGTAACTTTGTAGTAATAGGAAGGAAGGATAGGCAAATATATACCAATACAGTTGGAATAATAGCATAGTCAAAAATAAAAGGAAATACGTAAACGGTGAAATATTTTGTAGCAATGTTGAATTTTTTGGTGTGTTTTGGAACATACAGTGTTAAAAGGTCTAGCTTAGAGGCTTGTGTTATTTCTAGTATTAATAAAAACAAAAGTGCACATAAAAATGTGGGTTTGATGTATAAAATTGTGGCAACCATATTGTAGAAAAATAAATCACCCCATTAAAATATAATCCAGTTCAGTAGTTCTCAGATTTCTTTTTCACTCTTCTCTGCTAGTTGAGTGTTCTTTGCCATCACTGCTCTCACTGATCTGTTCGAAATCATTGTAGTATAATTAACCTCCTGCCAGATTAACGTGGCCATGCACAATATCTATCCCATGTAATTAAAAATGAATAAAAAGACAAAAAGCCTCTACTCTCAACAAACCCTACCCCCCTCCCACCCCCCAAGAATACCAAAGGGAAGAAACCAAAATGACCTTGTTAAGTTAGTCATGACCCTGGCTGTCTAATGCTCCTCCAAATTTTGCCTTGCATGTTCAAACAAATTTGTCCTGCCCTCTTAATCTAGGCCTCATGTCCTTACATATTCTTTGTGCCCTCTGTCTACAATGATGCGCTGCAGAGAATTGCTTCCTCTCATATGCCTGAAATCTGGTTTTTCATAGCCTCTTCTCCAACCAGTCTAGTCGTTGGTAGTACACAACCAAATGGAAAAAATAACCTGCCAGGAGATTAATTCTTTGTTGTTGTAGGGTTTTGTTTTTTCAAGTCAGACATACCTCCTGTCCCATCTTACTGTATCAGAATGGGAGAGCACAGAGCAGAATTTAAAAAAACCCACATTTTTTGAAAGATGTTTTTTCTTATTATTTTTCCAAGTCTAATGACAGCCTCATGAAGGGCTCTTCTGTGTCTTGGCGGGGGCTGACAATAATTCCAAGGAAAGAGTGGGGCAGGGTAGTGATAGATTCTCAGAACAGTTTCCAAATTCTTACTTTGTGGCTCAGGGCTTCTGAAAATAGGATGGTGTTCTCTTAAGTCATAGGCCTTGATAGATTTTAGTATTTAGTAGTTCGTCCATTAGGTATTCACTGTCCTCAAAAATATTATCCACAGCATCCTAACAGGAGTTTTTGAACTTGCCATCAGTTTTCATTTAATGACAAAACAGGCAGTGGTGTTTTTAATTTCTAATGTGTACTTAGCAAACAGGTTAAATATTTAGTATTTACCAGTGGGTTAAAATTAACAACTGGAATAACAAAGAATGCATTTTAAAAATCAATAATAATAATTAAACCAACAACTGACCCCTGTTGAGAAGATAAATCCTCAATTCTGCTACTCTTCTGACTGTGGCACAGATTTGGATGAATTTGTAGCCTGAGCTGCTTTCATTTTCAGTCCCAGTGTCCTTGTCAAGTTACAAGAGGTAGAGACTACAGCTAGATGGAATATATTGAAATTTCTTACTCTTCCTCCTTTCTTCCCTGCCTGAAATATAAACTAGTACTTCAACAGGAAAGTTGTCAGCAGTTCAAAAATAGTTTTGTCTGTCAAAGTTATTGAAACTGTTGAAATCATTTATATTTAGCAAAGCTTGAAACTTCTAATAAACTAAAATTAAAATTGATCTTGTCTTTCAGACTGAAAACCTAGAGAGTACAATAACCATACCAGATATCAGATTACATAGCAATCCTTCAGCTTTTAATGTTTACTGCAATGTCCGCCATTGTGTGTTGGAATGGCAAAAGAAGGAAGCATCAGTATCTTTGGCTTCAAAGAACAGTGTACAGAGTGGAGATTCGGACAGTGATGAAGAAGAGGAATCCAAAGAGCCACCTATTAAACTTCCAAAGGCAAGTAACCAATACTGCTTAAAGTGTGCCACGTGTGTCATCTAAGGTTGATATGTTCTTTGTGGGGAATAAAGAACCATGTTATTAGCCAATTGCTCAGAAAATCACTCGAGTTTTATTTGCAGTCCATCTAGTCCAGAATCATCTGATTTGATGAATTAGTATGATCTGTGTACCTGCCGAAATCACAGTCAGTTAAATGTCAGATAAACATTCTACTTGCACTCCTTTATAAGTGTTGGTAATTGAAAACCTACAGCCTCTAAAGACTACACAAAAATTGTGCAAATAAGGCAGCTCTCAGAGCCTCTCTGTCGGAGGCTACTAGCTCATAATGGTAAAGGGTGCTTCCTCTTGCTTTATTCTCCAAAAAGAGTAAATCTTTCTGCTGTTGGAAATCACTCGGTGGAGTGTTTTCTAAGATGTTTTGCCAGGTATGCATGCAACTGCAGTGACTGTCAATTGTTCTTGTTAACATAGTCATTTACTCTTTCCCTTTTTTGGCTTTAGTGCCCTTAATGGCACTGATAACTCCTTGAGTAATGCACATTAAGATTTTGATGCTATGGTTCAACAGTTAGGGTGAGTTTTTTACTATTTACTCCTTCTTACACGTTCTATTAATTTGCTTAATCCATGTCTGTGATGAGTACATATAGAGTTTTAGTGACAAGCAATTAATCTTTGTTTTTGTCACAATATAAAAACTAATCTCTGAGGCTTTGGAGGGGAAACTACTAGAGCTGCCAGTATCAGCTGTCAAATGTATTGTTATTCAAGTTGTGAAGCCAGGTTGCAAGCCAATTCTACGTTGCTGGTTCACATTAGTGAGCAAGGAAAAAGAGGTCTGTCAAATAAAGAGTGAACTGGATAGAAATTAGAAGGGCTTAGAGGCACAGTTTGTCTTATATTCTGAAAAAAATTTTAAGTTTCCTCATTTTTCAGGAAACTTTCTCTGCTTAGATATGCTCTTTCATATAATGGCTGAATTCTGTGTAGTGTTTGCTGGTGCAGTTGATTCTGATTCTCATTTGAATTACCACTGTATTCTGTATTCTTTGTTTTTTAAGGGAGTAACTGTCTGGTTCAGTGAACATTGGAATGTACCTCTATTGATGAAGATGTAAAAATATTAACAGCTATTCTGAAAAATCTGTACTTCTTTAGATCATCGAAGTTGGACTATGTGAAGTCTTTGAACTGATAAAGGAGACAAGATTTTCTCATCCATCCTTGTGTCTCAGGAGCCTACAAGCCCTACTTAATGTGCTCCAAGGTCAGCAACCAGAAGGCCTGCAATCAGAGCCTCCTGAAGTCCTAGGTAATACCTATCTCTTACTGTATTTGTATTAATATACATCAGTTATTATCTTGGACAGAAGAAAATGGTTTCTAGCAAGTATTTGTGAGATAGTAACATGCTTGTTCTTGACTGACTTGATTCTGGAATGTAAACTCCCTATGGTGCATGTACCTCAGCATTAATCTTTTCTAGAAGATGGAAAGGTGTATATGCAGAGTTCCACTGAATCGTGCGTTTCACTTATCTTACTGAAGCATAAAATACTTGGTCTTATTGGACAGAATGGGGTGGGCTTCTCTTACAATCTGCTGTTGTAATCACAGAATATGCCGAGCTGGAAGGGACCTACAAAATCAGCGAGTCTAACTCCTGACCCTGCACAGACTATCCCCAGGAGTCACACCATGTGCCCGAGAATATTGTCCAAACACTTTTCAAACTCTGTCAGCTTGGTGCTGTGACCACTTCCCTGGGGAGCCTGTTCCAGCATCCATCCACCCTCTGGATGATTCTCTTCCCGATATTCAACCTGAACCTCCCCTGACACAATTTCAGGCCTGTCACTGGTTACCACAGAGAAGAGATCAGTGCCTGCCCCTCCTCTTCCCTTCACAAGGAAGTTGTAACTGCAATGAGGTGTCCCCTCAGTCACATCCAGGCTGAACAGACCAAGTGACCTCAGCCACTCCTCCTATGGCTTCCCCTCAAGGCTCTTCAACATCTTCATTGCTCTCCTTTGGACAATTTATAATGACTTGATATCTTTCTTATATTGAGGTGACTGAAACTGCACACAATATTCAGGATGAGGCCACACCAGTGCAGAGAGCTAATCTCTAGCTTAGATATTTAACATTGTAATTTATGTGCTAAGCAGAGTGTAAGAATTTTTCTGTGTATTTCCTCTGGTCATCCAAAAACTTCCCTGAAAATTAATTTTGTTTTTATTGATATTGAAAATACAAGTTGAACTCCTGATGCCTTAGGATGCATGATTGATTATGTCCTTTAAATTTAAGTCCGATTGTCTTTTGTTGATTCATAGTTTTTACTGGTTTATAGAACCACAGGGAAGGCTAAGCTGCAGCATGTGTTGTTTAAAAACAATTTTAAAAACATCTTCAGACTTTATGTATTTTTTCCATATTTTATGACTTAACAGTATTCCATTTCCAAAGACTGATCGTAATTTGCTACAGAAAGCTTTTATTTTTGTACTGATGCACAGAGTATTAAAAAGCTTCAAAAACACTTTTCGATATCTACCTTCGTGATTATTTGTATCTGCTGTCAACAAAATTGAGGTGGATTTTTGTTCACACCTTGATTGCTACAGATGTTCAGCCACTGAATGTCTATGCTTGAAAAGCATACAACAAAATAATTTTCAAGCTTTGATTTGAAATGTTCGTTTCTGTGAAAGGGTTGTGCTTCAACATGGGTAATGATCAGAAAGAGTAGAGAAGTTTGGTCAAGACCTACACATCATCTCAGTGATGAGGTAGACTGAATAGGCAGGTCAGATAACTCCTTCTGGCTCTTTTCCTGTAAATGTGTTCCACTGTAACAGAGGACTTGTCGTTTTTCTTCTTTGGCTGTGGTGATTATCAAGACTTGACATTTTCCAACTGAAAAAGAACGAAAATTTAAAGATATTTTAGGTCTATTTGATTGTGATGCTTTATTTTCTGTCTGAAATTAGGGCTAAACATAATGGCTGAAGAAAGATGTGTCATGTATTTTCTAAGTTTAATTGCCCATTGACTGTCAAATTGTCTTGTATGATTTTATGACTTGTCTGTTTAATGACTGTGTTTTGTCTGCAGAATCCCTGTTCCAGCTGCTTCTGGAAATAACTGTCCGTAGCACGGGAATGAATGACAGTACAGGACAGTCCTTGACAGCACTTTCCTGCGCTTGCCTCTTCAGTTTGGTAGCTGCATGGGGAGAGACAGGAAGAACGTTGCAAGCAATCTCTGCAATCCTCACCAATAATGGCAGCCATGCTTGTCAGACTATTCAGGTCTTGCACTAAAACTTCTCTGTTTCTGGGAAAATACAACATTCAAAAAACAGTCATGTTTTTCACTCACTATTTCTTTTACTCTTTAGGTGCCAACCATTTTAAACTCTCTTCAGCGGAGTGTACAGGCAGTTCTGGTGGGCAAAATCCAAATCCAGGACTGGTTCAGTAATGGGATAAAGAAGGCAGCCTTGATGCATAAGTGGCCATTGAAAGAAATATCTGTAGATGAAGATGACCAGTGCCTACTTCAGAGTGATGGTTTTTTCCTCTATCTCTTATGTAAAGATGGACTTTACAAAATTGGCTCTGGATATAGCGGGACAGTGAGGGTAATATGATTACTTCTCATCTGATGAGTGACAGTTAATATTCTAATTTAACTTGTATGATGTCCTGTTTCCATGGAGAATTTTAAGTAGCTTACTAATGATCAGTTCTTTTACAGTTTGTGTTAAGTTTCCTGATGATTTCTATGAGAATTTGACAGCATTTTGTTAGAATTTTCACAATGTGTTGAAGACACTGTTATTTAGATGGTAAATGATTATGTGTTAAGTTTTCACTCTGGTATTTGTTAAATGATGGGGTTTTTTTGCTTTTCAGGGCCATATATACAATTCTACATCTCGCATCAAAAATAGAAAAGAAAAAAAGTCTTGGTTAGGCTATGCTCAGGTGGGTGAATATTTAAAATACAAAATGTGTAGCCCTCCCTATCCCTCATGAGTAATTTCGGTAGACTTTGGCTTGGAGTAAGGTTACATGGATATTTTATCATTCGTTTGGCTTTAGTTACAAAAACCATGGCTTTTTGAATGACTTTTAAATTGTCGAAGATGAGGACCATCTGATTGTCCTGGCATACAGAAAGGAGTAATGAAGTATTCTTGTTTTGTGTTGTCACTCTAAAGACTTCCTCAATATATGATGGTTTAACACATCAGTTTATGGATTGTACAGTCACTTGACGTCTGCTTTCTGAGTGGATATCAGTGCATGTAAAAATGTGCTGTTGCAACAAAGTAGTGTAAAAAATGTTTGAAATCCCTGTTTAGGAAAATAAATTGACTTTAAAACATTTGCAGGAATATGCTGTTCTGGTTGGGGGAGGATTGAGCTTATGTAAACAATAACTAGAGATAATTGTTGACGTTGCTGTTGCAGAGTTAACTATATTTGGATGGTTTGTTTTTTAGCATTAGTCAGTTTCCAGAATATCAGCTACCTTTTCGTATACCTTTGTTATTCATTATAAAAAACCCTCAAAACATTCAAAAAAATTACGTTTCAGAAACCAGTGAATTTACTTAATTTTTTATCTAGTGAGCAATTTTTATTGTATATTTACTATTAACTGAGCAATCTCATTGTCCCAGTGTGATTTTAAGTATACTCCTTGCCACGCTTCTGAAGTGAAATTGTTCATTATAAATATATATTCTATCATTACACTTACAACGTGTATATATATATGTACACATACATGAAATCTGGTGTTAAAACAGATCACCAAAAGGTACACTGGCACAATACAAATATGTGTGGATACATTCATCCTGGAGACTGTTTTATCAGTTTGGAAAGGAATAGGATTTGTCTGGTTTCACATGTTTGGACATTCTGTACATAGCTATAATTGTATGTGATTTTTATTTTTGAGTGCTTGTGCGGGTGTATGAACCCACGCAGTGACTGTACTCAAAAGATTATCAAAATGAAGCAAATATGATGTAAAAGGCTTCCAAAATTTTAAAACAATACCTAAAATAATGGTTAGAATCATTTGCCTTTTAACAATACCTGTTGATGTATTTAAGAATATTTTCATACCAATATATATATTTTTACTCTTACCAGGGTTATTTATTATATAGAGATGCGAATAATCACAGTATGACGGCCATAAGAATAAACCCTGAAACTTTGGAACAAGATGGTACAGTTGCTTTGCCAGGTAAGACGCTCCAGATATGAGAAGTTGGTTATAGTTTACTGTTTACATGCTATGTATTTTCAGGCAAGCAGAAGAGAAACTGCAAGATTTAGAGATAACCGAGATTTCGAGATCAGAGATTTATTTTTTTTATTACTTTATTGCACTGGACCAGTATTTCACTTAGATGCCTTGCATCTTACTCCAACTGTTGGAGGAATATTGCAACATTTTAGAATGTGTGTTCATCTTAATTTAAAGATGAGCTTAAATTCCTTCTTAAAAATTTTTATTTCGTCCCCATTTGAACTTTGAGCGTTTGGCTCACATATGTCTTTGTTTCCATGATCTCTTACAGGCAGGTAGTTATAAATTGTGAACAAAACCATTTGGTTTTTAATATAAGTAAAAATGTATCCAAAAAGCCAAGGCAGTTAATGAACACTGGTGGACCATACTTCTGATGTTTGTATTGGTGGTAGGTTTTGCTTTATTTGTTTGGTGATTTATTTTAGGTTTATTTTTGTTTGGGTGGATTTTTTTGTTTTGTTGTTTTGTTTCCTTTCATTTTGTTGGCTTTTTTCAGAGGAGCCTCATAACTTCAGTCTCTATTTAGAGAATGAGGATGTTCCTGGAATGTGCTTTAATGGCCTTTTAGTTCTGTTCTTAGCCACTCACATAAACAGTAGAAGGACACAAGAATACCTTTTGATCAAACAATGACAGGCTTATTCTGTAATCAGAAGAAAGGTTTTGTGTTTCATCCTGACATAAATTAAAAAAACACTGACTGAAACCTCATTAAAGTTCTCTGGGATTTTCGTCTTTGAAACGCATACAGTAATTTTTGAAACAAATTATGAACGTAGAATCTAGTCCAGGCAACTTTCTGCACATCCTTGAAGCATGAATGTCTGTTTAAGCTCCTCTTGCTCTTTGTGGGGCTGTATTAGAAATTTCAGTGAGAGCACTTTCAAGGACCTGACTAAATGGCTTTTAGGGTGGTTTTTCATCTTTCTTCACCTCAGGGGCAGCTTCTTCAACCAGTAGGATCCTTTGAGGTCCTTAATAATGTTACCATTTGTAAACAAATCAGTGTTCATACAAGTCTTGAGAGAGACTTGAACACATTTGAAGTCTACCCCTCTAAGCTATTAGCTTGCTTTTGCAAATCTCAGTGACAAGCGTCATTCTGCAAGACTGCCTTGTATTTCTACTAAAAAAAGGCACACGTTAAATGACAGTATGCCTTCTGAACAAAAATATATTAATTTTCCATTGCAAAAGCAAATCTTGTAACTGTGGGAATACCCATTCAGAAATCCCTGAAACTTTTTTGCACAGTTGTGTTTTGTGTGGTTTATGATGGCATCATAGTGGGTGCTAGATATTTTTTGTAACCCCAGCCCTTTTTATTTCAGTCCTTGAATTTTGCTGTTTTGCTGCCTTCTGCATTTCTACACATTTATCTCAATGTTGTGTTGTGAGCAGATACGACCTTGTTCTTTTGGCTAGGACAAATTCCAAGGGGTCCATTTCTGGTTATTTTGGTTTCCTGTTAGAAGGAAAGAAATGAAGGTGGGCTGAAGGGTGCATGACCTGAGGAAAACTGAGCAGGTACTTAACTCTGAGGTAGTGGCTGCCCCACTGAAATCTTACAGGGACTTGCAAGTGGTAGTTCTGAAGAGCCATGCTAGATAGAACTAGAGGGCATTAACCTTGCTAACAGCTGAACACAGTAAATACTTGCTCCTAGTTGGTGTGGTATTCAGACATGGCTCTACCTGGAATTAGTCTCTTTCAAATGCCTTGGCTGGTGATAGTCCATTTAAATAGGGTATTAGAATTTATTCATTTGTTGATTAGAATTTATGCATAGGAAATTAGGAGCTCTTTAGGAGCTATGATTAGGTGTTGATCCTAACAGCTAGGAGTAGCTAGAAGTCCCGTGACCCTAGAAGTCAGAGATCTATGGAACATTATCTTCTCCTTTCTCAGACAGTAGGATCCACCAGCTTCTTGAAACCATAAACTTCTATTTTTTAAGAGCAGTCCTTCCACTCTGATAGATGATCTAGCAAATCCAGCATTGTATCTGGAACTAGCAGAATGTGTGTCAACATGTTGTATCTAATGCCTTTGCCAAGCTTCATACACTGTACTTGAGCTGTGCATCTGTTTTCTCAGTCCATATATCATTAAAGATTGTCTGAATTCTATGAGCTTTCTTAGATGACTGGACCTGAATTCCTGAACTTAGAGGTTTTCACCTTGAACATTTCTTTTAGCAGTGATGCTTACTACATACCTTAGAGCAGTTGCTGTATTCAGCTGAAGAAGTTGAAGTCACATGCTATATGGCTTCATTGTTATTTGAAACTGCAAATTAATATTTTGGAGCTCAGGACTATTCACTTAGTCTGAAAAGTACTGCTATATGAGGGTAGCCTAGATGAACTCAAGCCCTGCCTCATTAGCAGGTAGAGAATGCACTATATAAATGTGGAAGGTGATGCCTGACAGTCATATTCTCTTGACGCATCTAAGGATGCTGTGATTAACAGATGTCTGTAGTTATGCACTATGAGTAAAACATAACTCCTTTCTCTTACAGCAGTCCCCAGACAGAAACCTTGGCTATCTTCAAAGTAATTTTCAAAGTCAGCTTGAATAAGACTTAGGAATTGATCATGAGAGCTCCATCTTAGCTGAGAACACTATACCGTCCTAGTTTTTGCAGATACTCCATTTGCCTTTCATTTTGTACTCTCTTCATTAATTTTATATTTAATGTTGGGCCTGGATGTTACCTAATGAAGTGCTAATCTTTAGGAAGTCTTCTGGAGAACATGTATTTAAAATAAAAAAGCATTCATGTTCCAGATTTCCTCTTTGAACACATCTACCAAACTTATGACCAACCCCCAAAATGTTTACTGGCAGACTCACCTGTTCCTGAAATGACTCAAGCAATAGGCTAAACAGTATAATATGGACCCACTGGTGGTCAGAATATACCATTTCCTTGACTGTTCTGCTTGTGTGAGCATGTAATTTTCAGTCATTCAGGGAATCTAAATACTTACCAACTTCTTGTAACCTTTTGAGAAATATCATTTAGATTATTTTTGGAACTTCATGTCAAGTTATTGAAATTTCTTTTGTTTTATCACTGATATAATTTGGCAACATAGAGAATTAGTAATGTGAATTGGCTTTGGTTGCTAAATCTGAGATTGTTTTTGAGAGAGCAATATTTCAAACTTCAGTGTATCTGCTATTCTCCATTCTACTTGCTGCATACCCTCTGTGATTCATACCGGGGTCTGCTCAAAGAGGAAGGTTGCCTACTTAATGCACTTTGCTTAAAGACATGAGAGTTACAGAAGGCTATCTAATGCATATTCTATTCCTGGTAAGACACTGTATTGGACAGGGCAGTATAGCAGGAAAAAGTAAACAAGTTTGTGGGTTTCCAAATACTGCGGGGTGTTTTCAGCTGTATTATTTTTAATGCTTGGCTAGTTATGCTAGAAAGATGTGCTTCATTTAACATTAAATTTAGTAGTTAAAATGACTGAGACTGGATCTTTGTTCATGTTATGAAGCAAATACTCGGAGTGTGAAGTAGCTGTCCTGTAGTATTTTTGGAAGAGGTCTCTTTCCTGTGTGTAGTCAATGAGACAAGCACCTTAGAAACCGTGTAATACCAATCTCTGTGTTTGTAGCTCCATCAACAGATCAGGAAAGGAAGAAGAAATGGTGTTACGGACATATGTTTAAACTTACAGAGAAAGTGATCTTTTTTTCTCCTAATTTGGGTAGAATTCTTTTCCTGCCTTTTTTTCTTGGAATTGGCTGACCTATTTTAAATAAATATGTGATGCATTCAAGTATATGCTTTATAGTTTACAACTGCCCCCTAGATTTTCAGTTAATAGTTTAGTGAAATTTTTAAGTGATGAAAAAATGAGATGAATTTTGGAAAGTTTCATTCATTTATTTCTGAAAGTTTTATATGCTGGACCAAGGAAATGTTTCTTTAAAGATAATGGCCCTTATGTAAAAAAAAAAAAAAGGTCTTTGGGAAAGGACTTAACAGTCTTGGAAAATTAGAATTTAGTTCTGTTATAACTCACAAGTGAATACTAAATGCTTTTTTTTTTTTTTTACAGTTAAATATGGGGGTGTAACCATTTACATTTCATACAATGGAAAGTTCTGTAATAACTCTTAAAGTAACTGAGGAGTATTATACGCTTTTGGTGAGACAGGAGATCCTAGTGTAAAATCAAACATTACCAGAACAGTATGATCTCACTTTAGACAAACTAGAACTCTCATGATCTGATTGTAGCAAGAATGAATTAGACAAGAGCAGAGACAAGTGTGTGTGTGTGTGTATATGCTAATATAAACTGATGCAGTGCACTTCACCTTTCTCTCACAGATTGTCATACTGAAGGGCAGAATATCCTTTTCACTGATGGAGAATATATTAATCAAATAGCAGCATCTAGAGATGTAAGTTTTGCATACGATGGCTAGACTATTTTTCTCTCAACTGAATTGTTTTATGTTACAATATTTGTAGCTTCCTTTTTGCTTAATGTTTGGCTTTTTCTTCACTAACACAACTAAGGAAGAAATCCATGTAACTAGAAATAATGCAAAACTGCCATATTTGTGCATAAAAAAGCAGTATTTTGGTATTTATTCACACGATTTTGATTTGTGATGGATTTTTCAGATTTTTTTTATTTTTCAGTAAGTTTTAAGAAAAACATGACTGTTCTTTTGGGGAAAAAATGTTATACATGGAATATCTTTTTAACATGTTATTCTAGAGGATCTCTGTGGGATAAGCTTTGTAGAGCCTAATGATAATTTTTTTTCTTAGTTTAATTTTATGTAATTGCTTTAGAGCTTGTTGGGGAATTTCAGCCAGTTTTAACAGAAGAGAGATGAAGTATACTACATTCCAATGGACTTTTGTATGAAAAGTGCCTGTTGGTCAAAGCTGTGGAAGCCCTAAGTGCTTTTACTAGGGTCAAAACTGTTGATATTGTTGTATGTTTTTACAGCAGACAGTTACTACATTCTTAGTTCTGAATTGGTTTTTGATACAGGGAAGGCTGTAAAAAAGGGATGGGGCAGGGATGGGGTGAGATTGGGTTGTCAAAAGATGCCAGACATACAACTATGAGAAAACCAGGATTAAGCCATTTCCCTCCTGATGGAACAGCTCCATCTGCACTTGTAAACAGAAAACTGTTTTAGCTACTCTCTACAGGAGTCACTCTGTATGCAGGATTTTGGGTTCCAAATTGGAAATTAAGGGCTTAAAATATAGATGTAAATATTTATGAAAGTAAGATTACTATGGTGAGTTTGAGTTAATTATTTCAATTCACTATTTTCACAATGTTCAAAGCATTTTCATAGAACTCAATATATGCTTAAGATATGTCAGGTACTTATTTCACCTTGTCATGTTTACCACTTTCTTCTTTTCTCCCCTGTAATGTTATTTTATAATAAATATTATTTTATCAATGTGTCCTCTGACAGTTTACTCTGAAATAGTATTATACTTTTGCACTTAAAATTTTGAAAAGTAAATTAATGCATTTATTATGTAGCATAAAGTAGATTTTCGTATTTATTGCAGGATGGCTTTGTAGTGCGAATATTTGCCACAAGTACTGAGCCAGTACTGCAACAAGAGCTGCAGCTCAAGCTTGCAAGAAAATGCTTACATGCCTGTGGCATATCATTGTTTGATCTGGAGAAAGATTTGCACATTATCAGTAAGTCCTCTTCTTTGAAGCTTAGTAAGAAGCCTGGTAATTCAAACAATAGAGCTGAAACACTGCTGTTCCCCTTGTCTCTTATTACCTACAGGAAGGTATAGCTCCATTATAAACACATGGAGAGGTCCAAGGGGTGTGAAACTGCTTTAGTGTTATTTGACTCATAGTCAAATCCATCCATGCATTTTGAACCACCTTTCTCTCTGTAGCACTATCCACAGTTCTCTGGTATTTTCCTTTAGTTGTATAATAAATATGTAGTTGTTTGAAGCTTGGACTTTATAATAGTGTTTGTATAACACGTAGTTAAGCTGGGAAACTCCTTGCTTTGGGTCAAAGTCAACAAGTTAAGAAGACCACTGGCTGGATTATTGGAAAAGAAATGGACTGAAAAACACTTGCATCAGAATTTGAGATGAAGAACTGTTAGCATCTGTCCAAGTATTTTGAAAAAATGTCACTTGGCCTTTGCTTTGGGGTATTTTTGCTCTGTTAGATGTCTCTATCCGAACCAAAGCATACTTGGCTATGTGGGCCTTTCAACTGACCAACTGCAGTTGCTCTTATGTGTTCTTTTTTCCTCTTTGAGCAACTGTATGAAGTCAAGTTCAGTAAGCCTTCTTGTGGCAGCAAAATTTTGTTTCACTTGTAGCTTCCTTAGATTATTTGTTATGACAGACTCTCCCTAGCAGAGTTGGGTAGGTAACTGCTCTGAGAAACTGCCTGATTAAACCGTCCAGTTAACGCAATCTTATTTGCCCAGGTACAGGGTTTGATGAGGAATCAGCTGTCCTTGGTGCTGGAAGAGAGTTTGCACTGATGAAAACTGCTAGTGGAAAGGTACTGAAAATGTTCTGTAGTAAATAGCTAATTGCACCAATAGATTTTTATGTGGTTTTTGATTGTTATTTTCCATAGTTTATTTTTGCCTTTTCAGTATGTTAGAATGAATGTCTATAACTGTATTTAAATACATTTTTCAGAGCCTCTTTTAAAGGCTAAAGGGGAAATAGTTTGAAAACATAAACAGATCATTGGAACCATTAAGAAATCCATGGCTTGAATTATAGAAATTTCTACCGTCAGTCTTACGGTGAACGGTTTTGTTTTAGACTTGGGGGGAAAAATTACCTTTGTCCAGAAACGCGTTAGCACCTTTGCAAATTTTACCTTAACTTCCCACAAACAGTGTTCAACTCATCTAGCCAAACAATTATATATTAAAACTGACTCTGTGGCTCAGTAGAAAGCATATTTCAAAAAAAGCAGGTTGTAATCAGAATGTTTCCCCTACTAAGTAAAAATTGAAATGGTGTAAATGAAGTCAGGAAAAGTTCTGTATGGTTTGAAATGACAGGATTTAAAAACAATACAACTTTAAAAATTATATAAGCTTAAAGTGCTGTGGCATAACTAAAAATGATAAACTGTTTTCTCCTAGATTTATTATACTGGCAAGTATCAGAGCCTTGGAATCAAACAAGGTGGCCCTTCAGCTGGCAAATGGGTTGAACTCCCAATCACAAAGTCTCCAAAGATCATTCAGTTTTCTGTTGGACATGATGGCTCACATGCTTTACTTGTTGCTGAGGATGGGAGCATATTCTTCACAGGTTCTGCTAGTAAAGGAGAGGATGGTGAATCGAGTATGTATCATTGCTTGTTTGACCTGGTAGATAAAAGCCTCTTAACCACTTTTTATTTTGAAGAGTTTTTCCAAGAATGTGTAAGCATGCCATTTGGGCTGAATTTTATGCCAGCCACAGGTCCTGACTACCAGTGCCACTGGCTCTCCCATCTACAGAAGTTGATATCTGTTTTACAGAGTTTGAATTGTGTGGTGTGAGTACTATTTTACAGTTGTCCTGAGCAGAAGCAGTCATAAGTTTGGTCAAGAGACCATGCTGTCTGCATGGGACTTTGAAAAACTGACAAGCCAAACTTTTGCCTCTTCGTTGTTGTTTTATTGAACTTTGGAATTTTTTTTATTTTTTTTTTTTTTAGCAACTGATGGAGAGGTACATGGATTATAAATTGTAGAAGCATGATCATCTGTGCCTTGATCAAGCAGAATTCTTTAGACATAAGAGAAGACATATTAATTTGATCTTCGGACTAGCAAATACCTCTTCAATATAAAATTAACAAATTTCCTAATTTTGGTCTCTGAAGTTGTATGCTTAGGTTGGATTTTAATACAAAGATAGCTTTAGGTGCCTTAAAGCTGTGATCTGCTGTAATATTAAAGTAAATACTTCCCTTTAGGAAACAGGTGTTTCTGTTACATTGTGGTAGATTAATTAATAATAATTAGTGTTTTGAAATAGTGGGAGAATCATTCCTGAAAGATATCAATCTAATCATGACTTTGCTTACCACTGAATTTTTTAGAGGAACCAGTATAATCCAATAAAAATTAAACCAGGAGATGGTACCTATAGTTGTGAGGGAGTTTGTTTGTGGCGTTTTGTTTGCTTGTTTTTTTCCTTTTTCAGTAGCAGTCTGAAAAGTAACTCCTGTTTATATGAACAGTGTTATGGTGTCTTTGATGTTTTTGTTGTTGGGGTTGGTTTTTTTGGTAGAATGACTTGTAATTTATTTATTTAAAGCTAAAAGCAGACGGCAGTCAAAACCATATAAGCCTAAAAAAATTATTAAAATGGAAGGAAAGATTGTCATATCTACAGCGTGCAATAACGGAAGCAGTTCTGTAATTTCAAAAGATGGAGAACTCTACATGTTTGGAAAAGATGCCATTTACTCTGATAGTACAAGTAAGTTAATATTTGTGTTTTAAATTACTTCTGAACTAGACTAGTTGAAATTAGTGTGGCAGTTTTTAGCCTGTGAAAATGTTGTTTGTGTTTTTCTTACTCTTCTAATAGATTTCTGACGTTCTGCTGATTAAGGCAAATACGGCAGAAGGGTAGAAAGAGAAGACAAGTTTCCTTAAGTTCTGTAAGAATACTTAGCAGCGGTGGTGACAAATACCCAAATGAATGCTCCCACTTTGGAGAAAAAGAAATAAAATCTCTTGTTGTATTAATCAGACACTAGAAGGCCACACAGGGAAAGTCATAGAAATGAGACATGTTTTGCTACAAACGAAGCCTGCTAGAAACCAGGCCTTATATGTTTCTCTGCCCGTAAGCCACAGGTGATCAAATACATGTCAGTTTAAGTAAAATATTCATGAAATAAACTCCAGTGGCCTTATGAATTTTAGAATTCTGTTTCAGAACAAGTGATTTGCATCAGGATTAGATTTGGATTTTCTGTCTTCGCAGCAGAAGTGGCCTAGGCCTAATTTTCCTTTTAGTTCTAGCACTTGTTTTTCCTATCTATTGTTCTTCTCCCTTGCCATTAATTTTAAAATTGTATGTATCCACTAGCAGTTTTGTTGTATCATTGAGTTTGCTTCTCGGCTAGAAAGTTCAATTTGCCACAATTATTTTATGTCTTCCAGGTTTAGTAACAGATTTGAAAGGCCATTTTGTGACTCAAGTAGCCATGGGCAAAGCTCACACCTGTGTGTTAATGAAGAACGGGGAAGTTTGGACATTTGGTGTAAATAATAAAGGACAGTGTGGACGAGACACGGGCTCCATGAGCCAGGGAGGAAAAGGTGTGGGACCTAAATTTTTCCTTCTGTTTTGTGTGCTGCAAAATATCCCATGTGAAAACACAGCTAAACATTTTATTATAAAATGTAATTCCAGTAGTAATTAAGTAAATACGACGTGCTTAAAAAAACCCATACAGGCATGAATGCTTTCACTTCAACTCTCAGGTATTTGGTGTTGTGCACATACTAATAAACATAGTAATGTTTAAAAAATTTTAAAAAACCACCACAAAGAACAGAACTTAATTAGTAGAAAAGTAGAAAAAACCTGTAGAAAACAGTAGAAAAGCTTTTCTTTCAAACAAATGAGTAAAACCAAACCACACCACCTTTGTCTTGCTATGTGCCATTGTCTTAGTAAGAAAACATTTTCTATCTTTCCTTGTTTGCATTCAGTCTTGAGGCTGTCTTTTGCTTAAACGGGGCATGAATGCAAGTCGACATCTTTCTCCACAGAACTGAATGTTTGAGTTACTCCTAAATACGGGTATGAAAAAATCATACCTATTCACCTTTGCCTGACAGAATACTTTACGTGACAAGTAAATGACCTGTTACTTCGATACTGAATAGAAGTGCTTCGTTTCCCTTTTAGTTTTGAAACCTACCTATGTACCCCAGCCCAGGTGCAGGGAGGCTTCAAAATTGTCATTGTGCTGGCTGAGCATGCAAATCAGGCATACCTAATCATTCCTTTTAAAACCTGATTTGTGAGTGTTCTTCAGAGCTTTCACAGTAGCCGCTGTTCATAGAAACATTGAATAGTTTGGGTTGGAAGGGACCTTTTAAAGGTCATCTAGTCCAATCCCCCTGCAATGAGCAGGGACACCTTCAATTAGATCAGGTTGCTCAGAGCCCTCTCCAACCTTGACTTCACTTCTCTGGGTAACCAGAACTCTCTTCATTGGCCTTGGCAAGCAGCTATTTCTTGTTTCCATATCCTGATTAGGTTTTGGAGTTGAGAATATGGCAACAGCAATGGATGAAGACCTGGAAGAGGAACTGGATGAAAAAGATGAGAAGTCCATGATGTGTCCTCCAGGCATGCATAAATGGAAGCTGGAGCAGTGTATGGTGTGCACTGTATGTGGAGACTGCACGGGCTATGGAGCTAGCTGTGTTAGTAGTGGGCGTCCTGACAGAGTACCTGGAGGGTAAGCAAATGTGTGGAAACGTGCGTGATGCAGTGTATTGAGTGGCTAAAGCATGTATTGAGTGTGAACTGAGTTGATGTAGTTTAAACTTAAATCTAAAGTAACATTATAGCTAAAAAGAGTATGTTCTTTTAAAATCAGAAATAGATTATATTTTCTGTAAATAGCTTGTGATGGCTGTAGGTGATTTAGTTTTAAATACATTTTTTTACTTTAGCATATAGTTCTCTACTTGGGCTGGATATGAGCACCAATATAAATCTGTCTCTTGACAGAGCTGCTGGCTCAGGATAACCTTTCTTCGTCCTTTGATGGAAGTTTTTTATCTTGCTGTTCCAGTTGCTTTTATCTGTTATTTCTGAGTTGAGCTGCACAAAGGGCCCCTGCTTTACATATCACCATTACTACTCCTCTAGCATTTTGTGTACTCATCGTTTCCTTGTTCATGTTTGCATGTGGTATACATTAAATTAAATGAAGAAAAGTTAATGCTGAGAAGTCAGTTCAGTGTCTGGTTAGCATATGGTCCTGGCATCAGGCAACAGCAGTTCTTCCTGTTTATCTCAGGAAAACATACATGTCCACAGATAGAGCAAACTAATAATGTATGTTTTAATTACCAAGGCATCAGTGATACATGAAAATAAAAGATAGTAATAAAACAACTCTGTTTGCTGCAGAATCTGTGGTTGTGGCTCAGGTGAGTCAGGCTGTGCCGTATGTGGGTGCTGCAAGGCATGTGCTAGAGAACTGGATGGCCAGGAAGCAAGGCAAAGAGGAATCCTTGATGCTGTAAAAGAGATGATACCTTTAGATCTCTTGCTGGGTAAGTGATACAAAATTAGCAAGATGGCTTTTAGTTCTCTTTCTTACTTCACCTTTTTTCTTCTCAGTACATTTGTTTACATACTTTATTATTACAGGGCAGTTTCAGTATAATACTGTTAAAATGTATAAAATGGAGCTTATCAGTCAGATTTATTTGTTGGTTATGGATCAAACTGGGATCATTCTGTTATGTGAAATGTTTCAAGCTTACCCTTATTATTATAGATATCTGTGCCACTTTGTGACCTGTGCTCTTGTGATACTAACGTTGATACTAAAAAGTTGTTCTTGTCCTTTGTCGTGTGTCAGAATTTTTATATAACGTTTTTATCAGGACTTGAGCATTCTTAAACCAAAAAAGGGCTAATTCACATGAAACATTTAAAGAATATAAAGAATTTTGGGCTTGGTTTAATAATAACACTTTCTGAAACTTTTTAGGGGAGAACTGAGATAAACATGACAACACATAACTTAATATAGATATTTATATGCCAAAGTACTAAGTACTGCTCAGTGATCTTGGAATTGCCAGATTCGTGAAAACCAGGAAATTAGGAAATAAAACCTAAAACTTCTCCAAATTTACTTAAATCCTTTCATTATTTTCAGAGCCATGTAAAGAGCAGCTAGTAAGTAGATTTCAGTTTTCATTTACTTAACAACTTCTAGGGTTTATTGCTGTCATAACAATCTTAAACATAGTTTTACATATTTTATTTTCTTAATCTATTTAGCTGTCCCTGTTCCTGGAGTTAATATTGAAGAACACCTTCAGTTACGACAAGAAGAAAAGCGGCAGCGTGTGAACAGGAGACATAGATTGGAAGAGGGAAGAGGTAAGTGACTTCTTAAGAAGAGACTTTAATTGCTTAAGAAACTTCTTAGTCTGTTTTCTGGGAATTAAAATAGTTTTTCTCCAGTGAGGCAGTACAGTAATCAAACTAAAATCAGGTTCTAAATAGCTAGCTTATGTTATCTAGCATGCTTTTAGAAAATTGGGAATAATCTGTATGTTTAACAAAGTCTATGCATAAGAACAAGAATTGTAGTAGTGAAGAGGATTTTATATCACTTTCACAAGACAGTTTATATTTTTTTTGCTGTTTCCTAGTTGAATAATAGTTTTTTAATATGTAGATGCTAAAATGCTTTTATACAAAGAGATGAGAAGCCTGCGAGCCTGTTCAGTGCAGTTTACCTATAGTATGAATTATTTAATGACTATAATAAATTACTCAATTTCTGTGGTATTATAGTAAGCAAAATTTCTTTTTATAGAATTACCTTTTCTATATTTGCGTAGCATGAAAAATTTGACACAAACTGAATCAAAAACCAAAATGCTGCTACTTTTCCAAATTTTCTTACATATTGTCTACCACAGATTCGATTTTCCACACTAACAGTATGTACCTTAACAGGTTTTCAGTTCTCTTCTTGTTTTAAAATAGCTCAGTGTCTCAATCTGGCAAATAATTGAAGTTGAGAGATCTAGACTGTTAGAAACTGGAATATTTTCATGAAGAGTGATGATGTGGCTGGTAAAATTATTGTGTGTTGAGAAGAAGAATAACTTATTGGGACATTATGATCTTCAAGTTCCTGCTGTGTTAGCAGATTTTGATTCTTCTTTAATGAATTAGATACTGATTTGATTCAAACACAAACTTGTGATCCAGCTTAGTTCCTAGACTCTATGCCACTGAATCTTTTGGTGCAAATTGTATCTTTATTTCACTTGCATTAAGAAATTATTGGTTTCACCACAAATAAAGAGCAACAAGAAAGAGAAAGCTTATAGTTGTCTATACATATGGAAAAGGATGGAATATTTATTTTTCTTTGAATCTTAGTGGCTAACTTTAGTTGTGAGGGGGAGATGGAAAGCCTTTGTTTAGGTCATGTTGGAGCTCCATTGCATGCTGCTGGCAAATATTAGGTGCAGCTAACAATTTTTTCTTAAATCCTCGTTGAATGCCTGGACATTACTGAAAGGTGCTGCTGTTCAGCCCATCAGTGATGACAGATCTGGGAGGTAAATTTCAGTTAAAAGAAAAAGAAGAGTGGCACAGAAACATTTAAGTTTGCTTCTATTTCTGTGGTTAGAAGTAAAACCAGAGCAGCTTATCCCTTCTGTATGCCATCTGTCTCAAACAAAAATACAAGTCAGTTTAACAGCATCAGGAATGTATTTTTATTGTTGGTTTGATGAGTGGATAGGGACTGTAGGTAAAAAGATATTGCTGACCATCTTGCTGCACATGTTCATATTATGTTCTCTATCAAAAGAGCATGGAAATTCTATACCTGTGTGGCTGCAGGAGGTAGTGGGTATGCCTAGCTGGAAGAGTTGGAGATTAGTCTCCTGTTTTGGTTCAGAATTACTTATGTGATAAAGCTGGGAATAGTGTTTCACAAATACTTAGACATCCTGATTTACATAATCAGGTATGAGTATTTGATTTGATAATCTTGATTTGCATCACCAGGTTAATAAGTTGGCGGTTTTTTTGCTTCGCCATCCAAATGCTGCAGTTTTCCATGAGCTGGTGCAAAGAATAGCACCATTCTTGACAATTCTTATGGTGCTACTCTTTCCGTAAGAGAAAACAAGAACATTGAAATAGTCTACTGGATTTTGTGTGCAAAAAGTTTTGTAGTCTGAAAAAACTTCATTATACTAATGTTAAAAGAATAGGCAAGCTGCTTAGGTCTCCCAAGAAGTTCTAGTATTTATGCATATGTAAAGGAAGAAATCCTTGCTAAAAAAATAACTATTTAGAGATCCAAAGAAAGTTCCAACATTTCAGTTTTCTGAAAACATTCCTTAGTCAGTTAAAGACCGGATTAGCTGTTAGGGCCTTTCTTTAAGGTACACAGCTTTTAGTTTGTCAGGATTCTGATTTCTGGGTTGTAGTGTTAATGCATGTCTTTTGTTCTTTTTTTTGGAAACAAAGCGTGTGTAATTTACCACAGTCAAGAATAGGAAGCATCACTGAATGTTGCTGCTCACTCTTTAGTTATAGGTGGTGACCTTCATTCAGTACAAGTATTTTCATTAGTTATTGAATGTTTTGTAAGCATTTCAACATAGGAAAGCTTTATAAGTAAATACAGGAATATTTCATTTCTAAAACAGTCATGCAAATAATCAAAAAATCACAAACCTCTTGCTCATTTGCCCACTGAATGTGTTGAAATAGGAGTAAAGTTTAGGACAGAAGTGTAAGAACACAAGTGCTGAAAGTCTACTGGTTTCCACACTGCAGATTTTTAAGTGGTCTAATTGTTTGTGCTGCTTTACCAAAGCTCCATATTTACTCCTGTTATGGTGACGTCTGATTTAAAAATATGTTCTAGAGATCCACTTGAATTAAGGGAGAAAGTGATGGCTATGTCTACAGGTATGACAGTCCTTTAATTCCTTCCCGAGGTCAGTTATAGTCTCTTTTATGGAAGAAGATGAGAATGCTCATCTTTATTTGCATTTGTCTGAAAATATGAACTATGAATTTGGATGTTCTGGGTAGAAGTAGTTGTCATTAACAGCTGCAGTGTCAATGATCTAGTTCAATGCTACTATTACAACCAGTTGAATTATTTCTCAAATATTGTTCAAGTAGCCTGGCACTTTTATAAGGAACCTGTATATATGCTGTTCAGCAGCGCCACTGTGAGTGATAAATAACTTCAGAAATTTTAGGTGCTTATGCTGAAAATTTCTCGTTTTTGTCTTGAAATGATTCTCAACAGATTGGATTATACTTGCTATCAGAGAATTGTAACCAGTGAATAATTTTTATGTTTAGAATCAGCTATTCATCTTGCTTCACTCAAGCAAGAAGTTTTGTTTTGGTGAAAAAAGAGATCCTTAAAATTAACTGTGGAAAAGAAGTGTTTCAATGTGGGATAATAAATTAATTATTTAAAAAAACTTGAAAGTTCCTTAATATTGATTATATTTCTTTGCTCTTTTCAGTGCAACAAGTATGTACAGTGTGTTCAGGTGACCAGTTTTGCTCCTTTCTGTGACAGTATTTCGTTCACTGCTTTTCTGCTTCTGGCTTAATGGCTGTGACAGGAGCAGTGAAGAGGGTTCAAAATCAATTCCACATTTTTGAGTTGGGTGTATCACCTTTTTAGAAATAAAGGCAGCTGTATTCATCACAGCTTCTATACTGAAACGTAGTATCTCAGCATAGTTATTCATAGAATTATCTCCGCTTTTCACTGTCATTTTGGTAAAAAGTCAGGGAGCTGATAAACCATATGATGAAATTTTTTGTTTTTCAAGCTGGTTTGGAGTGTGATGGGAGTTGAGAGATGAGTATGGAAATAGTTGCACTTCATTGTTTTCTGTGGTGAAGAGGAATTTTTGTATGTTAGAATGTTCAGAACATGGTTAGATTATGTTTCCTTTCCTATGAAACACCAATTTTTTTGCCCATGGGGGCATTAAATTACACCCTAATGGATTACAGTAATCTGTGGGCCTCACTGTACAATTAATGTAATGAACCTAAGATTAGCATTTAGTGGGGGAGCTAATCTTGAAAGCTGTTCCTGAGACTTTTTCAGATTGGTATTTGAAGTAACAGAATTTAGAAATAGTCAAAAATTTCAATTTATCATTTGACGATGACTCCAGGGTTTTTTTTTCAGAAGGCCGTGAGGACAGCTTTTTAAATGGTATTTAACTAATAAGCTAAAAAATACAGAAATGGTTCTTAGTATGATGATAATAAATGGTCTCATGTTCACTGGTACTTCACTACTACTCCTTCTCAGCCTATGATGTAAAAACCTGTAGATGATCATTACTGAGATGCAGATCTGGTGTGTAATTAACCAAGATTTAGCTTTTGATGCCCTTATAGAAAAGGAAAAATTACTTTTCAACAGTTGTATTATACTTGCAACAACAAAAGAACCCACAGGAAAGTGATTAATTTTAGTCAAAGCTGCTGTGTTTTGAGACGATGTTATCTGAGACCGCCTGTATATGGGCATTTTTTCATTTTTCTGAAGTGTAACTGATTCAGTTAATTCAGTAATTAGTTTTACCATGGTAGGCCAAATATCCTACCAATCTGTTTAAGATCTGCCCAAGCCACTCAGCGCTTGGAATCAGTTTGTCAGTAACGCTATTCTCTGTTCATTGCTGAATATGTACCTAAATACTCAGCAGAAATATCTATTCAAATGCAAAATTCTGTATTAAATAATGGTGCAGCTTCTTTCTGTAATTTTAGTTAATATTTATTTTTTGATGTTTTTAAAACCTGAACATTTGTTTCAAAGTTCTCTAAACAAACAGAAAACAGTCAAAAAATCCCCTACCTTTTTACATACATGACTTTCTATGAATGCTTTCTAGAGAAAGCTGTAGGTTTTTGTCCCTAATAACCAGCAGGTATGGTTCTGTGAAATTACATTGTTGTATTTGAGTCTGTGATTCCTTACTGAAAGAGCTGATTATTGTCAATAAAACTGATGTTTAAAGGAAACTTCTTTAAGGAAATTAGAGGTGGGACATTATCTCAGTATAATGTTTTCCACTTGTAGTGGAACTGAAACCAGGCATTTGTTTCCAATTCTATTTTCTGAAATATTTTTCTTCAAAATTTGTCACTTGTTGATGTATTAGATAACTATTTTTCTATATTAGGGTTTTGCTTCCCTATTTTGTTATTGAAAAAAACCAAACTCCACCACCACAAAAAAGAAATATGCTTTGTCTCTTACAAGGATTCAAGCAGCCAAAACCAGATTTTTTCAACAGAAGGTTGTAAACCTAGGACTTTGCAACCTTTATTTATACTGCTTGTCTTTGTACCTCATTGTAGCAATCGACCTTCAAGATGTACAGTGGAAGAAGTTCTCCCAAAGGTGGACTTCTGAAGCTAATTAGCAAACCTGTGTTAAAAAACTGTCATACTGTAAAACCCCCTTTCCTGGAAAAACTCAGTTTGCCAGAAATCCCCTGTACCTTTCCCATTGGCTGTGAAACCTGGCCCCCTATGGGCGATGGCTAAGGTGTTCTCAGCTCCCTGATAGGACATATGCTAATGTCCTAAAGCCTTAACTACCCGACCCGGGAAAAATAAACCTTTCTTTCCTGCCCATCTCTTGCTGTGGTCTCTTGTGCTCTGTCTCGGGGCTCGGGCGACCACGTGGCAAGGGACCCAGAGGGAGCACCCCCTCCTCCAGCTAAAGGACTACAATCCATTACTGGGGGATTCCAGCACCCGCACCTCATGATACATGTGATCATGTACTATTTTTTAGGTAGCCTGCTATGTTCTGTGCACTGATGTAGAAGTCGGCATTTGAGATAATTAATTTCAGTCTTCTATAATCAAGCTTGCCAAATAGCATTTGTTTAGGGTAAGGTAGTAGAAGAAATCAAAATATGTGTAATATAAAATCAAACATTAATCTCTTTCATAGTAGTGCGTAAGTGCTTAGATGACCAAAAATGCGAAAGCATTTAAGTGCATGTAGGATGAAATCAATTGTGTACATTTTCCTGTAGTCCTCTGTATTATTTAATAAATGCATTCTATTTGCTAGAAAATGAAATTACTTCTGTGGTTAAGTGTTTTTCTCCTTTATGCTTTCAATTCACTGCCAAACAGTGTCTTTTTTGAAAGACCTGAATCTTGCAGGACCAAGAAAGAAAAGCTAGTCTTGACATTTGCTTGTCTGGGGCTATTGAACCTTGCAGCTTAACTATGGGAAAACAGTCTATGATGAAACCAAGGGAGAGAGTGAATGTTATTTTCCATCATATAGCAGCTGATTTAAAATAACAGATCTGTTGTCTACGAGTGACTCCCCTTTGCTGATCTGTCACTTGAGCTTATAAAATACTTGAGAATAGTGATAGATTGTTATTGCCCCTGCAGATCTATGTTAGAGGCTTCTAGAAGAGTTTTCCAAATAATACTCTGCAGGCATTTTCTAACAAGATAAACAAAGTGTCTAATGCGTGGCTGGATTGTTCCACCAGAATAATTCCTAGTACCTGAACTCTACTCCCTTTGTACAGGCAACCTCAGATTTAAGCAGAGAGCAGATATGCTCTGTATGAGTTATTCTAGTGTTCTGTTTCCTGTGTTGTTATTTTGGAGGGACGGGGAGGTACTTTACATCTTGCCAGCACGTGACTAAGGAGGCAGGTGTCACAGAGTAATCAAAATGTAGATGTTTCCTATTATATTATGATGGTGTTATGGATTTAGCATGCACAGGAAGCCAAGGAGGATGACGGATTTGCATTACATGGATTTGGGTACAAATTATTATGAGATGAAGATACATTGCATTGAACTTTATTTTGGATTCAAGTTCTTAACATAATAATGGTAAACGTAGGGTATATAGAAATATTCAGAAACACAGATAAATCTTCCCCAGTCAGAAAGTTATATTGGTACAGAATTGTAGTCTTGCCTGGGGACATGCAATTCAGATGAATAGCTTAGAAACTAATGACAACTGTGTGTTAGTACCATGCTGAAGCTGACAGCCTCTTATGCTTCCTAAACATTCTCTGTCTCCCCCAAATCTTCTGTAGTTCTTTTACTCATCCTTATGTACTTCACTGCCTTCTGTCTGGAAATACTCTTTTCTGCACTTTGCTCTTAGCACTGAAATGCCAGAGGCTGCTTTCAGGGCTGTGTCTTGTTCCCTGGGCTGTTTCTTGTGCAGAATTTTTGCCTAAGTTATCTAGAGATCACTTCTTCTGTTCATTTGCCCACAAATATCTTAGATCCACACACCTGAAGCCACATTCCTTGTCGTCCTTTCATCTCTTCTTGCAACTTTTTTCATACAAGTTTCACTTCTGTCATATTGTCCTGTCCATTCTGTATATCTTGGGCTTTTAATTTCATTAGGAACTTCTAAGTAACTCCCATTACTTTTTTCTTATTTTCTTCTGTTCATTCACCTTTCCTCTGTATAATTTGTCCTTCAAACATTTTTAGCTTTCATAACCTGCTTGCCAGTTGTCTCTTTTCCCTTTCTTGCCTTTTTCTAGTCTGCCTCATTGTACTTCTCAGTATTTCTCCTCCACCTTGGTAAGAAGCAAGTGTGGTGTAATTTATTGTCTTAAGTCTAAACTGTGGAAAATAGAATATTAAACACAGCAGGTGTTTATTAAACTACCAGGTGGCCTGGTAGAAAGTAATGTTTGCCAAAAAATATATATAAAATATATATTAAATGGAAGCTCCAATTGAGAGGAGACTAAAAAGTGGGAGCAATAGCAAGACAACTGAAGGAAGAATCTGGAATATGAAGGTAAAGCAAAGGCAAATTATGGTTTTGGTTTATCATAAGGAGTTCTTAACAAGGGTACTTATTCTGAGATAAAGAGTCCAGATGAATGCAGCAGAACCAAAATAAAAACTCTATGTTGTGTGTGGGAACAAACATGATTAAAGAAGTTTTGGGCTATTATATTATCTAACACATGTATGAATCTCAGAGCTAGGGGAACAAGACAGTACTGTATTTTTAAAAGGTTTTTCATTTTGGTTTTGAAGTTCATGCTAAAATTTGGGAACTTCCCTGTGTGAAGACAAGTTTTTTCATCTGAAGGTTCTAAAGGTGCAAAGATCTGGCCTAACTTTAAATTTCTATCCATACTGTCTGGTATTAATAAAGGAACTGATGGTCTAAAGCTGATAGCAGGAAACTTGAGACAGTGGGCATTTATGAAAAGTTAGTCTGCATGGTCTTGTTAATACAGGTCAGCTGAGGAATGAGAATATTGATTAGTTTGCAGCAGGAGGAGGAATACTTGTTTTTGAAGTTTCACATAAGCTGTTTTATAGCGTGACTTAAAGCCCAATATGAGGGGCTTTTGGTTACAGTCCATATAGTGACTGGATTTGGGAACTCATGGAATGGAGAGTGTGTCACTTGGCAGAATTGGTTGCTCTTGATTCATGGTTTTTGATTAAATGTGAGCCTTCTGAAAGAAGGAGAAGCCTCCAAAGAATTCTTGGTGATATGTTTAACCTATAAAACAGGAGAAATACAGATTAAAGGAACAAACCACTCTTTCGTGATCTACATATACTCAGCCTCAATTAAACATAGTACATCACTACCTAAGTCTAGATTTTTTAAAAAGCGGTGTGGAAATAATTTTAAATACAGGTATCATTGCTTTCTTCAAATCAAATCTTCTCTTTAAGACCTTTACATAGATGGGAAAATTTTTTTAAAATAAGTAGATATCAAAATTAGTAAATAGGTAAAAAAGTCATATGATTTAAAAAATTTTCCTAATGGAACAGGTCTTTTTGGGTAGCTGTTTTCTTTATAATTGATTCCTTTACATTTTAAGTATAGGAATTGCGAACAGTTATATGGTTACATTTTTTAAATATAGCATTGATCTGATGGTATTATTCCAAATCAGTATTTTGAATGTAATATTGTACGATGTAAGGCATAATAATTATTCTTTTTATCTCTTAAAGACAATAATGGATATTTGCTATCAAATTTTACTCTAGTGTGAGTCTGTTGTATTTCCATTGCTTGGAGCACAGTTGCATACTTAGGGGTTCAGGTAGAAATATCACTGTGGGATATTTATTGTTTCTTTGTGTAATATTTGGTCCTGTTATCAAGAAATGGCAACTTTCTTTTATTTTAATAACTTTTGAATTTAAGAAAGAAAGATTACTATATAATAATTATTCTTTGTTTTTTTCATTGCTTTTAATTTGAATTTTGTTTAACACACCGTTTCCATTTTGTGAGCTTTCCTATGCATGTGCAAAATGTTTCTCCTCAGGCCCCCTTGTATTTCCTGGTCCTATTTTTATGAACCATCGAGAACAGGCTCTAGCCAGAATCAGACCCCATCCAGCACAGCTAAAGCATAAACGGGACAAGCACAAAGGTATTTGGTCTTCCTTATTGGCTAGGATGGAAATAAGCCCATCCTCCCAGTCACTTCTACCATGCGCTGCATCTGTCTCTTCCAAGAACTGCACAAAATGAGTTCTGCCTTTCTTCCTGTTAGTATCTTGTTACCTGAGGAGAAAGAAAATGCATTTAAATGTTGACCTTTTTTAAAAGGTGTGTATCTTCATTAGTCTGTATTATCTTTGTTTTTCTCTCCTTTTTTTTTTTTTTTTGTGAAATATGCATTGTCTTTCTGTGTGTCTTTTCACATTTTAATGCTGTCTCATTCCTAACATTCTTTAATTTTACTGTAAGGACTTTAGTGCTTTAGTGTTACTCAGACTGCTGCATTGCATTTGCATTGGGGTTTTTTGAGCCTTTGTGTTGGATATACAGGGTGATTACTTCAGCATGTCAATTCCAGACTGGTTAGTTCTGGCATAAATTTTTTTCATAGGTAGGTTATATTTCAACAAGCCTTTTGTAGAAAAAAAATGCTTAAAATAATGTAAACACTGCTTTTTTCTAGTTTTGAGTGGGGAGAATACAAATCAAAATACAGGTTTTACTCTGTAATGTTCTTGAGTGAACTGGTTTTTGCAGAGTGTAAGAAGGTGTCTGATATTTCAGACATTTTTGTATGTCTGGCAAGCCAGTTCATTATATCTTGGATTTCTAAATATTTAATTTGTTAAGATATAAGTAATAAATATTTTTAGAAAGATGTGATTACTTAAATTATGTGTATTACCAAAAATTTCAACTGAATTTACTGAAGTTGAGCTGGATGAATATGTAAAATGGAGATTACAGTCCTGACCAAAGTTAAGTAGAAAGCTCCTAAAATGGTGAGGGCCCATCATGTTTGAGCTATTTTCTAGAGAATAGCTAAATATTAAAAGAATTGTTAGTATGGCATTTCAGTTGAATTAACGGAAGTTACTGATAGTATTTGGCATGTATGCAAACTGTCAAATTGTATGATAGTTTGAAGCCTTTTGGGATACGTTTTCAATGGGGGTGGCCTGCCTACTTAGGAACATACTGGATCATGAAATCATCTAAAGTTTATTTTATGGAAATGAAAGCAAGATCCTGTCCTTTGTATCTGCATAACATATATTCAATTTATTTGGAAGGCATATAGTCTGAGCTTTAAGTCTTGATGGATTAAGTAAAATAACCTGTCATAATCTCACTGGGAGAGATTGGGTGCTGAAAGACAAAACATACTGAACCTGAGTGCTGTCATTTGAGTGACAGTTTGCTGATGACCAGTGTTCTTGACCTGGGTATTACTGCTGGTTGTCCTGCTTGCAAATCCTTGACTCTGCAGGCTGGTGTATAAGGAGTATGGTCATCCTGCCCACATCTGTACTTTTTCAGCCTGTTGTTAGTTGTTGGACCTCGCTTCAACTCACTTATTTCCTTACAGGAAGTATGTTCATTGGTGTCAGGTTGACTTTTATGTTACTTCTTGGAGTTGTACGAGCAGTGCGAAGGGCTGTACTGTGCAAATATTTTTTTCAGGTGTGCTCTGGAGAACTGAACACTTATTTTTCCTTGAGGAAGGCTATATGCAAAGAAATTTTCAATTTATTTTAGTTCTTTGTCTCTCATATAAGCAGATAAGGAAGTTTAGAAATAAACTTTGAGATCTTTCTCTACCTCAGAAGATATCCTCTCAAAAGACAGCCATAAATTCCACTAGAAAGTAGAAATACCCTTGACTTCTGGAAGAGATTCCAAGGGAAAAAGGAAAACCGGTGAAGTGGGTTGTTATTAGAGTAATGGGCAAGGTGGGAATTGTGCAAAAGATGAGGTAGATCTTTTATCTTATAAGCCATGCTTCTTTTCTAGACACAGAATGTAAAATCAATAATAGAGCAATGAGGCAGAGATGTTGACTTCAGTAAAAGAACACTTTAGCATTGAAATCAGCAAGTTCTTTGTTTATTTTTGAATGTGATGCTTTCCAAACTATCATCCTTACTTCAGATATTTCTGCAGTAGTAGGATTGTTAGTCTTTACACCAACCAGACCTTCAAGATCTTTGGGCAACAAAAATTTAGTTCAACTGGTAGTACTGATGAAGCCAGTACCAAACGTGCTGGTACCGACCTGTTCCCACTTCTCTGCTTGCAGCTGTAGAACTTTTCTTGATAGTGACATTTAAACTTGAATGTGGACACCTTCTTTAGGACTGACAGTTATGGCCCAATATAAAAAGTATGTTTGATATATACTTGTACATACTATCAAGTCATAGAATAGATTGGGTTGGAAGGGACCTTAAAGATCATCTAGTTCCAAGCCCCCTACTGTGGACAGGGACACCTTCTGCCAGACCAGGTTGCTCAGAGCTCCACCCACCCTGGCCTTGAACACTTCAGGGGATGGGACACCCACAGTTTCTCTGGGCAACCTGTTCCACTGTCTCACCACCCTCACAGTAAAGAATTTTTTCCTAATAATAATCAACATGTCTATCACTTCTTGAATTCTTCTGTTGGATTGTTCAGTTGAAAACTCCTTCAACTTCATTAAGACAGCTAGAAATCTTGCCATTGTCACTTTCTCTTTGTACATTTATAGGGTCTGCATATCAAGATCCCTTATATTACAAAGAAATGCATATTAGGTATAATCATAGTCCTTCTGATCTGTGTCTGTGTCTCCATCACAAGTATAAATAGAAAGGATTAGGTGCCACCTTCTTGGTGTTCATGGAGTGCTTTGACATTAGAAACAAAAATGAGCTTCATCCTCATTCTTTAATGAGGTGATGAGTTTTCAGTCTGCAACTCCAATCCCTATGGACTTCACTGGAGATCTGAGTAAAACAGAATAATGAAAGTCTGTAAAATTTTCTCAACTGCAGAAATGAACCGAGTAACAATTACAAACCAAGGAAGTTCATTGAGTCAGTAAAGATTCTGCAAGTGAGTCCCACCGTTTTTCTGTATTTTAAAGTAGTAGCAAATGTTCTAAACAATGTGAAACAAATACCCTCAAAAAGACAAAGACTAAATGAAGCTGAACCTTCATGGATGGAATAAGATATATGTCAACCATTTTGCAAATGCTTGTAGAAAATTATCAGATGTTCAAGAAAAATTACTTGTAATCTACGTTTTAATTTTTTTACTGTGTGAAGCACTCATTAGAGTGAGACAGCTGACAATGAAAACCTACATCTAAGACTGAGTTTATGATTACAGTGCAAGTTTATTATCACTTTATAGCACTGTAGCTATAAAATTGGTTACGGATATTTCAGCTGAAGCCTGTGGTGGACAACCAAGAAGCGGCAGGCACGGGCTTATTGGTTCAAAATACTTGAATATCTATAAACGTGTATATAAAGTGCATAAATTATATTAAGGCATTCAAAACATCCTGTGAGGGTGGAACATCATAGAGACTAGACAGTAACTTGACCAATATGCTTTAGTTGTATAAGCAGAACAAAGATTTTTTGGCAAATGGTCTGAAGAGAGACAGTTATTGTAAGAATTTTTTATGTACAGTCATATTGCATTAAAGTTTTTCATCTGTGGGGTGAAGACATGTATTTAACATCTTTAGAAGTGCTTTTTCCCTTCCCCAAAGATGGGTGGTCAGTGAGAAACAAAATACCATCTTTATAATGCTGAGGAACCCTAATAAAATGGTTTTTCTCTGGTCTGGACCAAGGGTCCAAAATGGTATTCTGTAATGATGTTGGGATTATTTTGTGGTTTTTTTCTGGAAGAACTGTTGTTTGTAGCTTGTGACTTCTCTTGCTGTTCGGGTTGAATGAGCTTTTTCCTTTGTTCCTGGAAAGCAGTGGGGTTTTTGTGGCAGCCATGTTGGTGAAGAGGACTTTTAAAGTATGTTTCATGGAAAAATTGTCTTCGGGAGTTAAGAATTTTCTGAGGAAAATGGAGGGGTAGTGACGATTGGTTGGTTGTATTTCTACTTACCTCACTTCCCCACCTGTATGAGATATCAAAGATGGAAACCCATCATTGTGAAGTTGTTCATGGAGCCCACCACTTGGTGCTGACAGCAGGAAGCACCTCAGAGCTTTTCCTTGGTGCTTGCTTGCTTCTTACTGAGAAGTGGAGTCCAGGTTTCTGTTCAGTGGTAGACCAGCTGGATAACACTGGAGGTACTGACTGGCTCTGTTTAATAGTTTCATTTGTTCAACAAGAAGAGTCTCTGCTTCAGTAGTCTTTTTATGCTTCCATTTCAGGAATAGTGGTTTTAATATTACTTTTTATAAAATGAATATGTGCGCAATTGTTTGAAGAAAAGCAAGTGTGTATCTCTGTAGTTAAGAGTTGTTCCTTGAGACACATAAATTATTTCAGAGTGCTTGTCAAGTTTTGAAGATCCAAACAAGATCAAAACTCTTGAGACAGTTACTAACCACACAAAGAAGGCTGAGAGTTTCAGTTTGCAGATTTCACACTTAAGGAAAGTAAAGTATGTATGGAAGACATTTGCTTCCATTCCTGTGTTCTTAAAGGGTTTGAGTAGTTAGCTTTGGAATTTGAAAATGCCAAATTTGAAAAACTTTATCCTTTAAAATAAATTTGTTTCTCAGATAAGGAATTGAAAAACTTGTTTCATGTGAGGGTATTTGTCTCTTTATCTTCCACATTGGCATTTAGTGTTTCCTTAAGGGTGGTATTGTGTTATGCTTTCATTTACAAGTTTGGAGAAAATGGGAATATATTTAGAATCGTCTTTTATTTAACGGTGGTATCACATGTTTATCAACTGGGAAAACAACAGTCCTCAACTTTTTATTAGTAGTTGTTGAAGCTCTTAAGAGCAATATGTTTTTCTTATGAGGCAGAAAATGCACATGTAACTGTTTAAGTGTCTGTGATTTACTTGATGTGCCACCATTATGTGACCAGAGTACAACCGCTGCTAAATTTTGTTAATATGACTGTGCATAGGTGACAGGGTTGCTGTGTGTTCAGTTTGTTACATTGTAGAAAGTACCTGCAGCCATGACACATTCTTACTGGACATGTGCATCCTTGGCTGATGATTACTGAAGTGCATTTACACAATGGGAGAGCTTTTTCATTAGTCATCAGTGTCTGAGGGAGGAGGTGAGACAGGGGCCACAGGTAGACTTTCAGAATAATTAGCTTTTTTTCTGCTCCTGTCCAAACATCTTGTGTGAAATAGGAAAGCAGTAAGTAGGCTACTTGCTGACTAAGTAATTCTGGTGGTTGTATTAGCAGCTAGAAGCATCTCTTGATTACTTCGGCATGTAGAGTTTAATTCAAAGGTACTGTATTTGAGAAATAGTCAAATTGTTAAATAATGTAAGCTTGTTAAGGCAGGAGGAGGAAAGGACTAGGAGGAAAACTTCTGTATTTTCAGGGGGACGAGTTGTTAAATAGTAGTTCTATCTCTTTGTATTTGCTCTTGTTGTTAATACAAAAAAAGCTGCAGGCAGACCTTCAAAAACAACTGACACTGGGGTAAACCTCAGAAATCCCATGACAGTTCTGTGAGACTGACAGTTCTTTTACAACATCTCCATTTCACACATAGCCAGCATGAAGTGGAAGTGTAATTCTTTTTAATGAAGAGTACCCACATTTTCAAAGGGATACTTTACCTATGCTATTAAACCTAATTCTTCAAAAGCATTAATACTTATATGCACTGTTCCTTTACAGATGTGAACTGCATGGAGATTCATGTAATTTCTGTACTCATCCATCACTAGAAAATAGCTTTATTTCTAGAACAGTAAGATTTTTTAAAAACTGGTTTATTAAAAAAAATGGTGAAATTACTGTATCAACAGTTTCCTTGCAATAAAAAGAAAAGTTGGAGCAATATGTATAAAACCAGAATTATATTTTAAAAATATTTTAAGTCTGTAATTGCAGTGCCTCACACGGGGAATAATAAGGTCTTGGAGTTCAGACTTCCACTGATGATTATTCTGGAAAATGTGTAGAAATTCTAAGTATAGATCTAAATTAACAACACCTTGAATATTTTGTTAATAAAGCAGTACACAGAATTATCACAGAGAGAATGTGGAATCTCCATTATGCAGTTATTTTTCACTTCGTGTATTTTTCTCTCTTTGTGCTAGGTACAGTGTAACTAAAGTCTAATGGATCATGTAAACATTCTGATTTCTGGAGAAGATGGTGGCTTGCAAGAAGTTCAGGAATAATACACTTCTCTTCAGTGCTTTTGTCTAATGTGGGAGCAGTTTGACTTTAGGAACCAATAATGCACTTCATACTTACTGAAAGAAATCACAGAAACAATGTCTAAAACTGTACTGAAACAGATAGGAAACAGACACACTCTTAGGGAGTATGACTCCATTGTTGGAAATGAGCTGTCTCAGTAGTTGTTAGTTACTTAAAACAAGGCCTCTGTGACCGAGTTGGAGTCAAGTAAAATCCTTCACAGATAGTAATTGAAAAGAGTAGACTAGGCTATGCCTGTTGAGTTTAACTACAGTGCTGTCTACCTAATAATGCTATTTTATTGAAGAATGAAAGTCATTGTTATCAAGCAAAGCTTCTGAAGTTTTAATTTTCAGTTTTGCTGTTCCTTTTGTCTTCTCTTTGGGAAGTTTCTGCTTTAGAGGATATTTTCCAGTGTGTACCTTTGTAGTACATTGTTTCAAAGTAGAGTTTCTGTCATCTTCCTCATCTACTTTGATGCCACATTTTGAGCTGTCTCTCTTACTACTATGTGAGTTCTCTCTTCTACCTTACAAATGGCAGGGTGGGGAGTTATTTACTATTCTTGTTCTATTCATTATTCTAAAATAACTTTTTTAGAATACATGGGATATAATTATAAGTTTTGTTTATAGATGGAAGCGGAGAAAGAGGTGAGAAGGATGCCAGCAAAATCACAACCTATCCACCAGGGGCTGTCCGCTTTGACTGTGAACTGCGAGCTGTACAAGTCAGTTGTGGATTTCACCATTCAGGTAAAAACAAATAATTCTATGTTAATTGTAGCATAGATTTTTTTTTTAATGTTGTCATACATGTTTTCATTGCTTTTTGTTTAATTTTCAATAAGTACGCAGGAGCGTTAAAAATTGAAAACGCTGGCAGTATCATTTTGTAGCCTAACTACACTGTCATAGAACTGTAGAACATTCTGAGTTGGAAGGGACCCACAAGGATAAAGTCCAACTCCTCGCCCTGCCCAGGTCATCCCAAGAGTCACACCATGTGCCTGAGAGCATTGTCCAAACACTTCTTGAACTCTGTCAGGCTTGGTGCTGTGACCACTTCCCTGGGGAGCCTGTTCTAGTGCCCAGCCACCCTCTAAGTGAAGACCTTTTTCCTAATATCTAGCCTGAACCTCCCCTGACACAGCTTCATGCTGTTTAAATACATACAGGCTAAAGTAAGATCACCACCTGAATCCCCACATCACCTCCTTGATTCCAGCCATGAAAGACAACTCACTGTCCTTCACCAGTGAAAAGGACTATAAGTGTCATATACTGAGTTACATCAGAGCTTGTAAGCAATTTTTGAGTCAGTTCAAAACATCTGCATGGCAGAGCTCTAGTCCTGCATAGAGGTGCTAGCTGTAATGGGTTGTGGAATCTGATGTAGATCTCTTACTGTTTCAGTAGGAATCATTAACTGTGCTACTCAGAAAGGCTAATCTGGTGCAGTGCCATATCATGTTCATATGTCAGAAAAATATTTTGTTATTTTCCAGTGGTTTTGATGGAGAATGGTGATGTTTACACATTTGGATATGGGCAGCATGGGCAACTTGGACACGGTGATGTTAATTCCAGGTGAGCTGGTAATTAAAGAACGTGATTGTGTATTCTGTACTACTGCATAAGAAATGGCTAAATTTCTGGTTCTCTGTAGCTGGCAAGTGTGAAAATTCAAATATAGATCAAATAAAGTTGATAAACTCTCATTCTGAATTTACTCCCCATAATCCCCTGAATATAAATACAATAGCAGTACTCTTGTACTATATACATAATTTGTTCAACACATGGAGGCTTGTGCATAGTTGTTAACATAGCTTTGATAATTGAGTTTGAAATGCTTCTCTCTTCAGTTCTCCCTACCTATATGAGAATGACATTGAAGTCTCACTAAGATTTCATTATTTCTGTAAAATAGTACAATTACAATTATACAAATAGTATGGTATTGTAAACCTAGATTACCCTGTTTCTGTTAAATCATTGATAATAGTTCAGTTATGATAAAGTCTAATTTTTTTCATCATTAATGTCCAAAATTAAGTCATGAAACTTTGGTCTCAGCTGCATTTTGTAGCCACTTACTTTGGGTGTTGGCAGGAGAGTGATGCGTGCTATCTTTGTGGTCAGTGGAAATAGAGAAGTCCACAGAGCATGGAGAGCTATTTGACTAACAACCCACTATTATCTGCTTTAGGTATGCTCAGTAGCTCTGTAGACTTTATGGGCTTGATCTCTATTGACTACAGTGAAAGCATAGATAATTAAATATAGGTGTCTAATGTGCAGCTCAATTTCACCCTTGGTGTCTCATCCTTAGAATCTCATCTGTTCATTAAAGTAAAAAAATCAGTGTCCTTCACTGAAAGGAAAAGCGATTAAGGTCTTTGGACATGTACATATACCATATAATGCATACGATGGGGGTTTTGTGTAGTATGAATCTTTGAGACTTTGTGTATGTCCAGTAATGCTCAGTATCCTTATATAGAAGGCATACGGAGTGGAGCATCCATGACCTGTCTTCAGTTCTGTCATTTCTCTTATAGGAGTGAGGTAAAAATTACTGAACATCTGTTCTCCTAATCTCTTTGGAGACTTCCAAACCATTTCTTTTTGTCAAGTTTCTGAAGAAATCTTCCTCATCTTAAAACTTTCATTGGATTCACTAAGCCAAAGGGGGAGAGGAAAGAAAAAAAGAAAGAAAGGAATTATACTGGAAATGTTACCTTGTATTGACTGCTGTGCCTAATAATAGTCTCTAAACTGTTTATCCCTACTCAGTTTGCATTAGACTGGTGAATGCAATCTGTGTTTCTGCCTGTGCTAGGATCATATCGCAGACAAATACTTCGGTTTTACTTCCTGGAAGTTCTTGGATACTTGTTCCAAGCAACAACATCTTTAGCTGGCAATTCAAGTCGCTGTTAGAATAAGGCATTTTCTGTCTTAAAGACTGAAGAGATAAAAACAGCAGTGGCATTTGTACTGGTAACTTACTGTCACCTATTTCCAACTTTGAAATCACTTGGCTTTTTGGAAGGCTTCAGGGCTATTTACTGAATATTTCAGTATTTCAGATAGTAAACCTCACATTCCTTATTTAGACAGAAACTGGATGAAGACCAAATGTAGTTTCAAGTGAGATCCTAGAAGAGAATATGACAAATCTTGTGCCGAAGGATAGTGCTTGACCAGAACTAGAAGCTGAGGAGGTACAACTGACTTGGCACTGACCTTTGTATCATTCTACGTCAAACCCTAAAGGGTGTCTGAAAAAAAGCCTTGAAGAAATCTGGAGTATGTCCTGTGCATGAGAACTGGCTATATTACTATATTGCTGTTTAGCACCATCATTCAAATTATAATTTCTTCATTGATGTACTTCTTTTTCCAGCTTTAAGTAGAGATCTCTCCTCTGTCCTCACAGTAAGGGATTCAGAGAAGGAAACAGGGAATCCTTATGCAGAGTTCCACCTCAGTTGGGATGCAGTGGTGCTCAGATGGCCAGCTCCTGCCAGGTCAGTGGTATGTCAGTCATGCAGTGTGTCACATTGCCTGTATTGACCTCAGGAAGAGCATCATCTTCTAAATCCAGGAACTGATACTCTACTGTGTTTCTGGGAGAGAGAGAGAGGGGAGGAAAAAAAGGGAAGTAATATTTAGGTAGCCTAGCCAGTATACCTAAATAAGGGGGTCCTGAAAATAAGAACTCCTAGGGAAAATGCAGGAACTCTTCTTTTCATCTGAGGAAGCCATCTTCATTGCCAGATGAGGTAATGATGTGAGTTCCTGGGCAGACATTGATAACTCGTTCTTTCAGAGACTTTTGTCTTGCAATGTAAAGATTTAGGAGTGAGACTATATTAAAAGCCTTGAAAATGCTTAAGTATTTTGAATTCTGAACAGCTGTCCTGACATGCCTTTCTGCTTAATTAAGGGCTAGACTGCTCTATTAGAGTATGGTAAACACAAGTTCTTCCTCCTACTTCAGTAGAAATGAGGTAGAGTACAAACCATATCAGTATGCTGGAACCCTTTAATTAGTCTGTGTAGACTCTTTATTGTAAAATCCACAGTGGCGAATGTTGATGAGCTATTCACTACATGAAAGATTTGTTAGTCTGTGCTTATATTCTCCTCAAATTAGCTGCTGGTGAATAGAAACTCATTGGAAGCAAGAAATGCTTTGCAGTATCTAGTCTTGGTGAAAAATAGTCTTGTATTCAGGTAAGCAAAGGCCTGTTTTTTGCTGATGCTTCCCTTCTGTTACTGTTCAAAGTTTGCCTCCATTTTTTGGTACAAACTCTTTACTTCAGCACTACAGTAGCAAGCACATGACCTGACAGTCAAGCTCCAGAAATGAAATGGCTGAAGTAAGATGATCTTGATATAGAATTTTTCTTCTGAAGGTTCAACAATAACATAAAAGGAAACTGATCAGACCTTCCATAGAAGATCAGCCTATCTTCCACTTGAAGACAAAGAATAGAGACTATATCCTATTAATAACTCTAGAGGGAAAAAAGTGTTTCATCATCTGTGTTTGTTAACTGTGTTTCTAGGTGCAGTTTCTGATTCTTTTATTCCAGAGGTGGAGTACAGGTCCTGTTTACATATTTTCACCACATTTCCAGTTCCATCTAAAATGTAAAAATCTCCACTTTCTTTGTAACTCTATACTGTCCAATTCTGCCTGTTACTGCTGGTTTCCTGTTACACACTACCTGCTAGCAGCCCACAGTGAGCCTGTATTTACAGCACCACGGTCAGCTGCCCCAAGTGACATGTTATGGGACCTGGCAGCCAGCTGTTGGCTGCGTAAGTACCACAAACAGCGATTGTTTGTGCAGGATGAATTTTCAAAGACTGCATCTGCTCCCTTTGGGATGGGAGAGGGTTTCCATGTGCACAGCCAAAATGCATCTGGACCGTCTTCTGGATTCTGAGTTACCTGATGTTACGTCTGCTGCTAATCATTCAGCAATGTTACGTTTTCCCAAGAGATCTCTGGTTACTTTCTATAACACTGAGTTTGGCGTTTTGTGATTGACCTGTGTCATATGCAGAAGTCAAGGATTCTGTGAGTTTGATGTGTCCTTTCACTGCATCCCAGAGGAATGCTCCTTGCTTGCTTTCATTCAAATGGAGAAACCTTGGGTATTAAAACATTGTCCAAAGAGTTTCTCAGACGCTTCAGTGTCTGTTCTGAGCTTTCCTGTGTTGAATTTCAGAGGGATAGGGAAATAAAAGTATCACAGGTTTTAAATTCCATATGCATCAGTCAAACTGGTTTACTGTATCAAATCTCTCCTCCTTTTATGAAGTGAAAATTAGTTTTCTGTAATTTAAGTTTATTTTATTGTGTAGTTAAGTGTCTTAAGCTTTTTTTTTTCCTCTTCCTTTCTTAAGTTAATACACTGTAGTTGGCCATTCCAAAAGCTGAGTGGTCTTAATGAAAGAGCTATTTAAGAGGATAGTGTATTTCATCTCTCTACATTAGTTGCTTATTTGATTTTGCTCTGCTGCTGCCACGGGACTATTATACACAGCATTCAGATAATATTACTGATAGATTTGATTGGAAAAACAGGTAATAGTTTTGGTGATAATAGCTTAGTTTTTAAGCATCAAATACATAAAATGTTTACTACTTTTCTTTCTTTTTTTTTCTTTAGAAACATAAGATTGATAATTCCATGCCTGTAGTTACCATAATTTTGAGGGAGAGGGGAAAAAAAAAATTAATAAAAATACTTCCTTTTAGCATCCAAAGCATCCACACTGCTTTTGGATAAGTTGCAAGTTATGTTTTGTTTGTGTTTTGGTGCCTTTTTGAGCTTCTTTAAAGTTAATGAGAGACAACCATAAACTTTCTTTTGTTTTTAAAATGTTTCATCATTGATGTTGCTAAACTTTGCTTTGTCTGTCTGTGTATGATTAAACTGATGTCCAAATCAATGTGTCTAGAGACCAACAAAGGCTTCTAAATTTATGAATGTCATGTTGTGTATACTCTACCTAATTTTACTCTGTCCTTCAGTCCCTCCATCTCCCCTAGTCATGCACAGAAAGCTACATTCACCGCCTAGCAATAATTTCTTCCTGTATACCTGTGTTCCACCTGCAGGTCATCAACCTGTCTTCATGCTACATTCCACATTTCCATATGTTCACCTTTTCCCATCAACCATTTTTCTGCTGAACTCATGATGCTTCCTCATGCTTTCTTGACTTCTGTTTTACCTGCAATTCAGCCAAAGTTAGAACACTCAGATGATCCATCTTTTTGCGCATCAGATGCTAAACAATCTCTAGGTAACTGGGCTGACACTTCGTGTTCCAGTACAAGACAGCCTGTTCTTATTTTAGATTAGCCTACTTTTGAAAGGCTGTGTTTGAAAGTAAGTTCAAATAGTGCTGTTATTCTCTGGGGTCAGAGATTCCAAACATAGAATTATTTGGGAATAACTTGTTCCTCAAATTCACGGTCTAACTCCACAATAAATTTGAAGTGTAGGTAGACATTCATCATGGGATTCTAAGGCTTGTAGACTCCTGTTCATTTTGTTGAGATTGAGATAAAAATTTTATTTTTGTATCTCTTATTTGTTTTTCTCTTTTGTGCTCTTTCTCTTTAAGTCATCAGTTCAAGTTTTCTTTCTTTGCTCTTGAACTTCCTGCTGTTTTTTTCCCTTCATTTTTACTGGAATGGAAAATTTATTTTCTTAGCCTATCCGTATTTGGGAGACAAATGGATTAGACTTTTTCGTATTTCTCTGGAAAATAGTTTGAAGAGGTTTGTTCTTTATTGGGTCTGACTTGGATGGGAGAGGGGCTGATTGGGTTGGGGTAGGCCTTTATTTCTTTTATAATTCCCTACACAGTGATCTTGGGAGGCCTGCATCGATATTGTTTCTGGTAATCGTAGTAGGGTACAAGCCACATAAGGCTTTGATTGCTCCATAATGTGAACAGGGTTTTTTTAAAGTGCTTAACTGGTGTTTTCACAGCATGATTTTTTTTACTGCTATGTTTTTTGCAATATATTTTGTATACATACAAAAATACACACTCATATGTAATCCTACAATTATATATTGAATTAATAATTTTTGTTCTATGCTAATTTCTGAGCATAACTGAAGAGATGGTTCTCGGTCTGTTTCCTTATATTAAAAGAACATAAACGTAACTGTCTGGTACAGCCTTTCAAATCTCTGTTCATTTAAAATGTAAGATGCCTCTTGATTTTAATTCACTATGGTATGTGAACCTAGTGAATACACTTCAGAGTGATTGAAATACTTATAATACTAATGCATGTTTTAAGTGTTACATAAGCATGTATTGATACAGAATTAATTTATTTTTATATAGGGGATGTCCCACTTTGGTGCAAGCATTACCAGGTCCTAGTACACAAGTTACTGCTGGGAGCAACCATACAGCTATTCTCTTAATGGATGGCCAAGTTTTCACATTTGGAAGTTTCTCAGTAAGGAAATATTTTTATTTACTTATGGGAATAAGCTAATAGTTAATGTATTGTTCAAAGACCTTTCAAGACTGCTTATACTTGCTGTTACAGAACTTGCATGACTTCTGCATGTCTTTTGTGCCTGTTACATTATAAAATGTAAACTCTAATGTTGTCGTAGTTAGAAAAGCATGATGCCAGGAATTCTTTCTGGTTTTCATACATTTTAATGAAGATGGTGATTTAAAACTGAATTACTTTATAAGGTGTACCAGTTTTCTCAAACTCTTATTGTTGCAAACTTACTTGTGTTGCCTATTCTGTTGCCTGTCTGTCTCCATTTGGTAGAAAAAATTGCCCTGGATTCTTTCATAGAAACAGCAGTGAGTTGCAGAAGTTACGGTAACACTTGAGGGAAGGGATTATTGTTCAGTATAACACTTCTTAACTCTAGTACTCTTCTTTTATATCCACATGGTGTATTATTTTCGCATGTCCATGTGGAATCCAGTCTTACATTTACTAAATAAGCATTTAAGCGTTGTTTACTTGCCTTTGTGCCTCCTTGTCTTTGTAAATATACCACTCATTGCAATCTCTGCAGTCATCTGTTGTTCGTACTTTCCCACTAATGTTTTTCCTGGTTGTTTTTTTTTTTTGGGCAAAAGCTAGACTATAGATACTGAGTTATTTTATGTGTTTTAAATACTAGATATTGCCAACCACAACACAAGAGAAATTCTACCTTTTGAAATCTCTTTTTTTACCAAAAAATAATTAAAAAAAGGTAAAGACTGAAATTTTAGAAACAGGAAGTCATGTTTTGAATGAAAATGTTTTGAATGAACCATAAGACAGCTCTGCAATTAAGCAGTATTTTGTTGTTTTTTCAGACTTTAAGCAAGAACTTTGGTGTCAAAATTGACATGTTCTTGTCAAAACTGACATTGGCACATAGAAGTGTAAGGTTTGATGTCTTGCAGTGAAACTTGACCTCTGAAAAACCAAATTCACTCTCAGGAATAGAACATAAAAGTCTGTCAGTTGACTGAGTGTCTTTTTCCTTTCTCTAAAATAAAAATACATTTAGGCCCTATTTAGACCACTTGTACTTTGTGTCTGGTTTTAATATTCTAATGCTTGAAAGTTTGCTGAAAGCTTCATAAAGTCCAGACAAAATTAAAAGTAACTATATTATTGAAAATGTCCTTGCTAAGTTTACTTACATACAATGTTATGAAGAAAGAGAGATGGATAACATGCTGGACAGGATATTTGCTGTATATACGTGTTTCTTTTCCCTAACCATTTGAACTTTAGCTTGCAATGCGTTGCCAGTGCCTGAATGGGATAGATGGAGTCTGCTAAGGTTTATTGTAGCAGTTCTTTCTATGTACTTAGGTATATAGAACTGTTGGTCCATCTCAATAACTAGTTTTATATAGAGATAAGGCCCCAGATGTCCAGATCAGGATGTTAATGAGCATGTGCAGAGGTGCTTGCTGAGGCACTTTAGCTCAAGTTTGACATGTGAATCGATTTCTATGTACTTTGAAGAGGTATCTGCTCTATGAAACTTACAGTACATATAAGTTCAAAATTGAGTGGAACTTGGACTGTCTATATCTGAATATAATTTTTTTCCTATTAATCCATTCCTTGTTTAGCCCTGAAGTTATTCAGATACTGAACATTGTAGGACAATAATGCTTTTATATTTGATTCTGAGGACGGGAAGGAAAGGTTATCCATCATGGAGCGTTTGAGTTGCATTTAAAAAAAGTTTACTCAAAAACCTAACTGAATAGGGAGGAGTATATCTGTCAGTAACTTTTTCCTTGTATTTAAATGTGTAACGGTTCACTTAGATTAGCCATTGCTTTTTGAAGGTAGTTTTGTGGTAAGCTTTCTTCCAGATTACCAGTTTTGTCTGATGAAGGTATCGAACTAACCTAAGTCATCTTTGAGACTTACTGTTACTGTCTCTTACTAATTCTTGCATTCTTTCTATAGAAAGGTCAGCTTGGTAGACCAATTCTGGATATGCCCTACTGGAATGCAAAACCAGCACCTATGCCTAATATAGGCTCCAAATACGGACGCAAAGCTACGTGGATTGGAGCGAGTGGAGACCAGACTTTTCTCCGGATCGATGAAGCTCTCATTAATTCTCATGTGCTTGCTACATCAGAGATATTTGCAAGCAGGCATATAATAGGCAAGAACTCTTCTATAACATTTTAAATACTTATAGAAGTATTGGAGAATAATAGAGGAGGAACAAGTCAAAAATGCGAATGCAGGGAATGAAAATATTTTGGCTTCTGAGTTGTACTGCACATGAGGATCCTGGCTTCTTTATTATTTTTAATAAAATTGATTTCTAATATATAAGTCTAAAATTTGCTTGCATTTAAATCTCACTATCTTTTTTTCTTTTGCTGTAGCAGTATACCTGTTCTTCCCTGTTACATTACATGCATTTTCTATGTATAAAGCATTAATGACTTGAGTCTTCATGTTTGTTTGCTTTTTTTGCTCTGTGATCTAGGTTTGGTACCAGCTTCAATATCAGAACCTCCTCCTTTTAAATGTCTGCTGATAAACAAAGTAGATGGCAGTTGCAAAACATTCAATGATTCTGAGCAGGAAGACCTTCAAGGTTCTGGTGTGTGTCTGGATCCTGTCTATGATGTTATTTGGAGGCAAGTGTGGATTACAGCTATTAAAGTAGTAGCATAGAAATCCTTTTTTAAATACTTTGGGAGGCTGGAGACTTGATTATACTAGTCTTGTTTATACTTACTTCCCTAGTAAATGAAAAACAATTTTTAATCTCGCATATTTATTTTTCACATTTTTTGGATAATTTGCTTAAGTAAGCCCAAAACAAACATCTTCTCTTGCCCAAATTTTTAAAATTTCTTTACTTTTCTTTTTTGCGTCATTCTCATGCCGGTCTTATAATATTTGCAGGGTCCCAATCTGTTCTTTTCATTTACTCCTTTTATTCCCTTCTCTCCATCTACTTAACACTTGACTGAGAAGTTTTCTTGCCATACTCAGCTGCCACATGTCTATGTCTTAAATTGTCAGCCTTCTCTCAGGCATTAGTGGTTAAGACTTGAATAGGAGAAGGGGTGGAGCAAGGGTGTTCTTTTCAGTTCTGACATTCTGAGAGGTCACAAAAAGGTACTTATTTAGATGACACAGACAGGTAAATTAATTGTATTTATTTTACAGTCAGTGGGGTAGAGTCTTTGAGCAGGTGTAGATTGGAAGCACTTGTTCCAAAACAGAATCTTAAGATCCAATTCTTGTTCTTGTAATTCAATTCTTGAATGATTTAAAAACCGTATTAGCCAGGATTGAGGAGAGAAATTTGAACTGTCATCTGAGTTCCAGTAATGGATGATATTTAAATTTTTTGAAGACAAAACAAGAATGATCAGTTAGAATAAAGCAGGAAACCAGCTAGTCTGCATTCAGCTGGAAAAGGTAGTATCACAGATGTCTTCATCCAAAATCGAGATTCAAGAACGTAATAGCCAATTAACGTTGAAGCATGCATATTTTCTAGGCTTGTTTCTTCATGATGTACGGAGTTCCTTGGATAGTTACAGTTCTGCATTATGCACATCCTCAGAATTGTTTGAATCTCATTGGCTAGGTACCATAATTTCCTATTGAAATTATGCTGCAATTAGAAATAAGAGTAGCACTCAAAACCCTTGAAGCTCTGTATTTTCAGCATGTTTGACTCTCACTGAAATACTCAAAAAGAGTCACGAAGAGACTCAGTTTGTGAAAAATTCGGTTATCAATGGCGATGGGAATGCAGCGAGTTTCAGGTGAGGAAAGGTGTGATACGCAACTTGATCTAGCACAAGAAATGGTAATTCAGTTTAAGGAAGTTCAAAGTCATATGTTATTATGGGTAAACATGAATTGAGGTGTTTTATTGTCTTGCAGTATTTTGGAGACTGTAGAACTAAATGTAGAGTTCAAAAACTTAGGAGTGGATTGTGGGAGACTGCAGGTTTATTCCTCTCTTATCTCATTCTTGTTCATTAGAAAATATTAAAACAGTCCAAAAAGAAGAGACATGTTAATGAATATGCCTATTAGTAGTTAAATATTTGGTATACTGTTATTCCTGGACATTTTTATTCATGCCTGTTCAAGTAGGGGGCTCAGTTTCTTGTACAGAGAAAGCATTCTGATGACATAGATTTTACAGATTTTCTTCACAACTTTGGGACTTATTCTTTCAGTGAAATTCAAGTGGTTGCATGATTTCGTGTGTGTGTGTAAACTTGAGCATTGCTAACTTGTTTCTATCCTTAATACCTATGTTGTCCTATAATACTTTTAGTTAAAACTATTTGTTTCTCCATTAGATTTTTAGAACCGTGTACCAAGTGAAAATTCCTTTTGTGCTTATTCAGAACACTCCCATAGACCTATGTCTTCTAACTGTTTCTTCCTTTTACATGGTGGCTTCAAAGATTTCATTTTCTTCATTTTCTTTTTCTCCGTGTTAATTTATAGTATAGAAAGTCTTTGTATTCCCTTGTTTATGCTGCCCTTTTCTGTAATCCCTTAAAAACTCATGAGGCGGTGTTACCCATTTAAAAAAGCCCAAACAAAGTATGTTGGATTTGTCAAGATTTTTTTACTCTTATTTGAAGGTAAGCATTTTACTTTCACTTGGCATCTTTATAGTTTTTTTGCACATCTGCCATTACATTTATTACTTTGCTAGTTACTTCATATTTCTTACTAGATAATACTGTTTTAACATTTATTAGCTTTGAGAAGTGTCTAACACTTTCTGAAATTTGTAAACCCAAAATATGATTGTTTGACTTGGAGTAAGAATGTTTTTGTGTCTTTCCATTTGTGGAGTGTTAAGCTCTTGAAGTTTATATGTATTTGGTGTAATGATGTTCAATTTTGAGAGTTTGTACCAGCAGATATACATTTTACATAAAAAATAGTTATAAAATTTAATTATTGGTTAGATTTCTTTTTTTTTTCAGTAGATTCATTCTGGTTTTTTCTTGCTCTAGGTTTCGACCAAATGCTAGGGAACTCTGGAGTTACAATGCAGTAGTTGCTGATTCCAGACTTCCATCAGCTCCAGACATTCAATCCCGGTGTAGTATTTTGAGTCCAGAACTTGCCCTACCAACAGGTTCCAAGGCTCTAACCACCAGATCTCATGCAGCTTTGCACATTCTAGGTATACATTTATATTTGATGAGTCAGAAGCTTAGATGAAATAATGTAACTTAATGTTATAAATGTAATAGATGTTGTCTCACAACTTTCTGACTTGTTTTTCAGTTAAAATTTTACTTTGTAATTAAAAATATACCATTGCTCTTAACTCTTAAGAGCTGGCTGGTAAGCATTAATTTTATCAAAATAGTTATCTTCTACCATCTCAGTGATGTTAGAGGGTTCGAGAGTTCTGGTGGAACCTGCTCTTAAAGATCAGCATAAAAAAGTAAGAAACCTTCCTAGGTGGGCTTTTTGGAATGTCTGCAGAATGAAGTCAGTACTCTTAACTTGGAGTCTCAAAACCAACAACCAAACCCACCGTAAAAAAGTGCTCTTCAATAAGTTAGTTTTATTTTAAAGTAAATGCATTATCTAATATTAAAATATACTCCTTGCAGTTTGGTATAATAAGTCACTATGAGTAATGTGATTTCCTTTTGTAGTCCAAAAAACCTACCAAAACAAAAATTAATTCCACTGTGTTAGTGTATAAACTGGCCATATGCAGCATACCCAGTGCTTCAAAGCTCAGCTTTAGGAGTGATTTTAGCTCACTTGTTCACTGACTGTGATGTGTCATCAGTTTGTTGACCTGCTCCCTTCATTGTGTGTTAGAGATGTGATAACTTTTAACTTGTACTTTTTTGTGTCTGAGTCAGAGTAAGGCATGTTAGGTACCCCATGTATGAAACAAATTTTATGAAGACTTTAAAATCCATCCATAATTCCGTTACTACTTCAGCTCTTTTTGGGTAATACGATAAGTGTAAAAAGGAAAAAAAAAATATGCCATTGTAAAAGTTGCAAAGCAGGTTTAATCATATTTGTTTGTTATTCTGGAGAATAAATAAATTAAATTTATCATCAGTAGCAAACCTTGAGATTCGGCAGCAATGACCCTTGGCCTAATCAAAACTATAAAGGTATTTAGTAGCATATATGTGATTTAGAGACAAAACAGGTTTCTTTGATCTCCTTAATTAATATTCATTTCCATTTCACTGATTATAATCAACAGGGAGAATTTCTGAGTTCTTTTTTTGTTTTGCTTTCTTATAGGTTGTCTTGATACTTTGGCTGCTATGCAGGACTTAAAAATGGGTGTAGCAAATACAGAAGAAGAGACTCAAGCAGTAATGAAAGTTTATTCTAAAGAAGACTATAGTGTTGTTAACAGATTTGAAAGTATGTACACTAAAATTTTACATCAAGCCAGTCAGGCTTGCAGAATAAAAGACCAAGATTAACTATATTTTTGTTGGTTTTTTTTTTTCTGCAGGTCACGGAGGAGGCTGGGGTTATTCAGCCCACTCAGTAGAAGCTATCCGTTTTTGTGCTGATACGGATATTTTGTTAGGTGGTCTTGGTCTTTTTGGTGGTAGAGGTGAATACACTGCTAAAATAAAGGTAGGTTTTTTGATTTTTGTTTTCAACAATGTTATATCTCAAAACCGGAACTTTAGAAGTCTCATCTAAAACCATGATTAATTTTATTTCTTGATGAATGAGTGGTTTATTATTTATGAAAAGCATTATACAGATACAGTGGATGAAGTAGAGACCTGGGAATTACCATTATTAGTTGTCATGAATTGGCCCATTCTCACCTTCACTAAATGCTGTGCCATCTTGTAGGTGTCTTGAGCAGGTATGTTAGTGAGCCTGATGGTTCTGTGATCTGTTTGCACAAAGCTCAGAGGTCCACCTGCAGAAAATTGATGTTGTGGGCTTCAGGTTAAAATCACATCGTGTGTGACAGACAAGGAACTGTTTCTCAGAATAGTCCTTATCAGTAGCCATTGCTTCCCATTGTCCCTACCACTTCTTTCTCAGACTGGAAGAAGCTATCTCTGGATAGCTTCTTGAGTGGGACTCTTCAACTGACTGTGAATGGCACCAATTAACTCTGCTTTGTTCACAGTGTAAGGATGATTACAGGTGGAGCATGTGTGCTGATTTAAAATAAATAAACCTGGCTTTAGATAAAAAAAACCTCGCATAAACACACTGTGTGATAGCAGAACTCTGGTTTCTGATAAGTGTCTTCTGGTGCTGTATTTAATAAGGATTTTGGTAACTGCACGAATAGCAATTGTAAAGGAAGATCTAATATCGATTTGTATTAGATGTGTATCTTTGGAATATGTTATGGTTACTTGTCGTTTAGTGGGTTACTGAATTTTCTTTCTCTATTTTCAGATAGATAGGTTTGTATTAGGGAAATGATGGCATATGCTTGGCAATAACGCTTGCATAAGACACAGGATATTAAAAATAAGTAGTTATACCTTATTCTAGTTTGACATAATGACTGAGAATTGCAAATGATTAAGGGCAGCCAAGAAACTTAATGTTAGTCGTGCCCTTTTTTTTGTTTTAATACTAAAGGTAATAACTGTATGAAAGCACTGTAGTGTTATGTTTTCAATTTGTTTCTGATTGTTTAAGGTTAGCTTATTGCCAATATAAGATTTGCCAGTCCTGCCACAAACTGTGTATTAAATAGGTATTTGCAAGAGAAGTCACAGACACGTATTGCGGTCCTTTTTCAAACTCATCAAACTGTAGAAATTATTTTTGAGAAAGAAAACCAAGTTCATCTTTTGCCTTTGTCATCAACTGTTTACAGTACTATTGACTAGCTCTGCTAAACCGTCAAGTGGTCCCTTTCCAGAGAAGCTGAATATATCTTAGGTCTGTATAAGATGTATAAGTGCATTTCAGTCTGTGATGGAAAACCTGCACCTTCTGCACCACTTTACCTTTTTTGGATGCTCTGAATTTGACTTGCTTGCAAGATTTGGGGAGTTTCTTCACTTAAAAATATATTTGGGCGTAAGGCTGGGAGGTCGTTGTCAGTTGCTGTTTCTTAACAGTTAATGCCTGACTTCAAATGGGAATTTGCCTGTCAGTGATAGTAAATAGCAGTGATTTTTGGGAAGGGGAAAGAAGAGTAGTATACAGTTTCCAGAATGCCAGACAGGAAAAAGTGACATTATGAGGTTTCTAACACCTTAGACATAGTTTGACCTTTTTTCTTAACTTTACTAGTTGTTTGAACTGGGTCCAGATGGGGGAGACCATGAGACTGATGGAGACCTTCTTGCTGAGACAGATGTCTTAGCATATGATTGTGCTGCTAGGTAAGCTTACCTACTCCACCTGGTTCTTGATCTTTCTTTTTGCTTTCTTCATACACATTTTAGTATCACTTTAAATATCATAAGAGATGATCTACATCATCAGAATTTTGTAGCAAGTGACATAAAACATACACTCAAAAGTGTGTTGGGGAAAGTAGTAAAACCAAATACCTCATCAAACCATTATGTTCTTTAAATTAAAAGAAGAAAAATAATCTAATTTTTGCTCTAATCCAAGTCAAATCCCCTACTCCTTTGATGACATGATAAGACAAAATGTTGCAGCAGCTCTTTTGCATAGTTCTATCAAAAGGATGATTTCAAGCATAAATGGGTATTTGCATTAAACAACTAATCATGAAGCTTACTTCAGTAAGGAATTATCATAACCAAAAGAAGGGTTACTGTGCTTCAGCTCATTAGAATACAAGCAGCTATTGCTTGAAAAATTTTGTGCTTATGGATGGAGTTGGCTATGTTGTAGCTGCTTTTTCAGTCCCCATTATGAAATAATTTAAAATTTAACAAATATGTGATTTTTTTTTCAGGTTTAATCTCAAATATCAATCCTCTAAATATATGTTCTATTACTTTCCTTAACATTCATTGTAATTACTAAGAATTTTTGTATAAGCTCTTGTAATTTACAGAAATTTTCTGAAATTGAATCAGTACTATGTGATTAATACCTTATAAGTAATACTTTACTTGAAGTATTTTATAGTAAATTATTGGTTTTGTGTGTTAGTGTAACTTAATTTAACCTTACTCTATTTGATATCTGATTGTTTAACTATAGAAGATCAAGCTAGACTTAGGCATTTGTAGGTGCTTCTGAATTACTATTTTTAATTTCTACAATATTTTTTTAAAAATATTTTTAAGTTTTGAATATAAACAGATGTGATATTAATAACCTAATTCCATTACTTTTCAATTTTCTTCTATAAGCACAGTGTAACTTTTTAAAAATTAATCTAAAAACAAAATATAATTTTTTTCAAAATTTATTTCTCCCAGAGAGAAATATGCAATGATGTTTGATGAACCAGTACTTCTACAAGCTGGCTGGTGGTATGTAGCCTGGGCAAGAGTGTCAGGACCTAGCAGTGATTGTGGATCTCATGGACAGGCCTCTATTACTACAGATGATGGGTATATTTTTTTCTATATTTTTTAATGCAAAAGGAGAGCTCTAATGTGACTTGAATAGTAATTGAATTGTTTCTCTTTCAGTGTTGTATTTCAGTTTAAAAGTTCCAAGAAATCAAATAATGGTACAGATGTTAATGCAGGGCAGATTCCGCAGTTACTATACAGGTAATAATTTGACTTCTATTTGGAACAATTTATTGACATGTTTTTTAAACAGAAACATAGAAGTTTTTAAAGTAACCATGTTTCATGAAAACATTATTGTATTAAGCTAAGGAAATCAGTATCTGAAAAAATTAGTCAAAACCTTAGTGTCTTTAATAAAAGTAACAAATCCATTATGCCAACATTTACTTCTTTGATATTTTTCTTGCAGTCATTCTGCATGAGTTACAAGACTTCAATTTACATCTATAGAACCTCATGATTTCATACAAAATGATTAGTATTTTTTGCTAGTTGGAAAGTACTCTATTCAGTAGGCCTCAGTTTAGGAACAGTGTACTATCAGCAGATGATTTTAATGAAAAAAAAAAAGCCAAAACCAACAATCAGTTGTGGTTTACAATAAGTTACTATAGACTTATTATTCACATGATAAATTTTATTTAACTCTCTTTTAAAAAGCAAGAACTCTTTCACTGGATTGATAGTATGTTTTACAGATTTCCTCAGATACATACAAGACCTAAATCTTTTCTTTTATGTGTGTGTATATATATTTCCTCTCCTCCCCCCACCTCCACCTTGACTCTGAAACTTGGAATTTCTTCATACCAGTTCTCTTGCTGTGTCCTTTCTGAGAATGTCCTTTTCAGGGTCCCTTCTCAGAACAGTTCACTTCTGCCTGTAACAGTTCACTTCTACTTTCTGTCCATAGACCCCTATCTCTCCAGGTAAAGGTTTCATTTTGACTGATGCAGATGAAGTCCTGGCATGACATATTAATGATTTGGGTGATTTCTTTGGAGATTTCTTTGTAGCCTTGAGGCCTCTGAAGGAAGGATATGGCTTAAGAGCAATGAGTGGCACAAAAGGAAAGGTGCTGCAGTAATAGATGCTGCCTGTATTTTTAGCCTCCACATATATTTTACTTCCACAAAACTAGTGTTCTTTAAGCAGTAACATTTCTAGTTTTGATTTCATATGAAGAAATACAGTAAATACTTGTTATAATTCCATGTAATTAAATCTCAACCTTTTTTTAGTTGTCACTACTGCCAGTTGAACAGAATTCAAGATATTTGGCTACTGGTCTAGGATGATTAGGGACTGGAGGAAGTTATGCTGAAATTGAACATTTTTTGATAGTTACGTAAACTTGTTTTGTCACTTGTTTTTGTTCCACTTGAACAATACAAACAGTAAAAACAAGAAAGAGTAAAAAAAAACCAATGAAGACCAAACTCAAATCAAAAGTCTACTAAAAGAAAAAAATGGAGATTTCAAGTCAGTTCTAAAATTGTTCTTCCAGATTGCCAACAAGTGATGGCAGTGCTTCCAAAGGAAAACAACAAACCAGTGAACCCGTACATATTTTAAAGAGATCTTTTGCCAGAACTGTCTCAGTGGTGAGTACTATCAAGAATCTTCTGTGGTTCCAGCAAGTTCAGTCATGCCTAGAAAACTGAAAGATGTGCATGTGGAAATAATGATTTTTTTTTTTCTCTCTTTGGTTTATCATGCAGAAGATAGGTACACTGATATATAAAATATTNTGTTATTATATTTTTTTTTTTTTTTTTTTTTTTTTTTACTTTTTCTAAAGATTTCAGATGTAAACCTACATCTAAGCTAAGCTTGGTATTGACCTGAGGATGACAGCCTAGAAATGTGTTTATTTACGAGGCTGAACTGCTTAGTTTGTGGTGGGATTTTTTGGGGGGGGCGTGGGAGGGTGTATTTGGGTGGAGTTCATTCGTACTGGTTGTATTCAAAGAACAAGCCTTACTCCCTGCTAAAAATTAATATTATCAGGCTTTTTAGAATTTGAGTGTGCTTTAGTGCTCTCTTACATGGCTTTTAGATTACTGCTATTAATTAGTCACTGGTTAGATTTATCTTCCTCTTGGATTCATTCCAATATACATTGAGGATCAGATAGCATTTAATTGAACTTTGATAAACTGAGGTAAGGAGCATTCATAGGCACAGTGAACTGCAGCTATTAATAGAATGTAGTCTGCAGCTCTTCTCATACAGTGAGATTAGTCTAACTTTGACAAATACTGTATTAAGTTGAAATGCAATATTATTCAGGATAAGACCAATTCTGTCCTTGTGTTTTTGAAATGCATTTTATCTGTTAAAAGCAATTATTATTTCATTTTCATCCTGCTTTATATTTTATACTACGTTACACATACTGTCAGTATTCTCCATGTTACATTAAAGTTATTGTCTTTATGTGTCTATGCACATAATGCTTCACCTTGCATTAAAGTTATTGGATAGTCACAGTCCAGTTTTCTAAATCAGACCACTTTCATTCATATGTTCTCCATCTTTTCAGTATTCTCTGTTGATTAGGATGATCTTCTCCTGTTTAGGTTTCTTCTGGAAATGTATTATCTATGTGATATGCGTTTTTAGCAATCATATTATCAACATGTTAATAGCTACTCTATGTTTGCTTAAAAATATTTGCATTGAGCTATGAACTCCTGTGGCTTTTAATACTTCACATTGTATCCTCTCTCTTCATTATCTTGCTGCTGTTATCCCTCACCATAGATAAAGATTAGTGTAAGAGAAGAGTTTTGACTTTCTGGAGCACTAGGCATTTTCTATCTGACTTTGAACAGTCAGTTTGATTGTTGCAACTTGAAGGTATTCAATACCAAATACATGTATTTTGCTTTCTGAGGTACAACTTCATGAAATTACTGACCACATTTAATGGTAGAAACAAAACTTCTTAAATCCTCAAATTTCTTGTGGACTATCATGTACTTCTGTTTAGCTTTAAAGTACTGTAAATGTTATATAGTTGCCATGATCCTGCAAATCATAACTGTTTAAAGTGAAGACAACCCTGATAAGTCTTTACTTTATAACAAGCATGTATTATGTCAAAAGTAGGTATTACACTGTTACGCAGATGAAGCAAGTAAAATTTACTGCAAAATCTCCATTGCAGATGAATACAAACAGTATTTTTTTTTTTACTCTCAAGCAAAATAGGATTTGTGTGTTGCATGGTAGATATGTATAGACTGAAATATGTTTTCGTAATAAACACGCATATAGATGCTATTTGCTTTTCATCTGAAACTGATGCTGAAAGGTCATTTCTTATTTTTTAACACAAAATCTGTCTTTCGTATCCTTCATACTCTGAAATAGGAATGCTTTGAATCTTTACTGAGCATTCTTCATTGGAGTTGGACAACACTGGTGCTGGGAGTTGAGGAACTTCGTGGACTTAAGGGTTTCCAGTACACTGCTACTCTTCTGGATTTAGAAAGGTTGCGTTTTGTGGGCACATGCTGCCTGAGATTGCTGAGGGTCTACACCTGTGAAATATATCCAATATCAGGTATTTCTCTTAGTTAATTTGATTCATGTTTATCAGCAAATATTATTCTACAGGACACTTAAAATTTGATCTAAGTATTAATGTGGGATATACTGAAAGATGAAATACAGATGGTTTTATTGGAGCAATTAAGAGACTTGCTGTCAGATGTGGGACATCTTCAATTATCTGCATAACCAAATGTCCAATACCACTTTTATACTATAACTTATGTGTATTTTAAAGTTAATTTCTTGTTTGACTTGTCAGTTGAGTTCTTTTGGACAACTTACACCTTCCCTTTTTTTCTTATCTCATTACATAGTGTCTGCTTTGGTGGCAAGCACAGTTTAAATTTGAAAGATGTATGTGTTTTTCATGCCTATACTTTGATAATGTTCATAGTAAAACACAGCATATATGATGACAGTCCAGAAAAGTGGGAGTTTCTGATGTTCACGGGTTTTTTATATGGTTTAACACCCTTCACTGTTTTGCTTTTGAAATTAACTTCTCTGAATGTAGATACATCAGTGTTGCTAAATTCCAGTTGTTTTATTTGCATGTAAAATGTGCATTTTAATATGAAAATGTTTCAGTTACTGTACACTTAATTCTTTTCTTTGTGTAACCTTCTAGCTTCAGCTAAGGCAGTTGTAGAAGAAACGAGCAAACTAGCAGATTGCATTGGAAAAACTAGGACCTTGCTGAGAAAAATTTTGTCTGAAGGAGTTGATCATTGCATGGTGAAGTTGGACAATGATCCACAAGGATATCTCAGTCAACCACTCAGTCTTTTAGAAGCTGTTCTTCAGGAATGCCATAATACATTCACAGCTTGCTTTCATTCATTTTATCCAACACCAGCTCTCCAGTGGGCATGTCTTTGTGACTTGCTGAACTGTTTGGACCAGGTACATTAAAATGGCACAAGTAAATATTACAGCTTAGTTTGACCTTTGCTGAAATTGAAGCTAAACAGTATTTAAAACTTCTATTCATTTTTTCATTTATTCTGGTTTGCAGCTTGAGTTCTGCTGTGGTTGTTTTTTGGTGTTTTTTTTTTTAATAATCGGGTATTAGTTTTCTTTGTTGCTTCGTGGTTTTTGAGTGTCCAGGTTCAACAAGAGCCTAGGATCTTTGTCTCCCTTAGCTTTAAGATTCTCTCTAGGACAGTGAAGAGAATTTTTGGTGCTGGTAACTGTCAGCACTTGCTTTTTCAGTGTTGAGGCCATGACTTACATATGCTTATTCTTGGTGCACGTTGCTTAAGAGCATAAGTGCAGTAATTTTTTCACTAATACTTGAGTAATTCCTCATTATTAAATGTTACAACAGTGCTCTGATCCACCCTAGTACATGAGAAGCAGCTGACAATATTACTCTGTAATCAACAACTTTCCAAGTATCTTGCTTAATGTGAATGAGCATTCCACATCTAAATGACGTAGTTGCTTGATTGCATTGCTTGCAGTGAGATGCAAACAGTTCACTGCTTTGAGTGAAAATTCATTTATCATATACAGTTTCAAGGAATATTAGTTACTCCAGTTTTGAAAATCTAAATGCAAACTTACGAGAGAAGGTAATGTAAAATTCATAGGAAAGCTTTCTCTATTTCTATAATTACGATAAAGCTGGAAAGTTCCTTTCAAAAGTAGTTTCTCTCTTATTTACTTTCAGTACAGTGGTACCATTCTGTTACTATCTGTTTATATTTTTAGGATATCCAGGAAGCAAACTTCAAAACCTCCAGCAGTCGACTTCTTGCTGCAGTTATGTCTGCTCTCTGCCATACTTCAGTAAAGCTGACCTCTATCTTTCCCATTGCTTATGATGGAGAGGCGTTGCTGCGATCAATGGTTAAACAAGTGAGCACTGAGAATGACTCTGCTCTGGCCCATCGTTTTCCTCTTTTGGTTGCACACATGGAAAAGCTCAGTCAGGTCAGGATGTATTCTAAAAATTTAATGACAACTTCTCCTTTGCAAAAAAAAAAGCAGTTATACAAGTTGAAGATGAATTTGCCTGTTTTCTTTTTAAAAGGCTTATTTCAGAAACTTATTTTTTCCAACTGTCGTCATCTCATCTGAAATATTCCAATTCTTTTTTTTGAGAATGTCTGTTCTTATTTTGGAATATTAAATTGGAAGAAATATACTTGGGAGTTGTATTCTGTTGCATAGTGTTTTGTGCAACAGTTTTTCAGCTTTTTCATGTTATCACAAGGAGGAACATGTTGATAGGTTTGGTGTTTGAAGGAAGAGTTAACACAGCTTTGGTAATAAAAAGTCATGTCTCAAGCTGGAGTTTCTAAAGAAGTCAACAAAGGAAGCCCAGCTTATATAGTTCTAGCAAAGGTTATGAAACAGTTTCCTAATTAAGGCTCTTGAATGCTGTATTTTTGCAGTTATTCTAGGATTGATTTACAGGAATGGAAAGGGTTAAGATGATAATCAAGGATATGGGATTCACTTTAGAAGACAAAAGGGGTAAGATTGTATGAAATGATGAATGATGCAGGAAAGGTAAATAAATGATAGTTGTTGAGCCTACCATTACCAAAAGTTTTGAGCAAAACCAGATCTTAGCAAAAGGTAAGTTCAGAAGTTTGCTGCTCTTTTATGTGGTTAAGCTGGAGAACAATCTCCTGTAGGCCATTATTATGCTAAAAGCTTCCATGGACTTGGAAAGCCCCTGCGTAAATTAATGAAGAAGAAAACCACCAAAGACTTTAAATGCAAGTATAGTATTTATACCTTGGATACAGCTCGCTCTTAACTGCTAAAGATGGAAAGTGTTCTGTGCAGGTGTCTGGCAGGTTTGCTTCACCTAATTGTCTTCCATATCTGTTCACTACTTGGATAATTTTGAGAGACAAAATGATGAGGAAAACAGACCTTAGATTTTCATCAGCACAGATACTTTTATCTTTCTTCATCAGAAATGATTTTCAGTGTGGATAACTGTTACAAAAAACAGTGGATGTCAGTTCTAGTTAGAAGGCACAGTAGGCTCCTAAGCTTAGATTTGTTTCATATTAAGAACAACTGTTTTTGTAAGCATCCCACCACTGGTTTTCCCTTACCTGCTTGCAAAGAAGATTGATTTGCTAACACCAAAACAAAAAAGCTTTTGAGTTTCTTTTTTAGACAATGTGGAAGAAAATGATATGAATAGTTCTGTAGATAGCTGTATATCCACTGTGTTCTAGTGTATGCTTATAAAGCCATTAGGCTTTATAGGCTATAAAGCAAAACTCTCTCCGGAGAAGGATACCTATATGGGATATCTCTCCAATTAAATAAACAAAGCGGTCACTACCTCATTCAGGAAATTAAAAACATCAGTTCTTTTGACAAGGGAATACATACTATCATAGCTTTGAGAATTTTTAATTTTGTTTTTTTTCACCCTTTAGACATTTCTTACCTTGATGAAGTCACAGATTTTTCAATTACCTAATGCTTGTAATATGTGAAAGTCTGTGTCTTGATTTTTTTTTTTTTTTTTTAATAGTAACAATGTCATTTGTCATTGGTTTTCTTCATATTGCAGAGCGAAGAAAATGTTTCAGGGATGACAAGTTTTCGGGAAGTGCTGGAAAAGATGTTGGTCATTGTTGTTCTACCAGTACGGAACAGCCTTAGAAGAGAAAATGAACTTTTCTCTTCACATCTGGTTTCTAATACCTGTGGGTTGCTTGCTAGTATTGTGAGTGAGCTTACAGCATCAGCATTAGGATCTGAGGTAAAGCTGCTAGAAATCATTGCTAGACATCTTTCAGTACAAGTATATTATGAATGTGATACAGGCTGTTACAGGTACTTTGTAGGTGTGCAGGTTTTTCAAAGATGCTGGAATTCTCAGTAGCTGAGATCTTTTGCATAAATTAAAAGCATGTATTCACTGTATTAGGGAAGTATTGTTGATAAATAGCTATTTAATTATGGATAGAGAATACTGCACATTGTTTACAAAATGGCAAATATTTTTGCATGCTTACCTTTCGCCTGCATATCTGTGCATGTATCCAATCAAATATCCTTTTGTGAGGTTGTAACTTGCTTATATGGTGGAAAATTATTTTATTTTCTTAAAGGAGTGTCACTGTTTCTAGACTATCAACAGGTTTTTCTCACAGAAAGAACCAAACTTTTGATAACATCTTGACTGAAAATGTTTTTACTATAATGTTGTTATCTTTATCTGTCCTCTTCTTGACTGAACCTGAGGCAGAAATACCTAACTCTTCTTTTAGCACAGTTAATCTATATTTTGTGCTAAATCATCTTATAAAATATATATTTAGATACTTTAAAAAATTAATCAGATTCCTAATTATTCCTATTCAATTTCTAATTAGCAGAAATATTTCCTTTTTTTCCTTTTAGTCAGTATTGACTAGAAGGCTCAGTAGTGGCATATTCTAACGTTTATGAGTTGAGTTTTAAAATTTATCCAGTTGAGCGTGTGGTACTTTAATTCACTTAACTTTGCTTTATTTAAGTTTTCTAACATTTAGCAGATAATATTTTCTGACACCTGTGTTTAACTTCCTGCAGGTTGATGGGCTGAACTCTCTCCATTCTGTCAAATCCACTCCAAATCGATTCACTAAAACAAGTCAGGGAAGAAGCTGGAATACGGGGAATGGATCCCCTGATGCAATATGTTTCTCTGTTGACAAACCTGGTATAGTTGTAGTAGGATTTTCTGTTTATGGTGGAGGAGGAATTCATGAATATGAGTTGGAGGTATTAGTTGATGATGTAAGTACTGCATTTGAGAAAATATTTGAAGTAAAGTAACCTCAGAGTTATTTATGTTTTATATTATATTGTAATAGAATAATAATAAGAAGAAGAATGGAATAACAAGAATATTATAATATTCTTGTACAATCTAGACTACCAGTAAAATGGTGCGCTGGTAGTACAGTTTTTGGTTTGCTCGTGGTGGAGATTTCTGTTTTATCTCAAGCTGCATACTATCTCTAGTAGGGTCCTTGTCTCGGTTATTGTTGTGAACTCTTACTTTATTACAAATAGTATTTGAAGTATAGTGGGCTTTTCACTTTCTGGAGATAAATGTAAATTAGTAGCAGTTAGCTCTCTGCAAAACTGTGAGTGAAAATAATGAAGGAGACCCAGTTGAAGCCAAAAATTGAAAAAAAGCATAATGGCCTACTGGCATGGTCAGGCTGTACCTACAGATGTTTCACTGTTGATGTACTCTCTTACAAGCACCACAAAACTGTACTGTGGGTTCTTGTGATGAAGAAAACCTTCTGTTTTGTTACACCCAGTTGTTCAATATAACTGATGGTTCTAATGTCTTCCAAAGGGCAAGGGTAGGTCGCTGTGGGAAATTAACCTTTCCTCCTTAGGAAAAAGGCTTTACTATTGAAAAAACCTGTTTGTTTTGTTTGTAATGCCACCTGTAAAAATTTATGCAACAAAACATAACTTGCACAATTGCTTGGATGTGTCATGTATTTACATTATAAATGTATTATTGACTTCGTTTCTTTGAATCAGAGTGATCATACTGGAGATGCAACTCATTCTCATAGATGGACATCTTTAGAATTGGTTAAAGGAACTTACACCACAGATGATTCTCCCAGTGACATAGCTGAAATCAGACTTGACAAAGTCGTGCCACTGAAGGTAAATAAAATAAGCATGCATCTGTAGGTTTCATACAACTTCTTTAGCTAACAAAAATCAGAATGTTGATGTGAATTGTTTGGCGGTTTGTCTATACATTCACCAGTTGATCTTGACATGTTTGCTTTGTGAAGTCTGTTTCAGCCAGTAACTGAAAAGTTCAAATCCTGTCAATCAGAAGAAATTAAATCCCAATTTTTATAATGGCATAAGGTAGATCATAGTTGTTTAATAATTTTAGAATATTTTTGAATATGCACCTTTTTTTGTTTGTGCAACTTGGTAGCTAACTTTCTTGGGTATTTGGTTATTCTTAAAGTAATTAGTAGTAATTTAAGTTATGGCCCAAAGTTTGGGAACATGGAACAGCTTTGATTTTTGTTAAATGCTAGATCTTTTTCAGTTAATTTCATTTGTTGAGTACTTTAAAGAACTTTTCAGACTCCCCACTATTAATGTAAAATAGTAGGTTTCCTAATACCATGAAACCATAGATACTTGTTTTATATTGCATATTATTTTTGGCTCTCCTTTTTAAGGAAAATGTGAAATACGCAGTTCGTTTGAGGAATTACGGAAGCCGGACTGCCAATGGGGATGGTGGAATGACCACAGTTCAGTGTCCAGACGGTGTAACGTTTACATTTAGTACATGCAGTCTGAGCAGTAATGGCACTAACCAGACGCGAGGACAAATTCCACAGATTCTGTATTACAGGTTTGTTTGTTGTGATGATCCATTTCTAAGGAAAGTGAACAAAACCGTCATAGTGCTGTTACACCACATCCATTTTTAAGAAGTAACAGAAATAAATGCATCCGAGTGTGTTTGTGGTGCTGCTTCCAGCCTTGTTTTAGGTTCTGTGTCTTTTTGACTTGGCAAATTATTTGGTGGTTGGCCTCTCTTACAAGGTTCATTGTTTACTGCTTTAAAACTGTAATATGGGGAACTGGTAGCATACACTACTTCAATTTCAGGTTTTTCTATATCCTAAGAGATTTTTGAGAGACTACTCACTGGAATATTTATCTCTCTGGTTTACCTAGTTATTTCCGAACACAATTGTATCATGTAGTGAAGCAAGCTCTATTTATATGGGAACTGTCTCCTCTTGACTTAAGAGTTCAAAGGTATAAAAAGACGAATTGCAGCTGCCTGAAGAAAATCAGCTGAAACATCTGACTGTCCTGAAGGGAAGCTTTGCTTCAGCCTTTCAGGATGGCTGTAGGAATTCACTTATGGTAATGCTTTTGCAGAAAGCATTGCTTTCATGTTTGAGATGCTTGCCCTGATATGTATAAAGACACAGTTTTCAAACTGTCAGTACAAGGCTGATCAATAGAAGATGCAAGGAATAATAATTTACTTTTATGTTTGATTATGTGTGAGATTTACCTACCTAATAAAAGATGAAGAGGATAAAATAAGTAGTGCTGCAACAAGTGACGTATTTTGGACTAACGGGCACAAGAACATGTTGCTCTTAAGAAAATTTTAAAGAAGCAAAAGTATGAAGAAAAGTGGCCAGCAAAATTATAGTAATGGTATATTTGAAGATACAGGATAGCTGTAATCTGTGTCCAGACATGATATTGTCTGTGCTTAAATAATCAAGAGACCTCCCTCTAATTAAATTATGATTTATGAGGAAAGCAAAACATAAATCAGCAGCCAGTGTTTCTGTGGGAAAATTGTGCAACATATTGGGAGGGAGGTGCCCAAAGATCCAGTTTGTCAGTAAAAACAGTAATTGCTTATTAAACAAGGGAATTGCAGTGGTGCATATCATGATATTTTCATTGATTTGTTTTCCTGGAAGCTTTGACATCTGTGTTTAGGGTATTCCTCCAGTGTTTAGAGGAATTTAATGGGCAGTGTCATAATTAGGAAGTATCATTATGTAAGAAGGAGGAAAGAAGGCAAGGAAAACTTTTATTTTCACTCTTAGATTGTCTGCTTTTATACAAGCAAAAGAGGAAATTAAACAGAATTAACGATTTCTTTGATTTCAGAAAAGCAAAAGACATAATTTCAGTAATGGAAACTTAAAGGTATCCTAACTTAGTAATAAAATAATATATGGAAAAAACCCACTCCAAAGTCTTGTCTTCAGATCAGATCGTTGTCAGGTTTTTGTGTTTCAACTGATAAAATTCTAAGAAGCTTTTGAAATATTATAGTGTCAGAACTCAGAACTGTTACAGAATAAATTAAGCATGTTGGAAAAATTTGCAGCTGCTGCCTGTAATCACTATGTCTTTTGAAGGTTGCATGGACAACAGAAACTTAGTGTTACCTGATTCGCAACTGTAGTTACGTACTTAATTTGAGGATTTGTAGTTTGATGTGTATAATGACTTGAGGTTTTGATTTGGCTACAGCAAAGGAACAAATTTTTATATTTTAGTCAACTATTATAGAATAGCCTTTGTAAGAGTCAGACTGTTTTGTTTGAAAGACACTCAAATACAAATTGAATTGTTATTTATGCATATGCAAGGAAGGGCCATACTGAAAGAAGTGTATTAACACACTTCTCATAAGGGCAGAAAAGTTTTGGAGGGATTTGTTGGAAAAGTGCTCAGTTGACTTTCACCCGCTGTCATTCATTAATAAATCCAAATGAAAAAGGCTTGAGGCCAACAGCGAAATTACAATTCTATGACACATTAACAAAACAAAATAATCCTTTTTAAATAATGAATAATTTAAGTCATAGAGAAGGACAGGTATCCTTGTTATTCACTGAACTGCTCAGAGTAAAATTTTTGAGCATTCTGAGTTACGAGTTCAGAATTATTGATGTTTTGAAACATCAGATCTTTCTGGACAAGCATAAGATATCCAAAAGACAAAAGGAAATTTTGCTTTACATGTTGAGTAAGTGAGTTTGTTTCTCTCTGCCAAGGCTTAATCACTATCCTATTGAGCGCTTGAATTAGTTTATAATTGTCATTTGACTACTTTGCAAAAGCAAATCAAACCACAACTGTTATATACCTTTTTTAAATGTATATTGAAATATTTTGTGCATAATGTTGTTTAAGAGAGCCTAACTTTACAGAGTGGATTTAAAAGAAAAAAACCTGTTTGTTAAAACTGTTTGTGAAGCCTAGGATTGTATTTCAAAACCAAAATTAATCTTTGAAATATGGAGGGAGAATCTTTTTCCCTGTTATCCTAGTGCAGAAATATCTGTTGAAAAAGATTTACTTGTTTCTGTGATGCATTTAACATTGCTCTGTTTTTATCAAAATAGGTGGTTGGCCTTGGAAAAGCACAGCAATTATTATGTTTCTGTGGTTTAAAAGACGTCTAGTAAAAAGAAACATTCCAGAAAAATGTTTTTAATACTTTTTGCCAAATAAAAATAAAGTTATTCCAAAGGGCTAACACTGAGGCATTGCCTCCAAAATATCCTCCATGATTTCTTTAATTTCTTTATCATAATAGTAATAGTAATGTTTCCTTTATTGTTTTATCATAAATTGTTTTGCTTATTCTATGCCAAAAATCAGTCAGTGATTTTTTTAAATGTAACTTTGTATTTTGTGAACTTACTTTAACTTAATCCACCATCTAGGAGTGAGTATGATGGAGATCTGCAATCACAGCTGTTGAACAAAGCTAATGAAGAAGACAAAAATTGTAGCAGGGCTCTTTCTGTTGTGAGTGCTGTTGTACGAGCAGCCAAAGACTTGTTACACAGGGCTCTTGCTGTAGATGGTAAGACTTGAGAAAATTTACCTTTAAAAACTTTTCAATTTGCTAGCAACCAATAGTAGTAGAATACTACTGAATACTGGAATTATGATGTTTATCTTTTTCTTTCCAAAAGAGTATTTTTCAAACCTTTCATTCCTGTAGGTATCAGGGTGTGTAACTTTTATGTCATTGAGTTGTACTTGAGATATCATAGTCAGATACCTCATATAAATTTGCTCATCAATTTAGCAACCATTATATTAAAGCTGGTAAGGTTTTTTTGTTTCCAAAAGGTCTTCCATGATGGGTTAGTTACAAATTTTATGCATGTTTTGCACAGTGATGGTAGTCAACAGGACTGGTGAATGTAATGAATTTGTAAGCACTTAAACATCCATTTTTGAGAAATGTAGACATTAGCCGTTGTAGTAAAAATGTCCAGAAGATTACGTAGTGCTATAAAAATTGATTTGAAGGCCTGGGAGGACTTTGTTGTACTAGCTTTTATACCATGGAAAATAATAAGAACACAGCTTCACGAAATGCCAGAGAATGCAATAAAATAATGCTCTAATAGGAGGGAATTTTCGAACACAGAACTGTATAGAATGACATGTTTATCTCGGGTGAACTTGGAGAATCAGAATTTGACAATGTCTAGATAATGAAAAGAATTTGAAGTGAAAATAAAAGTTTAACTCACGAGAGGCAAACCGGAAGAATAAGATGTATTTTGAACAATGGCACATTTATTCATAATATGTGTTGTAATTATCTTTATTCAGCTGAAGACATTCCAGAATTGCTCAGTTCTTCCAGTCTGTTTTCGATGCTGCTTCCTCTCATAATAGCCTACATAGGACCAGTAGCAGCAGCTATTCCCAAGGTATGCCCCTCAACAGAAATTGCTGATGAAATGTGTGAATGCTATGCAGGGAAAAGGTTTACGCTGAAATTCCAAACATCTTGGTGTCTTACGATTTTATGAATTAGTGGATTATATTTGACCACATGACTCATGAATTTTCCAAGAGTCAAGAATTTTAAAAACATGTAATGGCTTTTTTTAACTTGAATTGAAAACATTCAAAAAAAAATAGCCTAAGGAAGCAGAAAAAATATGACAGGCTTTGCCAGTAGTAAAAGACAAGGCATTAGAAGGATGTAATTTACAGCTCATTGATGAACATAGATGGTATAAAATGTTCTTTTATGTTATATAAATTCTATTTTTATAGTAAAGTCATTACATTTATTACATATGTCATTGCAGTCATTCCATACAAGTCATTACATTTAATGAGCAGTTGCTCATTAAATTAATACTGTTTCTATCAAATTTAGAGGTGGGAAGATGTCAGCTGTAAGTAAAAGAACCTTATTTCCCAATGGCAAGTGTTCTGCTTTAGAAGTGTTCCACTCCTTTGAAAATGTCTTAAAGATTACAGGGAACAATGCGAAGCATAACATTACATGCATTAAAATAATAATGTCATTACAAAGTATAACTGAACTATGACTTCAGTATGGTATTTGCTTTCTGTCAACCCACACTTACTGGTTGTTACTGTCCAGGTTTTTTAGTAGAAGCTATTCTAGTGAAAATATCCCTCAGCTGCATACACATTCTTGTGTCAACTTTGGCGACTCTCCAAGAGGAGTATTTGAGATTAGTGTAGCGATGTTTCTTCTGTTGAGATTGTGTAGATGCAGAATTGAAAAATGACTGAATGAACTGTAGTTAGTGATATTTTGAGAATATCCAAACAACTGTTGTAGAGAAATGGAAGTTTGAGGGAATTGTTTTCACCAAGTTATAATACTTCATTGCATGTGGTCTTCTGTTGCAGGTTGCTGTTGAGGTCTTTGGCCTAGTACAACAGCTGCTTCCTTCTGTGGCAGTTCTGAATCAGAAATATGCCCCTCCAGCTTTTAACCCAAATCAGTCTACAGACAGCACCACTGGAAACCAACCAGAGCAAGGGCTTTCAGCTTGTACTACCTCCAATCACTATGCTGTTGTAGAAAGTGAGCACCCCTATAAACCTGCCTCTGTTACACACTATAAGGTGAGCACAATTTCTAAGTGCACGGCCAATTTCTTAAAAGCTTGATATATGGGTTTTCTTGAGTCCACATTTACTATCTGAAAAGTCTTGCCATGGATAATTGGTATTTATAATACAGGAGACAGTTTCCTGTATTATTGCTGTATTGCTTCCGGGACATAACTCTTTCACTCAGGGCGTTAAAACTTTTAAGTCCCTAACTCAGGTATATACTTAGAGTCCCTAAATTTGGTTAGTCTTAGATTTTCCTACTGTCATGCACAGTTTTTTTCCTCTAACTGTACAGATTGTAGAAGTTCAAAGTCTTTATGTATACATTATATAATCATATATCAGACTTTCTTACCTAGTGCTAAAACAGTGTTTTGTAAAAATATGTCAATTCTATTTGAATTAATATTAATAAACATCAATAGAGAAGGGTTGGTTTTTTTCTAGTTGAGTAAAGCTCTTAGGCATAAATTACATGTCTACAAGATAAATCCCTTGTTTCAGTTACTGAAATAATGAGCTCTCCAGTCACATTGATACCACAACTCTAAATCCAGAGGTAGCAAACCTGAAATCAAGAGCCTGAAGGTCATTGATTACTATTCCACTTGCTTGTACTGTGAGATTGCAAGACATCCACTGCAGAAAATATAGTTGCCATGTGATTATCCTGATGCAACAGTTCTTATTATTGTCCTTAAAGTTCATGGAGTTCATCTGAAGCCTTGGTGGCTTTTTAGTGGTTCCTGTGTTTGAGTTTCTGTGGCTATATGCTGTTTTACTGCAGGCCATATTTGCAAAAATGATTCAGCTGCTCTGTACTTTTCTAGGATTGCAGATATTCAGTATGTTTATTGAAGTTTGAGTTTAAAAAGGTGTATGAGAGTTCAGTGTTCATAGTAGTCTGTGGTTGTTTTGTTTAACGAACCTGTGCAGAGTTCTTTAAAACAGTCACTAGTGGTATTGGCACAAATACTTAATCCGGATATTATTATAATACGAGATTATAATTGAGCAAGGTGGTGAAGCAGTTCAGGTGTCTGTGAAGTTCAACAAATAGATTATGTTACTGTTAATTTAAAGCATGTCAAAACGCGCTTAACAGAATTACTTGATTAAATCACTTTTGTAGACAAAACAGTTAAAACCAAAAGTAAATTAAATAAATGTTACAAAAACCCCCAACAACCCCCAAAACTTGGACATAATTAAACTATTGCTTTGTTTTAGGTGACTTTCCCTGAATGTGTCAGGTGGATCACAATAGAATTTGACACTCAGTGTGGCACTGCTCAGTCAGAGGATGTTCTTCGTTTACTAATTCCTGTCAGAATTGCACAGAGTCTAGGATTTGGACCAAAGCATGCTTCTGTTCATGAAAACCTTAATTCATGGATAGAACTGAAAAAATTCTCTGGATCTTCAGGATGGCCTACCATGGTATTAGTATTGCCAGGTAATAAATAGATATTGCAATAATTAGCAGTAATATGAGTTACTGAAATAATGCAAGTTTGTTTGCTAAGATAATTTGGCAGAAAAATCAAAGTTGAAGTGTCATTGTCCAAGCTGGCACTCTGATTATGTTTATGATAGGTTTCTTGCTTGAAGTGTTAGTCTGCTTTTTTTTCCCATGGTTTTAATTTACATATTACGTATAAAGCCTCGGTTTCATATATACGAACGTAGAAGAAACATGCCAAAAGAGGAGGAATACATTATTTTTTTATTTAATTTATGCTTTCACTTTTTTAAGGAAATGAAGCTCTTTTTTCTCTGGAGACTGCGTCAGACTATGTGAAAGATGAAAAAGCTTGTTTTTATGGTTTCAAATGTTATGCAATTGGATATGAATTTAGTCCAGGATCTGATGAGGTAAGGAAAAAGTGAGATGGTTACAGTTGCTACACCTAATAAATTTCTGCTATAAAGCTGTTTTTGGGGGGTAAAAATATTTGTAGTTCCACTTCTGACTAAATAACATCAGCAAAGTATTTTTAGATTAGTTTTAAAAATATTTTAACATTTTTTGTCACAGATATTATTCATTTGGAATTCTTTAATCAGGGTATTAGTGGAATGACGTTTTTGTTGGTTTGTGGCAGTCTGCAAATACATAGTGTGGTTTTATCTTGTATGTCAATGAGATGTAAGATTTCCTAAAATTAAGACCTACTGTTGCACCAGAAATCCAGAGTTTTGGTGCTTTCAGATACAAAGTGATCAGTATTTTACCCTCACTGCCAATTGAATGACAAATATGCATTATTTTTCCAGTGCTCAGTTATACCAGAACTGTCAGACTCCCTGGAAATACTGTGTGCATTTAGACCACTTGAGATTTTACCCAGTGGTCTCTTCATCTTGCCTTTAAGGACATGAGTTGTTTCCACCACTGTTTATTGCAAAGGGAAGATGAAATTTCTTCATGTCCTTGACCCAGTGCTTTGTTTCCACCACTGTTTACTGCAAAGGGAAGATGAAATTTCTTCATGTCCTTGACCCAGTGCTTTCTTTTGGCTTACTTTAAGAGACTAGTGAAAATGCTTAATATGGTCTATAATAAATCCAGAAAAATAGCTTCCCTTATCTTGGGAGTCATTGGGCCTGTTGCTTCATGTGAACTTCACAAGGTTTGCATCTTGCTTACACTACAACCCTCACAGAAAATTTATGTCATCTTATTCCTGGATTTTGCTCAAGCTAAATCATGTCTTCAGGTTTTGAAAACTTGAAGTTCTTTGGAATTTTGTAACTAATCAGATAACAAAACATACTGTAAGATTATTCTGTGGTGGTCTCATTTGCTTTCAGCAAAATCAGATCTATAAATCCTACAGATTATCTAACTACTGTGTGTTTGAATAATAATAATTTTTGCTTAAGCAGAAAAAAACAGGCAGATGTTTTCGTCATTCATTTTCTTTTAAAGCATTTATGAACGAAACTGCTGGCATGTTTTGAACTCCTAGTGCTAAAACATGCTAGCCAGTGTATTATCTCTATCTCCTAAAGAAAAGCCTGAAGTAATTATTTTCAAACATACCTTTTTATAGCGCTAACACGCTAAAGTTTTATAAATAAAAAAGGAACTTTTACAATGTGAAAACTACCTTGCATCTCAGGACTGACAACGCCTAAGTAACTTAGATAAAGTAATTGGACAGACTGTGCAAGGTTCTCATTCTTTTGGCAATGTTGTGGTGAAATTTTCTGAATGTTTTCCTGAAGTGTTGCCGATTATCATATTCAGATGTTCTTACTAGGCTACCAGAAGCATGGTAGCCTATTTATTAATGCTCTTATCAAGTGGAAATTATTCTAAAAATTTTTATTGCTGCAAAACTTTAAACTGGAATAAAAGTATTTCTTAACATAAAGCATAGGAAATGTATTCATTGTCCTATTTTCTGGGGGCGCTAATTTTGAAAAGTGTTTTAATTTGAAGGGTATTATTCAGCTGGAGAAAGAACTTGCAAATTTAGGAGGATCATGTGCAGCAGCTTTGATGAAGAAAGATCTAGCACTTCCTATTGGTAAGTCCTACTCAGAGGACATACTTCCTTACTTCATCATTGTCCATGTCAATGTTTTCTGAATTTATGCTACATTTAAATATTATTGTTACTTTTAGGTAGAGATAATAATACGAAATCGGTTCTTAAAACTAAATTAATCAAAAAAAGATAAGAAAGCGAGGGTGTTTTCTGCTTACACCTTTCCCTTCGTGTGCATATGGGGAGGAGGGAAACCTGGTTATTTAAATCTGAATGAACTCCCCCATCCATAGGTAGTGTATCCGTTTATGAAATGTGTCTCAGTTTCCTCATGGTACCTCACAAATGTGCAGGTATCATCTTTATATTTCTTTCACTGTCTTTTCTCTCTTCGCTCCATACCTTTCTGAAAAAAATACCTGCAGCATTGAATAGCAAAATTTAAAATGACTGCTTTAAAATTGGAAGTGACGATTAAACCTTATAGCTAAAAATATTTCTACTATAGGTTTTTTTACTTTTAGAAAAGAAATTACTTATTTTTACAGCAGATGCAGCAAATAAAGGTTTCCAGTAACCCAAATGCAATTTAAAATGTAAGGAAAAGTAAGTTTATGAACACTATTGGATATGAAGATTGAATTAGAACTTCTAATGATGCAGCCATAGTCCATGTAATATAATTTCTCCTAAATAGCATCTGTATATAGGAAAAACAGGCTCATAATATATAATAGGATATCTTTTTGATCATTTTACTTTAGGAGTGCAAACAAGAGCTCAGACACAGTTAATGAGACTGGAAGTGTGTGTTAATGAGCCAGGAGAGCATTGGTCAGTGTACAGTTATAATCACTAAACCTGCTTTGAATTTCTTAACCCAGTATTTTACTTATGTATTTGAATGCACAAATTTCTTACTTTATGTTGCAAGTAGGCACTTCAGTTGCATCAGTAAATCTGTATTTCACTCTCAAAAGTACAGGCAATTCTGTAGTTGAAATACTGCCCTCATCTCTTAGCTTCCAGACTCCTTAGTTTTGTTCACTTCTCCAGCACCCTTTTGCTGCAATTGAAATGGTTCTCAAATATACTGTATTACTGCCATTCCTAATCTGCAGAGCCCTGTAGTCTTATTTGTGGAATAATGTCCTTTAAGAAAAGCCAATACAGAATCCTACAATCAATAATCATATAAAAGACTTTCTTGTAATGCATACACACAGGAAGGCCCTTTTTAGTAGACTTTTCATAGTTTATTTTACAATTTCTGCAGTTTTACTTTTTTTAGTGTGTGGGCTAAAGAAAGTAACCTAAGAAAAAGGCTCACTCCACAAAATAAGTAGCAACTTAACTTGCATTGCCTCACCTTTGGGATTTGAAACTTAGGTATCTGTAGCTAAGCTAGGAGCTCTAACCTTCTTTTAATTTAGACATCTTAGGAGGATGGTTCATGTTGTCCTAAGATGAACATGTAAGAAAAATGAAAGTCATCACCCAAAGGATGCAACTGTTTTCCTTCATTTGCTGTAAAGCTATCTTGTAATACCTAAGTCAGAGCTTATTGTCTCATTCTTCTTTGCACAAGAGCAGGTGAGGTAAATCCTGCTCCATTTCCCAGCTGATCTTTAGACCTCTGGATCCAATTAGGTGCTCATAAAACCTGACAATTTTAATGAAGACAATAAGAAACAATGACCCTTCTCTCAAGGAAAATAGGATGATTGAACTGATTTTTATGGGTTGTTACTGGCATCCTTGTAGGATCCTTCTATCTTCAGCTTTATTTGCGTGATTTATCTTGGTGTATTGACTTTAGAGAACTTGTCCTTTGCTAAGAGGTACCTTACTTTTTAGTAATTGTTGCAGTGGGTATATTCAGTATGCAAGTAGTCAAGTATTTGTCTAAGTATTACTTTAGAACCATTAAGAAAAAAAGGGTTTCGAAGAACATCAGGAGGCTTTTAACCTTTTTTTTCCTCCAAAGGAAGATGGACCAGAGGGCGATTCCTTCATATATTAGGAAAACTGTCTTTGAGAGTACACCCAAATACTGTTTGAGTTACCATGTTTGAAAGGTCACTCTTTCTCCTTGCCAGTTCCCCAAGACTTAAATTTAAGATACTTCTTCCCAAGAGAGAGATCTGGTCTATGATCGAAATCTAACTTAAACAGCAGTGCGGAATTGATTGGTGTATTTAACATTATTATTTCTTAATTGTTTCAAATTTGGTAGAAATTATTTCTGAGGGCAGAATTTTTATACATCCTAATTTCTTTGAATTTTAAAAATGCCTTGGGACTGGATTCTTCTTATTTCTCTTTCTCTCTTCTGACTAGTAGAATTGCCTGACATGTTTTTGAGAGAGAGTAGAAATATGGTAACCTTATGTGTTTTACTCTTTTGTTAAAAGGCTGTGTTTGGCAATTCTGGTCAAGAGTTTCAAGTTGTATTTGTGAGAAATACGGCGTAATAGTATGTATTTGGACTTTAGGTTATAGGAGAAATCATAATTTACAAATGTGTGTGAAGTTTGTCAAGTTTTAAAATAATTTTACTTGGGTAAGCTCCTAAAAGGGAGCAGTTGGCACTCCTTGGTACTGCTTCCCAGAAACTATCTTTACCTTCCAAAATCTTTTTCTGAAAGTATCTAACTGCATCCAAAGATTTGCCATACATACTGTCTTGGAGATAAGACAAGCACCAAATTTTTGTTGTCTGTAATGTCTGTTGTTCATTGGTATGTGCACTGAACCACACAATACTGCATGTTTACGATGTTACTTGGAAACATTAATATTTCAGCTGCTGGTTGAACATTGTGACACAGCATTATGCAAAGCTAAATTTTAAAATGTAAAAAGCTTCACAAAACAGAATTGAATTTCATATTATATATAAACTGTCAATATTACTGTTATATTTTTTCAGCAGGTAATGAATTTGAAGAGGATCTTGAGATACTTGAAGAGGCTGCCTTACAGGTAAGTGGCACCTTTTTATCCATTGCTGCATACTTAATCATATAATTGCACTGAAACTCTTTGACTGCTATAGAAGAAAATAACTTATAAGATTTTATAATAGAATAGAATCAAGCTTGTAATGAAACAGTTTATGAAAGTCTTACACAAATTTAGTATTTCCATTAAATTTTTTTTATAACAAATCTGCAAAGGAAAAAAGTGGATAAAATATCATATAGAAACTTAGATGACAAAATATTTCAAAATATCTTAAGTGTTTGGCATAAGTTACACTATTTAGCGAATTTTAAATGTTACCAAAATTAATCCATTGCGCATCTTTGTAAATTAGAGTAATAAAATCACTTTTTCAGCTGAGTGGTGATATTAATCAAGTCCCAAATAATGTGATTGCAGTTGTTCTGGTTTGTTGATGGCATTTTGTTGGGTTTGGTGGTAGCTAATGCTGGTCAGAAGCTCCCTATGTAAAGCCCCAGCAGATGATGAACTGTGAAAAAAGGAGTTTTTACATTCTCTCTCCTTCCTAGTTATTTTCACAGCAGCTGTTTTAAAATTCAGTTATCACAGTACTTGGTGGGAAAACGTATCAGGGCTATAGTCTGACACCATTGCAGAGGCCTTAGATAACAGACTAGTAATAGAAATTGACTGGGAGGATCAGCTGTTCCTTGGAAGAAATATTTTTGTCATCAGTCTGTTTTTGGGCCCACCATATTCTAATTCAAAATGTGAGCTAGGAGCGTGCATGCAGTAAGAGATCTGCCTTTCTCTATGCCATATTTCTAGCCTTTTATTTTCTTTTGAAATATGCTCATTAGTCACATTTTCAGAACAGCTTTCTTCAGTCTTCTGCTCACAAACCAGCAGTTTAGGATATTTTTAACATGTTACATTATTCTTTTCTCCAGAACTTCTCCCTCAACTCAAGGTCATTTAATCTCTTTTGACATGAATTATTGATTATTAAACTGGGCTCTGACTTTTTTTTTAAACTTTCATCAGAGTAACGTTTATTCTTCTCCTCCTTGAATGGCTTTCAAATGTCTGTACCAATGTCAGTATTATGTTAGGGGAAAGTGTCAACATGGAAGTTACTGAAAAGCTGGCTTATGTCTCCATCTTTTCATCCTCAACCTCTGCCAAAAAAAACAGGTGTGCAAATCTCACTCGGGCATTCTTGGGAAAGGCTTGGCACTATCTCACTCACCAACCATTTTGGAAGCTCTTGAAGGAAGTCTTCCACTGCAGGTGCAAAGTAATGAACAGTCATTTCTGGAGGATTTCATTGCTTGTGTACCAGGATCAAGTGGTGGACGACTTGCAAGGTAAAACTGCACTGTTGCTTGTGTATATGACCAGCTATACAACTGTAACAGTTATTTTAAAATTTGTTAAATAAGACTGTATGGCTGTATTGTTTCCATAAAACATCTGTGTATTCAGACTTTCTGCGTCCTTTCTTAGCTGGAAGTCATATTTATACAGAGTAAGAATTTCTTTTCTGGGGGCTGTAAGAGATTTTAATTTTAGGTGGTTTTATTTACTGTAGGTGGCTTCAGCCAGATTCATACGCTGATCCTCAAAAAACATCATTGATTTTGAATAAGGATGATATTCGATGTGGTTGGCCAACTGTTATTACAGTACAAACAAAAGACCAGTATGGGGATGTTGTTCATGTTCCTAATATGAAGGTAATTATTGTAATCTTAGCTGTTCATCTGCTTGATTGTGCTGTCTTTTAGTTTTTATTGTTGGTATTCCACAGAATACTCTTGTATAGGGCAGAAAGTGGTATTTGTAAAATCAGTCTGGTTAGATTGTCTTACCACTAAATCCACAAAACTATTGAATTCTGTATTATACCAACACCATTTCATGCAATTTATAACTTGTCTGTAAAGAGCTACACATGTGTAATTGTATAAATAATCAGTCATAAGTGGCATTTGCTGGTGATGGTGTGTTCAGGGGACAAGAATCCACCATTTTAACTTGTAAGCTAGGAAAGAGTATTATAAATCATAGACTTTGTGAGGGGGAAAAAAAGGAACCAGAAGCACATTGATGGACCATTTTATTTTATTTTTGAGTACAACAGTATTTTTTCCTTTTCTGTTTCTAATATTTGAAAGTTCCTGTAGTCTTTGCAATTAATAAAAATAACTGGCAAAAAGTGGGGTTCTTTGGGTTTGCCTTCAGCCTTTTCAGTTAATCACTGTTAATATGGGAAAGGAAGTTCTCAACAGCCTCAGGTAGAGTTAGAAGAACTTTGGACATTTTGGAGGAAAACCTATGTATGGGCTGCTTTGACGTAGCAAAGCAATGCACACAAAAATTATACACAAAATGGTTTTTGTGTAGTTCTAATAGATTCGGTTATTTCTGTGTCTTAAAGCTGACTGCTACTGTGAAGTAGTTCAAGCCCTAAAGTAGATGAAGTACCTTTTACAAAAGCATGGTTCTTGTGATAAAAGATCTCAAATTTATTATTTGCGTATGATGTTACAATTGAGTTATCTTACAGTAAACTGTAAACTTAATAATGAACAGGGGTTCTACAACAGCAGCACAAGAATCAGCTTAGTCACAAAAATAACTTGTATGTGTGGTTATTGACTTAAATTTGTTACAGAGGAAATGGAAAACTCTAAGTAGTGATCTTTATGATAACAATCAGGAAAAGGATATGTCAAAATATTATCAAAATTATTGCTGGATTTATTATTTAATTATTGTTTGCAAATGTTTTAAGGTAACAAATCTTAATTCAATTTAATGATTCTGCTGGACTCATTAAGTATGCAATGTAGGAATGTAACTTTTGATTAATTAAGTGAAATTTCGATAAAAGTGTGAAAACAATCATAACTTATTGCAGATTTAGGATGAGTAACACATAAACTTATTTCCCAGGTAGTCTACCTGTTTTCCCTCAGAAAGCTGCGTACAGCTGACTGTTACCTGCAATAATGGAGGTCTGTGGTACCTCTGGGGGGAAAAAAGTCAGTTAAAATATGTGTTGAAGAGCACAGTGTAAATTTACAGTGCTGATGTAGTAGGACAGCAGAGCAAGCCAAAATCCAATCTGACTGTTGGTGATCCAGATCTAGCAGGCCTTGATGATTCCCTCCAAAACCTGTGCACTCATTCGGAAGGCTCTCTTTCTGCTTTGTACCATTTTTGGTTGTGGGAAAACTTCACCATGCATACCAGGCTATGTGCCACTTCCCAGGGCGTGCTGTGGGACTGGCAGAACTCCAGCCCTTACTGATCATGTGTCGAATCAGTTGGGTGTTTCTCTCCTGTACTTTGACATTTTTCAGAGATGCTGTGCTTGGATTTGCAGATTGTTAAGCTTAGATACATTGAGTTTTGACACAGCTAGATTTACAGTGAGTGCTATAAGCACTCTACTGTATCAAATCTAAAATAATGTGTGTTTTCTCTCTAAATCATGTTCTCTATTCCACATCATATTGCAGGTAGAAGTCAAAGCTATTCCTGTTTCGCAGAAAAAAACATCCTTGCAACAAGAACAAGGTAAAAAGGTTCAACGGATACCAGGGAGTCCTGCAACAGCTGCTTCCCCTAGCAGTGATATGACCTTTGGAGGACTTCCTTCACCAAAGCTTGATTCTTCCTATGAGCCAATGATAGTAAAAGAAGCTCGATACATTGCTATTACAATGATGAAGGTAAATTACTGTAACTTTAGCAATATAACTATAAAATTCAGCAGTCAAAGTGTATAAAGGTATATGACATAGAAGGAAAAAAGTATATTTAATTTTGGTCACAATCTGAAAATACGTTAGTTACGAATTATTCTGATTATATTGAAGTTCACCATAAAACTAGGTACATCAAAAGGACCAGTTGCCTAAACTCTAATGCAATTAGGCTGGATTAGCATTCAAAAGGAAGTTGTCTTTGATTTTGGTTAGACTGATTAACAAATTAGTCTGAGTCACTCAGGAGAAATAAATCAGCTGTTGAAATGGTGGAGAGGAAGTCAAGCCAGTGTGTCCATACAGAGTTGGAGTGTTGGCAGTGAACCTGTATTAAAAACTAGAACTGGTAAACATAGGAAGATAGCAGAGCTCAGCATAGTAAAAAGGTCATAGAAATGATTTGTGTATCAATGCATAAATATTGAGCAGCATCTGATGAAACAAGCCAGTGTCAAACGGATTAGCTCAGAGATGTTACCAGAACAGTTTTTAAAGAGATGAAAGGTAGTGTTGATTTGATTGAGTGTATTGTAGCACATGCAATAAGTTTACATATATGTAACATACGTAGACCCAGTTAAGAGATGGGACATAATGTGTACAACTAGTAGTTAGACAGCTTAATGAGACATGGATCATCAGGAGTTAAGAGAAGAATAATACGTAGTATAATCAGTATGGATTTATGAGGGGGCGGAACCACCAAAGTTGCATCTTTTAGAGGGTACAGGGTCGTTTTTTTGCAAAGGATAGTGCTGCAGTATCTCTCTGTAAACAGTGCACGTGGGTACTACATAGTGTCCTAATGGATCAATGAAAGAACTAATGAATCAATGTAGTGTACAACATATGGTTTAAAAACTTGTTAAATCACATGCCTGAAAATACATCTACAACCAGGGAGTGTATATAAAGGATATAAGTGTGATTTTGTTGATTTGGGTTTTTTTAGTTGGACTACTGCAAAGATCACCTCTTGCCTTGAAGCTACTTGCCACTTTAAAAAGTGACTTGAGGCAGGGCAGAAATACATTATTTATTCTAAGTTAGGACTGTGATAAGATTTCTGGTAACCATTGTCCACAGGTATCTGCTGCTTCTTTTCCAGTAAGAGATGTCAAGTCTGTTCATGCAACTCTTAAGGTGGTATATCTTGTAATGCAGTTGGATACTCTGGAATAAATGATGATGGTGCAAGTGCAGGGTGTACAAAAATTCTTTTCTAGATTTGATGGATCCTTTGAACAAGGAATGCTTCATATTAGGTCATGAGCGTGTAATGTTTTTTAATTGATTTGGGCCAAGATAAAATGAAAATGCAAGTATTCTTTTAAAGTCCTCGTAGTAGATAATAACAGTATTCATAAAGATAAAAGTAAAAAGTAAAGGGCTACATAGAGGTAAAATACAAAAAGTGTCTCTATTCTTGTTGAGACATGCTTGATTTCCATATTAAATGCCTTTTCAGGGAATCTTCCCAAGGTTCCTTTCAGATTAAGTCCTTTCTATTCAAAACTTAACTTTATGAATTCAAGACAGAGTCAATATTCTCTTCTACTTCCCCCCCTGCATTACTAAACACACTCATTTGAGTGTAAAATGCAGATGTCCCCTAATCTTTATACCAGCCTGCATGTTGTATCATTACTTGATACATCTAAATATGGTTATAAAATCTAGTTTCTCACTTCATGACAATAAATTGACATGTTTGGGGGACTGATACCCAAAACTGTGTCCTTGTCTAGACACCCAAAGTGGCTCATCTGCATGTGTGTTCAAATGTTCTTATCGCAGCTTTTGTTGGTTTTTATTTAACATGGGAATCTGGTAACTCAGCAACTGTTGCACCCTGAAGAGATTCTTGCTGAGGGACTTCTTGCACTTCTGGGACTACTGTTATTTACTTATGCAGCTTTTCAGAGCAGTGATTTCACAAGAATTTATGGAAGTGAACCTTGTCTTTTTTGTAGTGGAAATCAATGGAAGGATCACGTCAATATAGAGGGGATTTCTTCTTCACTTGAAAGAAAGAGGATCTGAATACATTTAATACATATTAATACATCCACTGGGCTGTTTTGCAGCTCTTGACTTGCAGCATATTTGCTTTCTTACCTTCACATGGTCTTTAGTGTACTACGTGGATTCAAAAACTTTCTGTACAAGTGAGATTAGAAGAGATTCGAAGACTTGACTGTGAGCAGAGGCATTTTGTTAGCAGTAACTATCTTTATTATCTGGATAATGGCGATTTAAAGAGAAAGTATGCTCTTTTCATGTATGTGTATATACTGATTCCCTGATAAATGCTTCTGGTGAGTGTAAAGTTAGATTAATGTAGTCTTTGAGAAAATACTCTGCTTTTTTTATTCAAGACAGTCGTATAACTGATTTTCTATTTGATTCAATCTGTTTATAGGCATACGAAAATTATTCCTTTGAAGAACTACGCTTTGCTTCACCAACACCAAAGAGGTAAACGTTAAAGAATTTCTCTTTGATAGGGACTTAAATTAACGTGTTCTGTCACTTCTGCTTACACCCCCCCCCAAGCTGTGATTGAGAGGTAGAAACAAAAAAGTCAAGTATTCTTATATATTTTCTTACATTTAGCAATTTATTATTTCTTAATTGTTATAATGTTGATTCCTTTTTTGTATTATTTACTCTCCAAATGTTTTCTTGCATCATTTACTGTAAATAAATGTGGCATAGAGGATTATATTTTCATAGTAAATAATAGGAGGTTAGTACATTGAAAAGGAAAAAATTGTATTTGGATAATCTGATTAAAAAAAAAAAGTTAAGTTTCCCAACTCAACATTACAGATGATCTCCAAGAAAACAATAACTGTTTAATCATTTTAATTGTTTTGTTTGTGCCTAGACCCAGTGAAAACATGTTGATTAGAGTCAATAACGATGGTACATACTGTGCGAACTGGACTCCTGGAGCTGTTGGTCTCTATACCATTCATGTTACTATAGATGGCATTGAAATAGGTACTTAATTTTCACTATATTTAAGCATAGATTTATATCATATTCACTTTGTATACTGATAAATTTATGTCTCGTCCTCATAAGGTTTAATATTATAGTTCATAGCAAAACTTAGCAGCCAAGTTTTGGTTCAGAAGCATTCTATGTAAATCCCTCCTCTTAGTCTAAAGGAAAAAAAGACCACAGTTATTCTCACAAATCATGTATTTATAATGTGGTTAGACTACCAGATTGACAGATTCTCTTATTCTCAACCCTCAGTGTTGAAAAAAAAAGTCTTGTTTTCAGCTGAAAGTGATAGAGCTATATAGTTAAAGGGGAAAAAGCACTAGCCCAACCATGAAGAACCTGAGGAAAAGGGAAACTGTTCCTGACAATGCAGGAATAAACATTTTCATTTCTTTTGTGGAAAATTAGAAAGTGTGGTCTGAACTGAGATTCTACCTGAAGTCGCAATTACTTGTACTAATTTTTTAAATGTTTTTGGTTCCTTCCTTGCTGAAAATTTTTTAGTTATCTTGCTAGTCCTAGACTGCACTAGACTACACTGTGAGATGATATAGCATGTGGTGAAAGAGTGTCCCTCCAAAAAACACTCTATATGTTAAAGCTCTCACGTTAGTCATACTGGTGGTATGGTGAAGATGGTAGTAGAAACATTGAAAGCATTGTAGTTCGGTCCCAATCTGATAGGAGGGGTTGAGTGAGTTCACCAGCAATTCCACTTTCTCAGTACTGTACAGCACCTTTTGTAAAGACATAATGATACTCATAAATACAAATACATATAATTCACATAGAATTGGAGTGGGGTGCTATTTAGTGTGTTAACTACAGAAGACAAGATGTGTAAAATATAATTATTAACAGTTATCTTAGTTCCTAAAACAGGAACATTTGCCTTCATAAGAGCCTCCAGTACACTCAGTTGTATTTTTTCCAGTGTGTCATCCCTGAAGCAAACTTTACGCTGTAGTTTAAATCAGCTGCTGTTAAATTTTATCCAGATTCTACCATCCTCAGTCATTGTGTAGTGTTAACTTCTAGAAATGCTAGAATACAGCTGTTAACCTTCATGATAAAACAGGTATAATACTTACCTGTGCTGTTTTCCTGCAATAGAACTTCTGTTCTGGTTCAATCATAATGTCTGACTGTCCCCTGTCCATCAGATCAGTTGGTTGGAACATGGTGCTAATAATGCCAAGGTCACAGGTTAATTCCCTGTATGGGCCGTTCCCTTGAGAGTTGGACTCAGTGGGTCCCTTCCAATTCAGAATATTCTGTGATTCTGCTTTCATGTACCCATGCTTGACCCATAATTCTGTCAATTTTTTACTGCTTAAGTACTGGTAATAGTTTCTTTTTGTTGCAAACCTATGTTCTTGATGCTTCTGGATTCCTTCTCTTACTTCCATGCTTGTTTGAAAGGATTTTACTGAAGCCAATCATTTTATTGCTAGATGTGGATGCTTCCTTTCAACATGTTGCTCTTCAAAGGGTCACTTTGTAAAATGAAACAAAAAACCTGAAAAGATCTACTGAGGTCATTATGTTGTAGTTGGGCCTTAACAGTGATTGCTGAGACAATTTCTTTTAAGGTTATTACTCAAGGTTATATTAATCTATTGATTTAAGTGTTTCATTCATGTGTCTTTCTTTACATGTCTTTGTTTTTTTTTCCCCAAACCAGAATGTTAACTGTGTTGAGATATTTTGCAGTACCTTCTGGTTTTATAACAGTGTTTGGTAATTAAAGGTGCTGACTGTTCATAGGCCTTATCTGGCTTGACTTTTCAGGCTCTTACATTTCTCGTGTGTTGCAGTTAGCATCAGCATGCATAAACAGAAACTTTCACTTGCACTTCCCAAAATTTTAATCCCAGTTAAACTCTCTGTTTGCCATTCCTTGAAACGTAACGCCACAGACAGTATTAGGATACAAAATTAAGTAGTGCTTTGTACATAAGGTGTGACAGATACCTAATAACAACATGAAACTACATCTCTGTAAATTTCCACAAATCAAAATACAAATGTTCACAAAGTAATATCTTGCACCATGAAGCAACTGCAAATGTTGTTTATGGCAGAGAGATAAGTAAGTGGTTGTTTTGTCTATTCTGAGCTGTAGCACAGATCAACTGTAGTTACTGTTTAAATGATATATCCACTTGTATTTCTTTTTTTAAAACTTAGTCTTTGTTTGATTATAGATGCTGGACTGGAAGTGAAAGTAAAAGATCCTCCAAAGGGAATGATACCGCCTGGAACCCAACTTATTAAACCAAAAGCAGAGCCTCAGCCAAACAAGGTTTGGAGAACTGAAAAAAAAAAATTAAAAACCCCACAAAAAAACCCCAGATAGTTATATATGGGTGGGATTAGGTGGAGTTTTACCATCTTTCAATATATACTTTATCATGTAGTAATGGTGCAGGACTTAGAGATATTTGCAGATCACTTTAACATGCTGAATGGAATTAATTTAATATACTGGATAAAAGGAAGCGTATTCATTCCGTTTTCTTTCTGTCTATCCATTAATAAAACTGTTAAAAACTCTACAGAAACTGCCTTCATCTTGGTTTATCACACCAACATTGAACAGCTATTCTTAAAGCCACAGGCTGAATTCTGCACTATTACACTTTTTCTTTTATATTTTACTATGAAATTAATTGCACAAAGAGCTTTACAAAAATTTTACTCGTTTTGTCATAAGGATCTTCAGTCAGTATTAAATCCATAACAAGTTTCTTTAGAGATATTTCCCTTTCCTAAAATGATGGGATTTTGTTTTTAAAAGGTACACTTTCTGTAGCTTTTGACTTCCCCATTTCACCTAATCAATCATTCCACCTTATCATTCCATCCTGAAGGACTAAAACAGACAAAAGTAAAGAAAACAAGCCAAAATGTGTGGCAATGCTATAAGGAAAATGCCCAGGTAAAGGAACCACCTTATACTTCCTTCAGATGCAAAGGAAGGGATATTAAATGTGGTGCTGAATGTTTTTTTAATGGAATATACTTGTATGAAAAAGATGTGGAATTTTGAAATACCACAATGTTGTCCTTCCCTGTCTTATTGCAATTGGGAATGGGGTTAAGAAATACGTGCTTACCAAAAGGATCAGATGTTTGACAACTTCTTACTTATACAGCACATCCTGATTTATTTTTTTCCAGCTTTTAGAATAATCTAGAGACAGTAACTTTGTTGTATGGTTCCCCAGTCTGTAAATGCATCCAGCATCTGATTCTGCCACTAACAAGATTCTTTTTCCCTGCAGCCACACCTCAAAATAAAAATAATAAATGTAGTTTTAGTTTCCTTGCAATGTTTTATCCCTCACTGCAACCATTTTTATTTTCTCCACAAGAAGCTACTTTTAGACTTTCTCCCTTCTCTTGGAAGGAAGACTTCCTGGTTAGTTCATTGTCTTAAAACTCCCAATTCCTACAAGGGGAGATTTATCTCACAGAGCTTAATGATACCGCTATCCAAGCTGATCATCATGTAGTGTTTGCTGTCACCAAGTTGAGAGACACCTGGTTTGAGATGAGAGAAACTGCTGGATGGAAGTTCTGTTGTTCTTTTCAATTATTGTAGTGGAAATTGCAGTGACTGGTTCACACATAACTCTATATTGTCAAGTAACAGTCTTTGTGAGAGTTAAAAGTACTTGACAAAAGTTAGTCCTCCGGTGTTCTGAGACATTAGCCAGTGTTTAATTCTCTCCCTATATTGTTCTACTTGTGTGTCTTGTTTTAAGTTGTAGTCTCTTTGAAAAAGGAACCATCTTTGTCCTGTATATAGTGTCTGTAGACCCTGCTGCAAAATTAAACTAGACCTTTCATGGTGAATCATTTAATCACTCTTCTTTCTTCTGTGCCATAATAAATCACATAACAAACCAGATTAAGATAATTCTTTGTGTATGAACAGCAGTATTATAAACAATACAGAAAGGTAGTAATTGCACTGTGCTCTGTGTTTCTGAAGCCAAGAATGCAGATTGGACATGTATCAGTCAAAGACAGCCCAATACACCAAATCATGTTTCACTGAGAAAAAGGGCTTAGTTGAGTTCTAAAATCTCCATATTCTCTGTCAGCCTGAAATTTCAGATAGCTATAACCAAAGGACATTAATAGTGTATTATCGAGGATCATCTGTTCTCAGCTAGAAACACCAAAATATTTTCATTGAGGCAATGGAGCATTCCAAGCTTTTAGTCAAACCTTACTGGAATCACGTGTTGAAAAGGGGTACTATATTATGATTTTGTATTTGTATTCTTCATTTTCTAGTATTTGAAGTCAGGTGCAATTCTACTTTTTCTGTCCATCCAAGTTAGTAAAGGGAAGATTATGATAGTGATCTGTGTTCAGCCTGGGGTGTATGACCCATAAGAATTGTTGTCTCCTCCCTGGCTGTGAAGCCTAAATTAACTTGCAGGAAAGTGCATTCTGCATCCTATTGAGGAAGACATTATCTTTCAAGCTATGTAATGTAGTTCATTGTAATTGGAACCAGCTAGAAGAAAGCAGTCCTAATTTAACTGAAGGTGCAAGACTGGTACCAAAATGATTGGTCACTACTATGTTTTCATTGTTTCTGCTGTTCCTGACATGACTGAACAAGTAGCTAGCATCAGTTGCAAAAACAAAAAAACAGCCACCAAACCCAAAAGCTCTGGGCTGGAGGTGTTTTTTCTCATCCCTTCATAGAAGGTCAACCCCCTTGTTAAGGTTGCTTTATCCTGTACAATACCCCTTTCTGTTCTGCGAGGTGTACCTCTTTTTGAATTTGTCAAATAAGAAAGCACAGCAACAAAGCTCTTGAAAACTGCTGTGCCCTGTAATGGAGATGGACATCCTAATTGCTAAGTCTTTTTGCCTTAGTTCTTCCATGGAGCATACACAAACTGGATTCCAGCTAAAGGAGTGACTGACTATGGGGGTGTTACGTGACAGAGTTACTGAACCAGTGGGCCATACCGAAATATTCCAAGCAAAGAGGTGCAATATCAGAAGGAAGACACTGACAGTTGAGCTTTTCATGATGGTCAGAAATGAGCATAAGAGAACTTAGTCCGTTTTTTTTTTGTTGTATTGTCTGTCGGTGGATCTGATCCCTAAGCAGTTTCCAGTTGTAGGTTGCGGTTTTCTGACAACTGCTGCAAAGGGGTGAGATGTTCTTTCCAGGCCTGTGCAGACTCAAAATCTTGTGTGACTTCTTCCTTTAAATTTAAGATTTTAATCCAGGTTATAGCAAACTGTCATGATTTTTCTGAAGTAACATTTTGGGTTGATAATACGAGGCTTGTCTATGTCGAGAATGTTGTCAGCAATGATTCAGCCTTACACTTCTACAAGGATCTTACAAGTCTTAGTTTTGTCTGTTGAGAGAATCTAAGTATTTTGAGTAAGAGGATTGTTAATAAGCAAAACCTTGAACATTTTGGAGTATGTTACATTTTAAATCCTTTACATGCTTCTGATTTTTTTGTTTTGTTGGTTTTGTTTTTTGGTTGTTTTGGGGTTCTTTTAAATTAGCTTTAGAATAAATACCATTTCTTCAAATAAAAGATTTCTTTAGGGGAAAAAAAAAAATTTATGCACTTAGCTGTGATTTTTCATTATCTTTCACTGAGTTTATTCCTTAGGTATCATTCTGTGTTTTATGTTAAGGATTAAGTATATTGATACTTTTTATTAGTTTTATTTGTGGAGTTTGAAAATAACCTTCCAAGAAAATATATGCTTTATCCCATATGCGTAAAATATATGCACCTCTTAAAACCAGAGACCAAAAGGATGGCTTACATTTGTTCTTTATGGGAGAGGTGCATTCATACACCTGAATGGTGAAAAAATTAAAGTGCATAAAAACTGGAAGATTTTGGGGAGTTGTAGTAAGTCAGACTGGCAATAAGGAGCCTCTACTCTAACCTTCCTTTGGAAAAAGGAGAAACTATTGAAATAGCTATTTAAAAATTAAATAGAAAGATCTGTTCTTTTTCTATTTTAAAATGTCTAATTAAACTCTTTAGCTAAGGAAAAGATCCACATTTTTGTCAAAAAGCTGACTAAAGAGAATATTACAGTGGCACAAGCGAGAATGGTAATCCTGAGCTGATCAGTTAGGAGGTATATTAAATTTGAAAAGGCAAATCCATTGAAACTTACAGGAATGAATAAAATGTGTATATTAAAGACTCAGAAGCCTGTACTGATCATTGTAGGGAATATCGGAAATATTTCCAAGATGGAATCAATGTCTGTGTTTACATTTAGGGGGTTTTTTTGAACATTATGATTTTATTGGTTATAATAAAAAAAGTGAAGTTATACACAGCAGCCATGGGAAACTAGCAACAAACTGTAACTCTTATGACTGCCGTCTTGTCACTGGCATTTCAGAATCTGTTAAACCTATTTCTTTTTACTCTGAGAGCTCTGTTCCAATTTTTTTCTTCCTTACTGTCTTTCTTTGCTTCTCTTAGGTTCGCAAATTTGTGGCCAAGGACAGTGCAGGGCTTCGTATCCGTAGCCACCCTTCCCTTCAGAGTGAGCAAATAGGCATAGTGAAAGTCAATGGATCCATCACTTTCATTGACGAGGTAATCAATAAGACATTTCTACTGAAAATTGGGCTAAGATGTAAAGTTAATTCTTGCAAATAATGGGGTTTTTTTCATGTTTAGATGTTGACATATACAACCTAAGAGCATAAATTGCAAAAGTCTTGAGTTTACTAATTCAGTTTTTCAAGCTGTCATTTCCTTTTAATTTACTTACTTCAAAACCTGTATAACAAATATTTGAGATTCTGATACAAGAAAAGAAACTTTCTAGAGTTCATCTTATAATAATATCTCTCAAATTTTAGCTTTTCATGACTTACTATTTTAACTCTACACAAAAATTGTGATGTAGCTGTCCTTTTCATTACATCTTTAACTTACAGATCTTAAAGATCACTAGTGTGTTAGACTACTGTGCATGGATTTTTCTTACAATATAATTTCACATACAGAGAATATTTTTGCAATTCACGGAGTTACATCAGCAGTGGAAAAATGGGAAGTGGGAAATTTATGAAGCTTATAAAGGCTTGACTTTCTTTCGTCTTTTCTCTCAGAGAAATTCTTATTACTGCATAATTGGATTTAAAGTTATCTTCACAGCTTTACTTCTAAAAAGATACACCTGTCATTGCTTTGAAATTCTGATTTTTGTCGATATTGCTCTTCACCTCTACTTATATTCTATCAGCATAGTAAAGGTGGTTGCTTCTTTGCTACTATTGCCTGTCTGTCTGAAGTCTGTTAATCCTTGCTAGCTGCAGAAGTTACAGGAGGGCGTGGCTCCTTTTTGTTGCTTGTTTCCCATAGATCCACAATGATGATGGTGTTTGGCTGAGGCTGAATGATGAGACAATAAAGAAGTATGTTCCTAACATGAATGGTTACACTGAAGCCTGGTGTCTGTCTTTTAACCAACATCTTGGCAAGAGCCTTCTGGTACCTGTTGACGTAAGTAAAAGGTGCCTTTGAAAAATATCCCAAAGTACACTCTATCCTCATTACAAGACTTTCTTTAATTAAGGCTGCAAGTAAGTCCTGAGGTAAACAATATTTTAGTTATCAAATATAACCTTAAATGTTTTTGGAGTTTTGAGGGCTGTTGTGTAATGAGGGTGGAGTGTAGAAAGGTACAAGGCTTTTTATGTTGAAGCCTCTCATCCTACACAAGGAACAGAAATTCAAGGACAACTGTAATAAAAATAGAATAGTATTAGATTGTGGTCTGCACCAGGTGTTTCTAATGCTAGATTGCGTTGTCTGTAAAGTGCTCCACTGGGGCCATGATTTCAGAAAAGACTTATAGCCTACAGTGAATCAGTGTAATTGAGACTTCTTTTAAAAAACCAAACCTGAACAGTTCTTTAGGCTTTGGGTTTTGTGTATATTTTTGTGAGTTTTACACCTGAATCCTTAAGTTATCAATTTATTAGCTAGCCATACAATCCCAGAGCTTTAAGACTGAGTAAAAAATCGAATTTATAGTAAGAGTAAGCATAATTTATTTGAATAACTTTTATGGTGATTACCATCACTACAGTTCAAATGTTACACCTTTTCTGGAAACAAGACACTTTTTTTTTTTTTTTTTTTTTTAGTGAAAAGAACAAAGGGAAAAATTTTTTTTAATGGAAAGGACAGAAAGGGAAAACTATTTTAGCCAAACCAGTGTTTCTTAAAAAAATGTATGGAAGTACTCATCTGCTTTCATGCATTCCCCAGAGTAGTACCTTGGTTTCCTCTAGACACAATGTGAGAACCGGCTCTAATTGCAAGTACTGCTTTTTAGATTTGATCTGTTGTCCTGTATGAGGTAGATGCCATTCCAGCCAGTAATACCCTGTTGATGATTTTCAGTTACAGAAGAACTGAAATATTCCCAGTTCCAGTGAAACTGGGCTATTTGCTAGTAGCCAAATCAGGAAATTCCTAAACCCCTGTAGCTGCAGCCTGGGTTCTGACAAACGGTCTTATATGATGTGAATAGGTTCACAATTCCTATTCACCTTCTTGACTGCAAATTATTTGTTGATATATTTCTATTTGGAGATTTTTTTCAGTAGAATTCTTGTTTGGAGGATTAGTTCGTTACTGCATATGGGAAGCATATTGTTTTTGCACTCAGACGTCAGTCACCCTGTTGTCACACAGGCATCTAGTTTCCTGTAGAATATATGAAAACATGGGGAAAAAATAAGCTTTGCTTAAAATCTTGCCTGCATTTTTGTCTTAGAAATTGATACCGATTAGAAAACTGCTACATTGTACTTCCCTGAAATGTTAGTATTTTTATGCAGCAGTTGAATTTTACTAGTTCACCCATGATAAAAGTGAATTCACGTTGACTAAGTAATTAAATTCTATAAGTCTGGATGGGTATTATATTCTGCTAGACTTTTTTTACTTTTTTAAGGGGGTTTTTTAGTTTAGTTATTTTTAATACATTTTTACTTGAAGGGAATGCTTTTGAGCTCAGCAGTTGTGTCCGTGGTTAGCAAGACCTTATTGGCTGGCATATTTTATATAGCTCTAGCATTCATTTGATTCCAGAGCAGAGCATATGCTGTGCTACCCTGAGAGAAGCCTGAAAGGAAATGGATGTTATAAATAACTAAATGTTCAATCTTGATAATATAATCTTGAGAATTAAAATTTCATTTGAATAAGTAGGTCAGGTAAAATCAAATGGGAAAACGTATTCAATTTTCAAACATTTTACTCTCTACCTCTGTAAAGTTCAGATAAAATATCTCTTTCTTTAAACACTGCTGTGAATTAGTTTTGATACTATTCATTCTATTAAAACCTGTTAGATATGCTTAAGTTTCTTTTAAGTAACAGTTAAGTAACACTTATCTTGAATGACACGCATCACGTGCTTTCTTAGCTTCTGATCAGTTAGCAGCCCTCAACATACCAAAAGTCTTAAAAAGTCTTAGTTTCAGATGGAACGTTTCTTTGCACAGTTCTCATATTTTCAAATTTGAAAAAAGTTGAAAATACTAAAAAAATTTTTTTCTCTGAATTGTCCAAAAAAAAGGCTGTGTTTGTAAGTTGTCAGATTTCATCAGTACAGTCCTCTAGAGGTGAATGACTCATGTGGCAAAAGATGTTCAATTAAATAATCAATGCTAAAGGTTCATTAGATTAAATTGTAATATTATCCATATCTGTTCATCCTGTTGTCTTGATTTGGGTAACTGAATGACATAATGAGCACAATGTAGTAAAAAAAAAAAGTTAATGTAGAAGATTTTTTGAATGCATACTGTTTGACCAATAGTGGCTTAAGAATAATGCTAGAGAAAGTCTCTCGTGTGGCTCAAAATACAGATGGAAGACCAATTGGCTGAATTAGTCATTGCATTCCCTGTTCAAATAGATGTCACATTACTTTTATTAGGCTCCATTTTTATTCAACTCACACTCGAGTGTGCAGACTTGTCAGCTCCAATTACATTACTCTGTCACATTTAAATATGCAGGCCTTTTATAATCATCCCTTAAGTAAATAAAATCTCTCAGTAAGTTTTCTAAAATATGTGAAAAAGTGTGTTTTTAAAAGAAAGCTTTAATTATTCTGTTTCATCACTGAATTGAACAGTGAACAAATAAAAAACAGTAGGTTTTCAGCAGTGTTAATTTTGGCCTCTTCTTGACATGTATATTGTATCTACATTTTACGTATATTTATTGACATTAACTAGATATTTCATGATAAAACAAACACTGAGTGTTTGGATTTCACAACTATACTGTTTCTGTATATTTTTTTTCGGAACTATTATATTCAAAGATAAATGATTATAGGAAAACAGAGATACATGGTAGTTACCAGTGTTTTATTTTTTTGAGCACTGGTCATTTACATTCTTAGAAAAATCTTCAAAGTCAATGCTCTTCTTGTATTAGTCTTGTGCTTTCACAAGAACTGCTACGTAGCCTCTGATCTGAAATTGTTCGTCCAATCCATTGTAGGTAATATAACACTGAATTTAATAGATTGTGATTTTGGATAAGCTGCTTCCATCTCTGGTAGTTATTTTTGCCGTTGTCTTATGGCATTCAGTTAACTGGTTTTGAAAAAATACTTGTTAAGTTCCTTATGCTGACAGTTATGTATTCCTGCTTACACGCCGTACTTAGTGGAAAGGTTCATAGGATATAAAAGAGTGCACACTAGGCAGAAATAGACTTTTATCTTGGTTATGCTCTGGAACTTGACCTTTAAAATAATCATATGCTTAAGAAAGTTTTTGTTACTTCCTATTGGATGTAAAACATCATGAGAAGGAATACTGCTACCCACCCTCATGTCCAGTTACATTATTACATTCCCCAGCCACCATAGGCAGTCAGGATTGAGAAACTGCAAGCTTTTCAAACTGTTATTGCAGTGGAAGAAAGAACCAAAATTAGTATGTAGGCTACAGTTTTTGATCACAGAACTTCAGAGAGCTGAATGTTCCGTGGAAATACTGAAGGACATTTGCAAGAGGTTTCTGGTTTTACCAGGATGGAAGGCAATTGGAGAGTAAGACTATGTTGAGGAAAATGTCAAGATGGTTGTTAAGGATAAGTCTTAGCTTTGAAAAATAATACTGAGGTTTTAAATGCTTCCCAATGGTCTGGGTTTTGGTGGCAAAACAAAGTATTTTTTTAAGTGGTTTTTTTTGTTGTTGTTGTTGTTTTCTGAAACTTAAACTTTATTGGAAGAAGTATGACTTCCTGAAGTTAGTTTTAGTTCTTGGAATAGAACATTTGAAAGGGGAAAAATAAACTAAATCTACAGATGGTAGCAGAAGGACTAACTATAAAGCTTTTCTGTAGTAGTTTCTAATCTGTTCATCTAAACTGGTGTACAGCGTTCTAATAGCCAGGAGACTCTCAAGCTCCCAGAGCAAAGGAGGACTTCTAGTTTGATCTTCTTGGTATTGCTAAGCCAGCATGGTCCCACTTCACTGCTGTTGGTTTCCCTTGTATGATCTACACATAGAGCTTTATGATATAGAAAAATAGGTCTTTGAAATTATTTAAATATTTTAGGTATGGATAGTCCATGTTTCTCTGTACAGTAGAAGTCCATCAGAAAATAGGAGATACGCTGCAAAGTAATACAGTCAATTTAAGTATCTTGGATGCCTATGAAGTACGCTCTTATGTAAATGCAGACTTTTTTATAGTTGTCATAGTTTTATGTCAAATTGGTGAGCCTGTACTCTGCCAGTCTTCCTATCTAATACCCTCCTCACCTTCCCCAAAACAGAGCACTCGTGTATTGGTACCTCCTTCAATTTTAGCGAAAAATACTCAATTCTGAAGAAATGCTGGTGTTTTGACAATTCCCCTTTTTTTTCAAAATGGCAAATCATTTTTGTTACTGAAACTTGATGTTTACGAAGAGCATATAGCTAGATAATTTGCTTCTATTATGAGATAAAAGCATGGATTTAGTTACTTTTAATATGTTAGTGTTTTTTCAAGGAATACAGATGAGGCATGCCAAGGGTGTTTTATACTTGTTTCTGCTTGAAAGGATTCAGTGCCTTAACTACTGTTAAATTTTCATGTGACTGCTGCCCAGGGTTTTCACCTGGTCCCCATATCAGGATGGGGATAGGAAATCAGATTTTGATGCCTCTGTTCATATAGATAAAATGGTTGCTTTGTCAAAGGGATTCCATTATAAATACAATTACTTGTACTGATATATATATATATATACTATTAATTCTTTCATTTGACAGGAACACTGAAAATTTCTTTGAAATGAGTAGAAACCAGCTTATGGAGAAAAGATGGCTTCTTTATCATGTTTTCCACTGATGAAAAAATGCTGTCTTCACTGTTCTGTGGGAGGAAAAAATACACAGAACAGCAGTGCTCATTTCTGTAGTGTGGACAATTGGTTATAAAATTAGTGAAGTCTCTCTGGCAGCTGTATTTGGTTTATGATCGTTCATAACAAACTAGTAAACGCATTGTACATTTTAGAAAACCAAAGAAATCTTAGCAATTGTTCTCCGTATAGCACTGAAATTTTTGGCTCTGTGAAAGGAGTACGATTTTGATGTGCAAACTGGTGAAGTCTTTCTGTGCAAGTGAACTGCTTTCAGCAGCGGTGAGCTTATCCCTTCTGCATCTCTGTAGGTCTGACTTGGTGACTAAAATTCCATGTGCATTTGTCTTGCATTAGTTGAAATTGTCTTTCAGAACAGCAGAGCGTCTTGCTAGAAAATGGCTTTGTGATTGGACCAACTACTGTTTCATTGTAACAGAAGTGTGGGATTTTTCTGTGCATGAAGTCTCAAACTTTATAAGAAATGTCTGGCTCTTAATTTCTGTAAATGGCATGACACACTACATCCATTTTGAGCTTTTGACATACTAAACTGTTTCTGTTTAATGGATGATTTGCCATGGTGAGCAATGGGCTCAGGTGACTTGATTAGGAAAACAAAACTTTCCCCTTTTGCAAAACATTCTACTAGTAAATTTACCTGTGTAGAAAGTTTGCATTATAATACCTTGAGCTTCTTCCTCCAGTATTTCTTTGTTCCCTTTTCTTTGTTGATATGTCTTTTTTTTTAAACTTTGTTGCTCAGAATGTCTTTAATGCTAGCCAAGGAGTAAGGGATTTGGACTTTTTTTCATGGACTTCCAAAGCTTTACCCCCTAAGGTGAGTTAAATTACGGGAACAGTCATACTGTCTCTCATGTTTTCAGAATGCACCTTATGACTCAACTTTTTACTAAATATTCTTTGAAGTCTGTTTTACTGTGAATTATTTTTACAGGAAATGGCAGATTTGCATAGGGTGCTGTATCTGTGTCTCTTTCTCTAGGATGAGGAAAAAATACCAGGGCAGATTGAATTTTCATTAATTCATAAGTAGCACTCTCCTTTTTTAATAAAACAAATTAGAAATTCAGAGAGATGTCCTAGTAACATAAGAAAGGCTTTAATTCTCTCTTAGTGCCAAATTTACTAGTAAATTCTTTTATGTCTTTGAAGGCTTCACTTGCAGTTGCAGCCTCTAATAGGATGGTATTTGTATTAGTAAGGCCACAGATACTTAATAAGTACTCCACCCATTCTTAAACTTTTTTAAAATTAGAAACAAGTTACGTTAAGTACAGTTAAGCTGTTTAACTGCAGAAGTGTTTGTCTAAATATCAGTGCTGTACTGATTTTGAGATCCTTTTTTTTTTTTTCATATTAACTTTATAATGAAAATGGCATTGTGCTGTACATTTTGGTTTAGAAATTTTAAAACTTGTTTGTCCACTGAATCTTCTTCCCCAGAATAGCAAACTTTATTATAGCAAGATCTAAACAATATTTAAACTGTCTTCCCCCCCCCCCCTCAAACAGTTTACCTCAGCTTGCATTAACTTACTTTGTAAGTTACATATTTACATAAGAGTCATTTTTGTATAAAGGCTTCTTGAAAAAACTGCTGTATTAATCTGGAGATAGTGCACAGCCTTCATACCAAAAAAAAGCTGAAAATATGATAGTTAAAGAGATAGAGGAAATTGCATGGATTTGAAAGGAAGTAACAAGAGCAGAAGTTTGGTTTAAATCTGACAAAACCAAGTATTGTTTTACATAGCAGGAAGTGAACTTGGAAGGTTGTGTTACAGGAGATTGTTGAGGCAGGAAGTATCAGCATAATCAGAAGAAATTAAATTTATAGAAATCAGATTCATGAATAAACACTAAAGAAAATAGGGTATACCCTCTAACATCCATAATAAAGATTTTAAATGCCGTTGGTATATAAAGGACAGACTACTAATAAAGACTTGTATGCTGCTTTTAAAGAGCATCTCCTGTTGCTGTTGCTGAACTCAGTATACTAAATTAGATGAACCACTGGCTTCATCCAGTAGGACATTACATAGTTCTTAACTTTCAGATGTTCCTTTAAAAGCTCCTCTGACTTTCATTGTAAGCATAGTAGAGCCCCCTTCTACTTCTCACTTGCTTTCTTCTGATATAAATGCACATTCTTTACTCCCATCCCTCATATTTTTCTTTACAATAGCCTTTTTGTTAAACTGTAGCTAGCTGAAAAATCAATGCAAATTATTCTCTTCTTTTAGTAACTGAAACTTTTTCTTGGTAAGAAAATCACAAAATATGTTCTTGTTTCATATTTGGATATATATTTCATCTGTAATTAATATGAGATGAAGTAAATTTGCAGGCCATTTTTATTGTCATAGTGAAAATAATAAATATGCAGTAATATTTGTATGTGCATTTACAGTCTATTTGCTTTAATTTTACCTTACAGTTAACAATATATTCTGAATGCGAAATCAAAAAAAGAAGCATGCCATATGGAGGCAGATAATATTCAAATTCCCTTTACCTAGCCCCAGACTTGCACAAAATTTCACAAATACAGGAGGAGGAATGAGTGTGTATCTTGATAAATGTCAGTGTGGAACAAGGTTTAGTGAAAGCAGATTAAAAAAAATTGTCTCCGAGGTTAGATATGAGCTGTTCCTTTTGTATGAATGGTTACATTTATACCACTTTTGCTTCAAGGGAAATACAGTGACTTTTCAATTAATGTGCAATTTACTAGTAGTAAGTTGTTTAGCATTGCACAGTAAAATTAGCAATATAACTAGTATCTCCTTTAGCTTTTAAATTTACCTTTTTTAGTCTTGAAACATTTCTTATCTAAATAATTGAAAAGTGGGATTAATAGGTTTTATTCTGTTCTGTTTTGCCTTTTTTTAAACTTCTCAGGAATCTAGGTCTAATGCTGATGATTTTTTCAAAGACCTAAATTCGCACTGTCCACAGGAAGCAGTGATCCAAGAACAAGATATGCCATTCCTTCGAGGTGGACCTGGAGTGTACAAGGTAGTGAAGACTGGCCCGTCAGGTCACAACATCAGAAGCTGCCCTAACCTTAGAGGTATCCCAATTGGAATGTTAGTTCTGGGAAACAAAGTCAAGGCAGTGGGCGAGGTATGGATCCTTGTAGCTTCAGTTCATGTCTTCATAGATACCAGTATGTAACAGTAGTAAACGCAACCAAAGAATCTGCCTCTGTACAGGTTTGCTTTTCCGATCCCCTTGATAAATACTGACCTTTGAACTTGGTTTGTATGATAAATACTAATGGAGTTATGTCTTTTGCCTTTTTGCATTGATTGGAATAATGTTAAAATTGTACTGCAGTTAAATATGCTTGCTTATATGTTTCTGTTACAGCATTCCTTACAAAATTATGTTTCTTGTTCTACCTTTTTGTCATACTCTTTGAAAGAATTTTGTTTCATTGAAAAAAAGTTTTCCTAGGACCTAACCATTTAACAAATTATTGTGTTTCTCTGTATTGATTGTATTAATTTGTTCAGTTGCTGAACCATTGTTACTGTTCCCGATTGTCCAGCTGTGGTGTTTAATGGTTAAGAAGGGCTTAAGGATGAAGTGTGTCATGCTATTTCCTAAATATAATGTCAGGAACAAAATTAATACTCATAAAAACTTTTCATATTTGACTTGGTATTATAATTCTACTGTTGCAGCCATCAATTAGAAGGTATATTTTGGTGACTATTTCCTCAAGTTTTTATTCAGGCTTATTTGGATGTTCTAAAGTTCTAAAGTTGTGATGTTGCTTCTTCCAAACATGAACAGGTCTAATATTTTTGGAATAACTCCTAATTGTAAATTTACCGTAAGTAGGTTTGGTACTTCAATCTGCCTCAGCCTGTGGCCTTAATTTAAGAAACTTCTTTTTTTAACATTTGCTTTGTAATATAAAAGATTGGAATGAGTGTTTTTCAGATGCTGTAGTAAGTTACTGTAGTAAGTTGCTGAATCACGCTACTGAATTCTTTGAAAAGTCAATAAATTTTGCTTTTTTTATGTGTGTGCATCAGGTGACTAATTCAGAAGGTACATGGGTGCAAATGGATAAGAACAGCATGGTAGAGTTCTGTGAAAGTGATGAAGGCGAGGCATGGTCATTAGCTAGAGACAGAGGTGGAAACCAGTACCTCCGACATGAAGATGGCAAGTGGTTGTTTTGTTTTATTTTTTAAAATTAATTTGGAAAAAATTAAGCAATCTAAACAGGAGAAATTAAGTAGCATCTGAGTTTTGAGCTGGTATCATTAATTTATGCATTTTCATTTGAGTTATACATTACACAGTTGGATTTGAAAGTTGTTTATGAACAGTCTTTAAATTTTTCTTAAAATAACAGTTAAAAATATTTTCCCCATGTTTTCCTTCTAACCAGTTATGGTTGGGGCCACAACTTTAACCATCTTTTTTTTTAGCTATGGGGATAATTTTTAAGTAAGTAACTGTTCATTTTTGTAATTTTCTTTGGTCTTCTTTGTGTCTCTTGAAAAGCAGAGCAGAATGAATTATTCAGGTTCCTTTTGATTCTGTTAAGTTTATTAATTTTGTCACATGGCATCCTGTTGATGTTTTTTCACACTGTGTTTGAAATTAACATTGAATTAGTTTATTACTCAAGTTGGCGAAGTATGATTGCAGTCTCTTAAAATGCAGAATTTCTCTCCTGGTAATTCATGTTCAGATTGGGTAAGGCCTTGAAATAATTAAAAAAAAAACATAAACAAGATGATACTATGCAAAAATTTTTATTGCCTTCCTCACATTCAATCATCCTTCTTGATCTCCCTCCAAGCAGGCTGTCATTACTGATCTAAAATACCTTTTTTTCCCTAAATGCTTCATATGAACACCTTAAGGTATTTTGAAACTGTTATTTCCTTAACAGATAGACTCAGCCTGTCTGCATAAGTTCTGCTGTGCAAGATTGTGGGCAGTGCTTATATTCCTTAAAAAAATGAGAGAGGATGTGATCTGTCAGTGTTTATACTTCTGGATAAGATCATCTCTCCAACCGTCCTGTCATTGCACATTCAACTGGATCAGTTTGCTCAGGGCCTTGTGTACTCAACTTCTAGCTATCTCCAGCCTCTCTGAACACTTGTACAAATATTGGCTCACCTTCATGGTGAAAATTTCCCATGCTGCAACTTCTGTTCATTGTCTCTTGTCCTGTCACTGTGAAGCTCAGAGATGCGTCTGGCTTCATCTTCCCTGAACCCTTTGATTAGATGGTCAAAGGAAGCAATTAGATCTCACTATAGCTTTCTTGTTCTCAAACCCACATCTCAGCCTCTCTTTAGATGTTGTGTGCTCTACTGCCCTGAATATCTTGATGTTTTCTGCTGAACTCGTTTCAGTCTGTCTTCTGATGGAGAGCCTGAACTGGACACAGCACCCCAGCTGGTTCAGAGTGTCCCTCTTGTCTTCCCAAAGTCTAGTAAAAATTACTATGAATCTTCATTAGCATGATTTGGTTACAGGTGTTCTTAGAAACGTTTAAGGTGATTATTCCATGGATAATAAAATTTTGGTAGAGTTCCCTAGAGGCTGGTTTGTTTCTGCTCATTCAAAGAGTTAGTTTCTTCAAGCTTTCTTTCTTTTAATCTATATTTCTCTCTTTTCTGCGTAAACCTGGACATTTTCAAATTATAATCTTCCCACTCCATTTATAGGATATAATGTATCTGTTTTCCAACAAATGTATTCCTGAAAAGATTTGACCTCACAGCAGTCATATTGTGCTTGTGTTTTTATGTGCTTATTGTTAGCCTCTTACTTACTCATTTTAACAGACTTTTTACCCTTTTTGTAGTTTGGGTATTTGATGCAGAAATTTGTTTCACACATAGATACTCTAATAATTATCATCACATTACTATATTAAAGCAAAATAGTTCCTCGCTAATACATATGTATTTTCTGTAGGATGTTGTGACTTGACTTTAGGTATAAAACATTCTGCAAAGAAGGCAAATCATGAATATTTTTTCATAAAATATATACGAATTTACATAATGCTTAGAACACTATCTTTTTTCAAGTCATAGCTTTTCTACTTACACTTATGTCTGATAATGTCAATGTGTTAATCTTTTCTAGATGAGTTTATGTTTTTATAAGTAGGATGACAATAGATACATCTAGCTAAAGTAGTTTAAGCAGTTACCAATTCAATTACTGAGATACTTTAACCTGTTCTCTGTTCCCATTACACCTCAGTACCAGGTAACACTAATGTGCTTAAGCCATTATCTGGAGGTTACTTTAAACTGATTGTTTTTATTTGCCATGAGATTATTTAGAAATACTTTGTCATCAGTTTCAATGCTTTTACCAGAGGGAAATAATTAGGATTTGGAGGAGCTCCAGCTAGATTTGCAACTGTCTATATTTTTATCCATAAATAATACCATCTTTCAGATTATGTTCATATTTTCATTGTTTTAAAAAATTATTATTTAATTCCCATAAAGAAGTAGGATTTTTGTCAGACACAAAGCAGAAGTCATACTGAATGCCTAGGTCCATAGGCAAGTATCCAGTTAAAACACTACAGCAAGATCTAGAGTTGCCTCAAAGAAAGTTCTAGATCCTTTCTAGCTTTCTCCCTGTTAATTTTTTTTTTCTTAAATACATGTGTTATATAAAAGTTTGTACTCTGAAATGCAGTTTGGGCCTGAAATGCAGTTTTTAAAAAATTCCTTTTACAAGACTTGTGATTTTTTTTTTTAATTAATCCACATGAATTTTAGTACATTTACAAGAAAAAAAGGTTGTTCAAGGTGCCAGCTTGAGCTTTTAAACGTGCACTTGAGATATTTCTTCTGAATGCTTTCTTATATATTATCACTCGGAATTATATTTCCGACCACATAAAGTCAGTAATTTCTCCCTAAATCTAAACAGTCAAGTGGACTGTCTCGTTTATTTTGACTGTGTTATTAGAAATATTATGAAAGACTCAAAGGTGGTTTTGGTTGGAGGTTTCTTTAGTGTCATACAAAAAGCAAAATTGTAGCACTCATTTAGAGATATGAATAAATGTCAGGAAAAAATGTCTTTATGTCCCATGAACTATTAGGGCATACCCAGGATTAAAGGTTTATTGGCTCAGAGTTCGCGACTGAAAACTATCCTTTCTTGACTTTGCTTTGTCAAACGAATTTAACAACTGCTGTCCAAAAGGTAAACACTGAATGGTGTGATGTTATTGGAAAAAAACAAAATGTCAGGCTAGTTCCTAAGTGGCAGATAATGGCAAAGCTGGCAGCAACTCAGTCAAACATAAAAACAGTTCGTATGGTATTAAATCCTCTGGGTTTATATTTTTAGAGCATGAGATCTAAAGAAGAGATGTGCTTTTTTTTTTTAAGATAATTGAGTAGAGAGGAAGAGTGCTACGTGTGGAAAAAAATATAACTCTTTTGCTTTGTGACTCATCTTTCCAATGTAGATCAGTTACTAAGAAGGTCTAATTCTGAAGAGATGTGGTTTTTTTTACAGAGCAAGTCCTCCTTGATCAAAATGTGCAGACTCCTCCCCCAAGTCCTTTTTCAATACAAGCTTTCAGTAAGGGAACAAGCTGTAGTAATGGACAAGGTTTTGACTATGGCCTTGGAAATAACAAAGGTATGTTTTTACACTCACGCTTTAAAAAAATTGTGTTTTTCATAACTTGACTTTTATTTTTATTACTCATTTCCTACTTTTTAGGCACTACAGATGTTCTCCAAAAGACATGAACAGTAGTACAATTAATTGCAAGGTGTTTTTCAAAACATGTAGTTAATGTTAGAGCTCCTTTTTTCTCTGCTTTATTTTCGCTTAATTTAAGTACTCTGTATAAAAAGGATCATCTAAGATTTGTAAGTTAGAGTTGAGGCTTTCTATAGAGGTAGGACAAAACTGTAATGCTGAAATGAAAAATACATACTTTTAAAACAAAGTAAGAAAATTATTTGATTTGAAAGCATGTGTCTTTAAAAGGCCAGAAACATTTGTCATCTGTCTTGTCACCTTTTTAAGTCCATTTAATAGGTTGGCAAGATAAAAAGTACCGTTCGAGATTTCTTGTAAAACTCAAAAAAAAATTAGAAAACTCAAAAAAAAACCCACCTCAAAAAAAAAAAAAAAAGTTGTAAAACTGAAGCTACCTTTTTATCACATGGATACTAGTTACAAATGCTGGATAACAGCCATCACAGTAAACTCAATCTGCATGCCTTCTGTTCATTTATTGATTAGGTCTAGAAAATTTAATAATACAGAAGGGACTTTTGTTGAGGCTGCTGTCCTTGAGAAATATGCCTGAAACATGGAGCTTTGCCGTTCTATTCTTATATCACTGTACTCTCTCCATGACACTTCAAATAGGGGCCTAAGGTGTGCTATGTGTTTTTTAACATCAGCATATACTCTCAGAGGTCTCCGAAATAAAATAAATCAAGACTTATTTTAAAGGAGAGGAAATTAGGAAAAAATTAATTCCTAAATATTCTAGTCTGTTAGTGTCACAACATGAAATAATTTTGTATCATTTCCCAATGGCTTATTCTGTAGAGAGCAGCCCATACTTGCCCATGCATTGTTATAGGAAACTCTTTTTTGGACTGAAAAGTTCGTGTTTTCCTTTTGTTTTATATGACCTTTTATACAGAACTGGTTTTCCCAGTTCAGCCATATTCATTTCAAACCAGTGGTTGAATCACAAAGGTGGAAGGGTTTAAGATGTGAGGCAGTATTACAACCTGTCTCTCAATGGCAGCTGTGTAATAGTGCAACTATTATCTATTCTTTTTTCTGCAGAGGCATATTAGGAAAATAATTTTCCCTTCTGTGTTGTCCAGAGATAAAATTTAGAAATCAATACGCTGTATTAACAGGCATCCTGGATTCTTGAAGACATTGTGATTCTCTTTACTATATCTTAAGCAGTTTCAAAGGTGTTTCTTTGGGATAATACAGTTACAGAACATTTGGAAGCTACTCCTGGCATTGGATTCCATACCATTTTACATGCGTTATTTTCTCAAGGTGTGATGTTTAGTGTGAATGAACAAATCAGCTAGATGACTTTATTCATTCTGTGTACTGTATTTCCTTCTGAATTGCCTAAGAGCAGAGAGTTGTTGGCAACTATATTGACAGAACAATAGAAAAATAGAATTGACAGAATAATAGAAAAATAGAATTCTTCAGCTATATCATTACTTTATATGCAGGGCTTTTGTATGCTCAGGTATAAGCTTTTGAGTTTTGTGGAAAATGAAACATGGAAGGCACAAGCACGATCTCATAGGGGAATTTCAGAATGAAGCACTTCTTCTGGAGCTGCTTGTTTGTTAAAAGTACCTTCTGTAGGGATACCGTAGTTTCAATGAAAATTCAATTGCCATCTCTGAGTATTTCAGATTTCTGGTCAAATGTAGAGATGCCCAGGTCTGTATTTATAGTGTTACCTGCAAGACAGAAGACATGACTCCCACAGTGATTGTTTGATTTAGCTATGTCTTCTCTCTACAGTGCAGGCAAGTTTTTAATATTCCTCATGAATTGCCCTACCCACCTCTATGTTTGATTATTGTGGGCAGATGATTTTCAGCCTCTTCTCAAATGTTCTTCCCTTTAAAATAATTACTCATTTTAGGAAATAGGCATGTTGTATTTAACAATAGTGGTTTGTCAAACATGTAAATCATAGAACGGTTGGGGTTGGAACGGACCTTAGAGATCATCTAGTCCCAACCCCCTCCCACTAGAGTAGGCTGCTCAATCACTTGAGTGTTTTTAAGGTAGGAATGATTGCTGCTAAAGTACAGGTTAGGTATGCTGCTTTCAAAACAGACAAATAAAATTGGTTTATTGGAGTTCTTAGCTAATACAGGGTTTCATACACCTGCTGGTCTTTCTCTAATTCCATGAAAAGAAAATTAATAATCATACAAAAATGTTCTCAATTCAGTGAGTTGTAAATTTTATGGTAGCTGCTAAATTTTTTTAATGGGTTTTTTAGAATGCTGTCAAAATGATAGGAATTTTCAGAATAAAGTGACATTGTTAGGATTTGCCTGAAGATGGTTCAAATCTGAGATTCTCTGAAAATCTTGTTTCCTCCCACTTCATATTACTAAGTATACTTCAAGTTATGACGTGGTGTGGCCTTCCTATGGAGGCATCATGTATTTCTAATGCCCACATAGAGTTTTTTGAGAATTGGCATTCAAAATTAAAACTATTTTTAAATGCTAGTTTTCTGAAGGCCTTTGTTTGTCTCACAACAAATGTATGTAGTTCTTCAGAAAACCAGTTCTAGTTCCTAAGTGACACTAACGCATTTTTTAAATTATCTTTAATCTGATCTTGAAAAACAGCACGACAGAATACTTTAAAGGTATTTACAAAAGTGAGCAAATATTTACCAAAGCCTTGGCACAGAAATACATTTGCCAAAGCCTAAGTACATGTTAGCTTTCCCTTCTCATCAGTTTTTCAAATCTCCTTCTGCATGTTCTGTTGCATGTGTGTGTTATTGTAAATGCTAGGGATTTCTGGTTTTCCTTTGGCTGCTCTTCATTTTTTAACAAGGTGAATATAAATCTCCATTTTGAAATGTTTTAAATAATTGCACTAAAATATCCACCATCCTTAAAAACCCTGCTTGTAGTTTTCAGTAATTTTATTGCCATGCATGGAGTGAGATTTTTATTTTTAGCTACAACCAGAGTAGTATGTGGCTAAATAAGATTTATGAGCTTTCTCTGTTATCATCATTTAAACTTTAATTGAGCACCATTTTACTCTGCCTTTTTGGAGAATGACAGGTAACAGGTTGTAGTTTTGACTGTTTTGCCCACTACAGGTGACCAACTGAGTGCCATACTGAATTCCATTCAGTCACGGCCAAATCTCCCAGCTCCTTCCATCTTTGATCAAGCTGCAAAACCTCCCTCTTCCCTAGTCCACAGTCCATTTGTGTTCGGACAGCCCCTTTCCTTCCAGCAGCCTCAGCCACAGCTTCAGAGTAAGTTTGTCAGCCTTACCTGCCTCATCAGTCCTTTTCTGCAGCTTTGACGTTTCTGTTCTCAGTTGCTTACCAGCTACTGATCATCCCTCAGTGCACCTTTCTGGTTTTGTTTTTTTTACGTTTTCCATGATTCAGAAGCATGTGAGGTAATGCTCCTAAAGAAGTATACTTGTTCAACTTGAATTTTTATATTGCCAGTATTTTGCTTTTGTATATGTTTTTCACTGTAGACAAGTCATGAAAGTGCATTTTCAATATTGTATCAACTCTGGACATACTATAAAGGTAAATATTTTATATAGGACAAGACCATGATAATTCTTTTAACATCAAAAATGCACTGCAGTAAGTTTATAGGTGTTAACTTACCTTCTAAATTCCTGTTTTTGTCATTGCTCCTAACTTTAGGCCTGTAGCTGGACAGTGGGAACAACTTGGCACTACTCGTAAGAAAGGCTTTGGTAGTCTTCTGTTAGGTGCTCATAGGAGTGGCATGGGCACGAAAGTTTGCACTTTGAGGTGAAACTAACCTGATTACTAACGGGAGGACAGGAAACTTTTTTAGTCATGAATAATGAAAGCTAAAAGCTCAGCCTTCATGATGGATAGCTGATATTGCAGTAAATTCTTTCTTAGATACCGAAGAGTTATAGCATTGGTTACAGGAATACTAGTTTTCTCCTGTCTCCCATAAACTGCCCTTCTGAAGTGCCTTAGTTTTTTCTTGTGGGACTGTCAAGTCAGTTCACTCTCTATGTCTGTGCAGTCCTGGGTCCATCCAGCTCAGCTTATTGAAGTGACAGTGAAGTTGCTTCGTGTGAGAACTGGATTAAAATTTCTAATTGACTTGTATAAAGACTATCAGAAATACTCTGACTGTGATCTTCTGTGGTTATTCTGGACTTCAACCAATGTCCTGAAAGCAGAATATTCCAAACACTACTCAGATAAAACAGTTGTATATTCTTCCCCATCACTTTTAGTTTTCTTCTCTTGTTCAGAGTAGTAAAGTCAGAGTTTCTTATTCAGCTTTGCATCAGAAATAACCGTACTTGTCAAATTTCAGGTGGTTCATCCTTTAGCATTTAGGCCCATATTGTATAAAAAGAAAAACTGTCACCATTTTTATTGACTGCCCAACAAGATCTTGCTCAATGGTTTGCCTGTCCCAACAGATGCAGATAAACTGTATTCAGTAAACTACATCTGTGTTTCGTGTTTTAATGAGAATCCCTGATTCAAAAGGAAGCCCTTTTTTTTGTCAGATAGGGAGAGCATTAGTAGTCTACCAAATAAAGCAAAAATCAAAGTGGAAAAATGTTTCAAGTTTGTGTCTGATTTGGGATCTTAGCTTAGTATAAGTTCTCAACTGATATGGTCATTTGCCCTTCCAGCAGGGCAAAACTCATCAACCAGAACTGGTATGCTGTTGTGCTGACTGTGATTTGATACAAGGATTTTCTTTCAAACAGTTTATTATCCATTTTCAGGTTTGATGCGGATAATGTAAATTATGCTTAAAGGAGAGAATATTCGTTCAAATTCAGCATATTGTCAGGGAGGCCTGTAAAACTATGTCCTTATACTTGTTCTTTGATAGTCTGATGCAGTTATAATAAATTTGTAACATAAATTGCATTCTTAAAATGAATTTTCATTAATTATTTCCAAAGCACTTTATAGCCTCTGTTATAAAACATGTAATTAGAAGTTAAATCCATTAAATAACATATCTCAAGGGTCCATATCAAGTCAATTGAATTTTTGCTTTATCTAATGGACTAATGATAGTATAATAGTTGAAAGAAGTTGTGCTAGCCTAGATTTCCTTGACTACAGAGGTTATATACTAAATACTAGTCCTGATTGAAAGTCAGCCTAAATAGTTCAGTCTACCACTTAAATTTTCTGTTCTTCCTCAGATATCTCTACCCCTGGGGAGAAATTTGATTCAGAAGTGTGATTCTGAGGAAAGTCAGGATCATGCTGAATATCATGCTGAAAGTTAGGATCATGCTGAGTATTCATTTTGAATATCTCAAATATAGAATTATTTCCTTTTTTTTAGATTTTTACAATAGGAAGACAAATGTTTATCTGATTAAACCTACTTTGTACCAGTGGCAGTAGTCACTGTAGTTTTCCTTTAGAAGTGTTTGTAACTAGTCATTTTTTTTAGGAATGGCTTCTGTGCTTGGGGTTTGGTTGGGTTTCCAAATTCATTTAAGGAAGAGGGAAAAGGCTTGTCACAACCTTTTATCCTCCAGTATCTGGTTATTTTGTTGCAGAAATATTATAGTTTGGGATAACCACCTCCTCAGATACAATGCTTGAAGAAATAAAAAGTGTCTCTATTTTTTTTCACATCATAAATAAGTAAACTAATAAGTCATCTGTGTTATATCAAACAGTTTGTTTACAGAAGGTATATTATAAAAAAAAAAGGTCACTGTTTTCTCAGTTTTGTGTTATTTGCTAGAACTTTGTTAAGGGCTGATTTTTCTGTCCTGCTTAATTCCTTTGCTAATTTTTACACATGGTTACACAAAGTAAAAAACTGAGAGGTTGTTTTCTTTTTCATGGGGACAGTCAGAATTAAGGTGCACTTACCATGTATTTTAGTTCTTTGGCGGTCTTGTATGCAGCTAAAAGTGAAAAAGAAAGCTAGAAGAGATGGCATAACCTATCTGGAGTACAAGAACAGCTGTATTGACTTGTAACCTTAGCGAGGATTTTTTTTCCATTAAGATCACAAGTTTATGTACGTTTCTTCCTTGAATATTTTACCAGAAAAGACTGTAGTTACTCTAGCCTGCATATGCTTGCTTCTGAGAAGTTTGTAAGATCATCAGTAACAGATTTACTTGTGAATGTAAGCTCCCATAGCTGCGAGATTATTGCTGCTTGCTTGATTACTTCTCATGAAGTCTCTGAACTTTGTGAGAAGCACAGAAGACTCAAATTTCTGATTAAGTTCTGAGTATAGGTGAAGTGTGGAAATGTAGAGGGTCATACTTCAGCAGTATGTGCTGGGTCATAAAACTCTTTAGATGTGGCAAGTCAGGGAAACAGGATCTGGATGCTGGATGCCCCTCTGAACTTGGGAAGTGTGAGCCTTTGGAGTCACTGTTAGACCTTCATGCCATGTTTCCTCACATTTGAGTTGGTACTGCGAATGAAGAACGGATTTATGGGCTGAAAAAGCTTGGGACCCCCTTGACATGTGTCACATTCTCCCTCTTCCTGTGCAGCCCTGGCATCTTGCTGAACTCCTGCTTCCTAACTCATCTCAGTCCAGTCATCCCACTATATGTGATCAGCTCCTACCATTCATGTCCGGAGTTCCTTGATACATCCCTTCAGTATTGTGCTACCACGTTCTTTTTGGTTTTGTTCCTTTCCCATCTAGGTGCTAGTTAAATAGCATTTAGAATCACTGCCTTTGGCTGCAGTGCTTCTCTCCACATTTTCTAAACTGTAGAGGGGACACAAAAGACCAGCATGGATATGGAGCACAAAACCTTTCCTGGTAGTGTTTCAGTAAAATGAAGGGAGAGAATATTCTCCACCAAGTATGCTGGTCTCTTCCATATTGTGCTGAAATGACTTAACTGTCAGTTAAACCAATGACAACTGGTTTGACCTTTTTTTCTGCATGTTGCCAAAGCATCATTCCTGAAACTTTGAGCTAATAATTTGAACAGTTTCATACCCTAGGCTTTCCAGATTTTATAATCAAAGATATGTATGCAGAATACACTTGTCCAGGTCAATCCAAAACCATCCTTGGGGAAACTGATATGGTAAGGGTTTTTGGAAGAGTTCCAATTGTGTCAAGCTGTTTTTTCTTTTCAGAAATAAATTTGGCTTATATCATCTTGAAAAATCATTAATTTTTTTTTTATCTACCCTTCTAGCACAGGAATGCTTATTTCAGTCTTTCAATTAGTAAACATAAGTGTCTCAAGTGTTGGTGCTCCAAACCCTACCTTTGGGTAAAGAACTTTTCTGATGATACTGCATTTCAGCTTTTGCTTTCACCAAGTCACTCATTCCCCTACTTTAAGAGTATCTAATACTTTTCTCCATTGTTAATATTTAATATCCTTTTTTTTTTTACTTAAATACATTCTTTTACCTGAGAAAAAATAATTTTAAAAAAAATCTTTTTCCAGCTGTCACTACGGCATTTGGCATTTTCAGGATGTGAAGAAAGATATATTGATTGCCGTGATTGAGGACACTTAGCTCACAGTTGTATTTTAGCTTCCGTGCCACTAACAGAGAGCAAAAGAGGAATACATTCTTTGTGAAGAGGCAGCTGTCGCTTAGGCAACACAGCAAAGGCAGGACAGTGCCTTTTCTTCATCATCACACATAAAAGCAGTGGCTTTTCAGAGGAAACTTTAACTTATCTCCATTCTCCAGAGACATTTTACCGGTTTGTTATAGAGTTTGTTTAAAAAAGAGTAACATGAACCAGCTAGTGGTATGTCTTGCCTCCTGGATTGGTTTACCAGAGTTTCCTCAGAGGAAGTAGGCACAGCTGCTACAAGGCTGCGTCCTACTATAGGAATTAAACTGCTTCTATCTCCGTACTGTGTGGCTTTTCAAGCTGGAGCTATTTCCACATTGAAGGAAAGAGTGTGACTCAAGATATACTGTCACATTTGAGTGTGACATGAGACAGACCTTGCCTGCCTTGTATTTCAAATCTTTTGTAGTCTTTGAGGATGATTCAAAACAAAGGAATTCTGATCAAAATGCTGGTCCCTGTGGCTGACTAGTTATCCTCGATAGACATAGATTGTTTGCCAAGGCAGCAAGGAAATCACGTGGGAAAGTCATTCTCTTTGACCTACAGTCCCCTTGAAATGATTGAATAGTAGTACATTGTTCAAGATGCACTAGATTACAACATTATAAAATATAAGTATTCTTAGAAACAGAGTGAAAAAATAAAGTATGAATGAACATTCATGAAGGTGGATTGAGAAATTAGAGAGTAGTTTCTTTTCTCAAAGAATGAAATTCTTACTTCAAACATATGAACACCTCATTGTACAGGCTCAAGAACTTTAGGTCATTGCATAAGATACGGTGGTTAGTATGTTTTATGTGTACAGGTTGGTAAATATAGTACCAGACAAAAAGAAATCTGAAGCAGTTTAGGAATTTGAATTTTTGACAGTTATCTTACTGCATTTGTACAAAAGGGTCTATCTAAAACAGGGTATCTTTTAACATACATGTTTCTGTAAAATTATTACTGCAGCAAGAATTTGAATTAGTTTTTTTCTAAACGAAGGAGTAGGCATTAGAATTAGAATTAAAAGCAGAAAAAATAGAAAAGTAAAATGATAGACTGAAACTAAAAGTCCCTATTATCTCATTCCAAGTTTCATTTGGAGCTGTACTTCTAACAGATTTTACGTCAGTAGACTCTACTGAAATTATCTTGAATTACATCAGAATTTTTCTTAAAGCAAAATTATTTTAAGAGTTGATACAGGTTTTTTCATGTACATGCTATTTGATACTCATCTACTGCTAGTTGTCTCTCGTATTGAGAAACTTCACATTACGTAAGTGAAGTTTTTCAGAACATTATTGAGGTGCAGTCAGTTTTGAAAACAGATGGTTTAGATGGGTTTAATATATTTTTCTTCATTCTTTCCAGTGATTAGCAAGACTTTTCAACAGAAATATGTAGATGTTCTCTAATTTTCACTAAAGAATGCGTAAATTTATCATCCAGAAGGCGATAAATAATTGATCTCTGAATTTACAGATTAAAAGGGTTCAATTCAAACCAGGGTTCAGTTCTAAACTAGACATTGCTGGGTTTTATAATAAACCATAAATCTCACTGGCTATTCTCAATAAATTACATTTTTAGATCCTAGAAACTAATACTGAAGTCACAGCATTTTTAGATCAGGGGAACTGATCTACTGCATTCTACTACAAACTACTCTTTGTCATTTAACCTGATTGATGTAGGAGTCTAAGCAATTAATTCAGAATACTTAACAGAGGAGATAGCTATCATTTGAAATGCTTGTTTTTATCTTTGCTGCTTTTCCATTGAATCTGTGCTGCTTCTGTGCAACTGTTTTCCACTGTAGAAACTCCATCCTGCTGCCTTGCTTCTCGTGAGCCTATTTACAAAACTAGTGATGTAGCTGGGCCTGCCTCTGCTATTTCATCTCTCTCTCACAAACTGAAGGGTGGGTATGCATGCCAACATAGCAAGGTTATTCCAATTTTTACATGCAAAATGTTGTTTTCTTTTTTTCTCCTTCCATTCATTTTCATTTAATTCGTTTAATAAAATGATGTTTTGAAAACAAATGTTCAGTTCTGGTATTTGTTGGGAGCTCATTTGATACAACCATTCAGTGTTGCCTTCCTGAGTTGCAACAGCTCCATGATATACAATCTAGCTGCCTCTTTTGCTTTGTGAACAGGAAAGTGATGGTAATCTAATTTAATTACACCTGTTTTCAAACAACATGCAAACAAAGTATGTAAGAAGAAAAGGGCGGGGGGGAACCTGGGATTTGTTTGATATATTATTCAGTTTTTCATTTGGGGATTTTTCTTTTTGTGCTGATAGTCTAGAATGCCAGTTAGGATTATTTACCTGTATATGTGCAAAACCCTACCTTTGTTTTTAAAATATGAGACTTTTTTTGTTGTTCGAAGCTACTGTTAGGCTATACCTTTTATAAGCGAGTTTGTTCTAGAATATCTTCCTGCTGATATGCACTAATTGTGCGTGTTCTTTATTTTTGATACCTTGCTGAATGGCTTGAAGTTTTTTATGTCCTCTAAAAAGATTTTTGTCATCTTTTCACTTTTTTTATCTGTAAAAAGTTCTACCTAAAGTTTTTTCTCATCTGGCAGACCTTAAATTAATCTTCATATTTGTTTCTGGGAAAAATGTGTACAAAAATAATTATAATTTGCATTTTGGAATTTATCAATCACAAAATAAGCATCTCAAAATGGCTCATCAGTAAAACTGGTGTATAACTCAATTGGCATGTGTGAAATGCTCAGACTGATACTTAAGAAACTTTTTGGTTTTTCCTTTTAGCAAGAACAATCATTTTATAAACCACAAGGTACCATGCTATTTTTTTCCTTCCTCTTCTCTCCCCCAAGTCAATAATTATAGAATTCATAAGAAAAAAGACAGATTAGACTCTCAAAATTTATTAGAACGGTATTTGAGATATTATCATTATATTCTACTGTTTACATTTGGCGTATTATTCCTGAATATAGACACAATATTTCTTCTGTGCCCAGAGAACTATGAATTCCTACCATGACCTGGGAAGGCAGGAGAGTGGCCTAACCTTCCATTGTGTTAAATATTCTGACATAATTCATTCCCTTCACTTTTTCATGTTGCTGTTCGTTTTATTATAAGGTACTTATATATGGGGATAGCAAAATAGTAAGGATCAGTTTGCAACCTGAGGAAGCATCTGGGTTGCTAAATTTTGCTCAAAAACTTTTTTTTTTTTTTGATTGTGAAAGGTAATAGTATGAAAAAAAGGATCTGTATATTTTCTACCTTAGGGTGTGTGATTTAGAACTGCATGAAGTTGGCTCAAATCCCGGAATGCATTAGAAATTGAACATTGATTTCGCACCTCCTAAGTAGATACTGAAGGCATTAGGCAAAAGATGACCGTCTATCCCCTGTTCCCATTAGAAATCAAGGCCCAAATTAGCAGATTTTCTCTGATTAATTGAAACTTTATTTTTTGACAAATAGTTGCATCCTAAAAATACACCCAGACAAGTGGAAATGACCTTGTAATATCTAGAAAAGTAAAATAATCCGAAGTACTGTGTCCTAAATCTACAAGCTTTACTAGGGAAATGTTTTCATGTTTAACTAATGAAAACCCATTCAGATCAGAAGGATTTAACTCTGTGTTCAAGACTTAGCAGTGTAAGGCTTTGTGGAGAGACAGCTGTATTAACTGTTGAATTGCTTGCCAGTAATTTCAACATTGCTTGTATTAATTTTTGTATGGGCTTATAATAAGATACCTATAGTTTTTATACTTCTGCAGATTAATATATGCACAGAGTCAGTGTGCATATGAACAATAAAGTAGTGCATGAAAATAAGAGGACATCATTGACCAGCATTGTTGGTTTAGTTTAGTGGTTGAAAAAAATGGGTTTGTTGGGTTTGGGTTTTTTTAAGTAGGTTGTGTTTTGGTAGCAGAACATGGATAATTTGTGGTCTTAAAAAGGTGGATACCTCATATTATCAATCTGAATAGTTTTAAGCATGTTTGCAAGCCTCTTGCCCAATTTATCTTATAACTGTGTTTACTTCCTACAATTCCTGACTTTTGAGTATTAAAAAAAATAAATCTGGTAATAGATTAGTTCTGTATGTAAGTCTCTTGTTGCAGTCAGGCTGACACACATGGAGATAATAAATAAATAATCCCTGGTTTCTGTTGCAACTGTCATAAATTGAGTTAACTCCTGGCATTTTACCTAAGGGTGTAAATTATGCTTCCTTTACTAGTGTTTTGTGGAAACAGTGAACTGTGCCTTTTGATACCTCCCTAGTTGTGTTTTCTGTGTAAATATTTCCTAACACTTGTTTCTATGTATCTTTGGGAAAAGAAATGCACTGAAAGTATTCTGGGTGAAAAAAAGATCCTATCATGTTTCCTTTCATTTTTATTTGAACAGAAGCATGTGTTTGATCTTTATCTTGTGTTCAGGTCTTTAGTCCTTGTTTTTTACTATTAAAGGCATCACTGTCAACATATAACCATTCAATTATAAACTACACTACACAGGTGACCGAGTGAATTTCACAGGAGCCGCTAGACCGGTTTCTCCAGCTGGAAAAACAGACACGTCATCAAAGCACAGAGCTGACTGCAGGTCACCCAAACTTGATGTGCGAATGAATAGAGCTGTTGCTGACCAGAAGAAACCCAGAAATACAGAAGGTTTATCTGCCAGCGAGTGTCTTATCCTGAAATCAGATGCTGCAAAGCTGCGGTCAGACTCGCACAGCAGGTCTTTGTCGCCAAATCATAACACTTTGCAAACACTAAAAACTGATGGAAGAACAACTACTGGTCTGAGAGCTGAATCTCCAGGGCCAGGAACCCGGTCATCTTCTCCAAAGACAAAGACGCTTACCGCTGTGAGATCTGGTGCTAGTTCTCCACGATCGACATCACCCCATGACAAAACTCTACCTCAGAAACCTTCATCCCCTGTAAAAACAAAGCTTGATCCTCCTCGAGAACGCTCCAAATCAGATTCCTACACGTTAGATCCAGACACCCTTCGCAAAAAGAAAGTGCCACTAACAGAACCCTTAAGAGGGAGGTCCACTTCACCCAAACCAAAAATTATTGCAAAAGATGGCAAACCTGTTACAGAAACTGAAAATAGAGCTCCTTCCCCTCATGTTGTGCAAGAAAATCTTCACAGTGAGGTAGTAGAAGTATGTACTTCGAGTACTTTAAAGACTGACAGCATTACAGATACCACCTGTGAGGACAACACTGAATTCAGAAGTCTAGATGATGGTTCCAATAAAGTTCATTTCAGCATAGGAAAAGCACCATTGAAGGATGAGCAAGACATGAGAGCATCTCCAAAAGTGAGCCGTAAATGTGCTGGTAGGCACACAAGACCCAAAAAGGAAAAATCCAACTTTCTTTTCAAAGGAGATGGCTCCAAGCCCGTAGAGCCTGCCAAGCAAGCAATGTCACCTTCTGTTGCAGAATGTGCTAGAGCTGTATTTGCTGCATTTCTTTGGCATGAAGGAATAGTTCATGATGCTATGGCATGCTCATCTTTTTTGAAGTTTAATCCAGAACTGTCCAAAGAGCATGCACCCATACGAAGCAGTCTTACTCAACAGCCTGCAGAGGAAAAAGAAACCAAGTTGAAAAATAGACATTCATTGGAAATATCATCTGCTCTGAACATGTTCAACATCTCACCTCATGGACCAGATATATCTAAAATGGGTAGCATCAATAAGAACAAAGTCCTCTCAATGTTAAAAGAACCACCTCTGCATGAAAAGTGCGAGGATGGAAAAACTGAAACTACCTCCTTTGAAACATCCAGTCATCACACAATGAAATCCAAGTCTCCTCTTCCATTAACACTGCAGCACTTAGTAGCTTTCTGGGAAGATATTTCTTTAGCAACTATTAAAGCAGCTTCCCAGAACATGATTTTTCCAAGTCCTGGTTCTTGTGCAGTGTTAAAGAAGAAGGAAAGTGACAAAGATAACAAGAAAGCTAAAAAAGAGAAAAAGAAAAAGGAAAAGGTCGAGACTAGGCCAAGGGGAAATCTTTTTGGTGAAATGGCCCAGCTTGCAGTGGGAGGACCTGAAAAAGACACCATCTGTGAGTTGTGTGGAGAATCCCATCCATATCCAGTGACTTACCACATGAGACAAGCTCATCCAGGTAAGATTCCATATTTAATTCCCATGTCAATCTATGAAGTGTATTTCACACACACGTTCTGGTATCAGTTACTGTTAGGAAAATGAGTCAGGCTATCTTGTCTATTAGTGTAAGACCCCAGGCTCGCCTCACAAACTCATCAGAGGGGTTTTATGTCAAAAACATATAAGGCCCCAACACCCGCCTGATGGATTTAATAAGGGGGCCGTCGGTTCTTTTATATCTTGAGGCTGCACGTGGGAAAAAATGCTACAACATTTTCAAGGAGTCAAAATAGCACACTTGTACTGGCAAACTTTGGAAGATAAGGAAACTTGGAAAAAGTGTAAAGCATACAGTCAACGTAAAGCATTCCATAAAGGACTGAGTTAGGAAATTTCACCTCAACAAGAAGAGGGAATAAGGAGAAGTAGTAGTAAAGGGAGAAAGAGGGGAAAGGGGAGAGGAGGCGATAGAGAGTGGGAGGTGGGGGAGAGACAGTGTTGTTTTGAGCCAGTAATAATTTTTTTCCAGACTCTTACAATTATATACACTAAATTAAAATTTATACATACATAAAGATTATTTACACATCTTTATAATTTGAATTAGTTATGGATCTAAACTTTCAAATATGCCAAATAACTGTGTTTGAAACACAGTCAAAATAATGTTCTGACCTTACAGTAGCTCTTCAGAAACATGCCATGTTTTTCACTTTATGACTTGAAACTGTACTGAGAAAATTGAAAATAAAACAAAAAATGAGATTGGTTATTTAGAGTTTCTGCATTGCCAAAAGTTTTCTGTTACTGTTTTACTCTCAATAATAGAAAACTTTTATTTATCTGCTGTGTCAGTACTGGGTATCAGGGACTTAATATTTGGTATACTTGCTGGTATGTATGTTTATTTTGTCTCTGTATGCACAGTTAAAGCAAAATTTCTACTCAGCAGTTATGAGTTCCCTGAATTTCTGAGAAACACTAATCAGCAAGGAATACACTCAATTCCCTCTTAAGATTTGTTAGCTAGGAGGTAAGGTTTTTATGTTTATTAAATTACAGATAATGTTAGCTAACTTATAGAACTGACCTTACCACTAGCTATTTGAATAGGGAGCTGCTGGTGCTTTGGACAATTTCATAATAAAAACTTGGAAACTGCAGTGCATTTGGATTCATTGGATACTGGTGGGACACACGGACAAAAACGTTGTTTTGTCACCAATTCAGACATACAGAAAAGTAGAAAATTAGGGCAGGAAAAGACAAGTGTCTTCCTACCTCCTCTTCATCCCTCTTCGACAGCAATAAAAGATACAGTAGTAACCCTTCTTTTGAAATAACTTGTTTTCCCCTCTTTCCCCAACGTAGGTTGTGGCCGTTACGCGGGCGGCCAGGGCTACAACAGCATTGGGCACTTCTGTGGAGGATGGGCTGGCAATTGTGGCGACGGTGGTATTGGAGGGAGCACTTGGTATTTGGTTTGCGATCGATGCAGAGAAAAATATCTCCGTGAAAAGCAAGCAGCAGCAAGAGAGAAGGTATTTCCAGCTGGTTTTCATATGTTTAAATGTCTGTTAATAGTGCTGTGTTCACAACTTGAAAATAAGGTTGGGCCAGTTTAAAAAATCTGGAATTTCGTAACTGTAAATGGTTTTGGAATATCCTGTTATGCCATTGATAAGTTTAAGATGATAAGATAGAAACTTTGACAACTTCCAAACTTCCGATCAGATTTCTTCCCTTCAGATAATACTGTTTTCAGATTTATAATTTTATTTTTTATCCCACTATAACTGCGGCATTGAATGTAATACCTAATTCTTTAAGTATTTGTCAGTTTATTTAACTTTGAATTATTTGTTTACTGAAATGAGTGCTGTTTTAACTTTGTGTTTATAGTTTCTTTAATGATCTTAATAATCCAGACCACTGGATACAAGATGCCACTAGAGCCATTTTTAATGGGAATGGTATGAAAGATGGTGTTCTTATATTGGTGTTCCAGGACTAATTTCCAATTCTTGCTTAAAGTATGCAAATATGTTGAGGTCTTAAGGTAACCAGAACAATGCTAATTAAACTTTATTTTTTTAACTAAATTTGTTGAAGTTTTGTGCACACAAAATTGATCCTGAGGCAGTCCTCAAAGCTATCAGCTTTTTATTAAGTGTTTGCAAAGGTTTAAAAAAAGTGCATTTTGTCATAGAAAATATTTTACAACAGGAAGAATCAAGCAGGTTTAGTATAAGCTAAGCTATCAGATTTTCCTGTGGTGAAGTATAATTTAATTACATGGTTTTTAAATTTATCTAGATTAAACAATCTAGGAGAAAACCAATGCAAGTTAAGACACCTCGTGCCTTGCCAACTATGGAAGCTCATCAAGTGATTAAAGCAAATGCACTCTATTTACTGTCGCTGAGTAGTGCTGCTGAGCCTAGCATCCTCTGCTATCACCCTGCAAAAGCATTCCAGTCTCAACTTCCCAGTCTCAAAGAAGGAATTTCTGAAGACTTTCCCATTAAAATGCCATGTCTCTATCTACAGACTTTAGCAAGGTATTTAAATGCAGCTTATGAATATTGACTTTAATACTCACCTATGTATAGTGTTGAATAAAAATGTGTGTATAAACTAAATGAAAACTTGCATAGAAAAATACATATTTTCCTAATTCTTTGATGTTTATTCTTCTGTCTCTTAGTCCATGATCTTGTTCAATCTCGTAGACTATATTTTCTCAGAATGTCAAATATACCCCAAATAGTTTATCAGTACTAAATATTTTTTAACAGTTTAGTTTCTGTCCAAAGAATTTAGAATTTCCCCAAGAGTTTAACTTAGTGTGCTAGTAGCAGACGCATGTGCTACTTTATACTAAAAGATAATAGGAATAGGAAGAAGGAAACCAGAAAGCTTGTGCTTTCTTGGTATTTTTAAGTAGAGTTCACTGTAGTGTCTTGTGTTTATATTGGATAGACATTTGGGCCTAAAATACATTCTGGAAATACCTAAAAAAAAAATACTAAAAGATAATAAAGGGTCATATCCACTCCATCTTGCTTGAAAATGCCATTGTATTTTCCAGTAACACTTTTAAATCACAACTAGCTTAAAAGCATTAGTACACGAGGAGTAGTTGGCTAACTACGCAATGGTGTTGGCTAATTAAATGTTTTGGCAAAGGACATTGTGTGTGAACTTGTAATTCTTATTCCTAATTTAAAAATCTAATTTGATTTAGGCATCATCATGAAAATTTTGTTGGATACCAGGATGACAACCTCTTCCAGGATGAGATGAGATATTTGCGCTCAACTTCAGTACCTGCACCGTACATCTCAGTTACTCCTGATGCAAGTCCTAATGTCTTTGAAGAACCAGAGAGTAACATGAAATCCATGCCCCCAAGGTACTTCCTTTTAATTCTAGGTACTACATACAAGTGTTAAAGCATTAGCATAACACCAGTTTTAAAAAAAAAAAAAAGGAAAACATTGCTGCAGTTAAGTAGCTAAAGTATCAGATCAGCACAGATCAATCTCTGAAATGGCAACAAAAAAGCTAAGAGGATATGAAGCTTTAGTTAGAAAAATATCTTCAGGGACTCGTAACTTGTCAGGTATATTTTCAACCATTAGCAGTGGAATATGTTTGATTATGCAGATATGCAAGGAATATGCAAATCACAATTGAAACTTTTAACTGTACTGCAAACCAATTGCTTCTCTCTAGAAAGGTCCTGGGTTTACAACCTAAATATGAAAAAATTTTGCTCAATTGATAAGGACTCTTAGCATACCTCAGGGAAATTTATCCATAGTCTTTACTCCAGGCTTGCTTGTCTCCTATAGAGACAATTTTTTCAGAATCTCCAAAACTGAAGAAGTGATCTAAAGATCAGTTATCCAAGGACCATAGTTGTTGCAAACTCCTTGAAAGTGTAGCAACTTTTTTCACTGTATGTCTTTTCTATACCACAGCTGACTGAGGGTACTCTTTGAAAGAAGTGGCTGTTGTTCTCCATTCAGAATTTCATTCTGAAGGGAAGTTTCAACGGGAGGAAATTTCATTACGTTACAATTTTCAGAGCAAATGTTACTGCTTCATTCTGTGTGGAAGTTAAAATGTCACTGAAGAAATTACAACTTAATGCTATCTAGGACCAAGAGTGCTAGATGGTTTCTGTCAGGTTAAGCCACTTGCTTATCTCATTAAGTTTACTGTGTTCTAATTCAAGCAGTTACAAGCAATTCAAGAGATTTTTCTTTTGCTGGGTTAAAAAAGGCTCTTACTGTTAATAATAGTCTGGAATCAACTTAGATGCTTAGTGTTTTCAGATGTCAGTGATTCCTCGTATTATAGTGAGGATGTAATGAAGAGAAGACTTGCTTTTAATCTGTTTTTATTTCAATCTGTTATATTTTTTACTGACTGCAAAAACAGTTTATTGGAATACTACAATCTACAATGCAGTCTTTTCAGAAATAGAACTTTTCTAACAAAACTCCATAGGAGTGCATCGTATTGGTATATTCCTTTATTAAAACTGTGGACACCATGGTCTTCTGAGGCCTATAGGGACAGCGTAAGCTGGGAGTTCTTCTGCAGACTGTAAGAAGTCCGCTGAAGGTAAGGAGTAAAACATGTCAGAGGTATAGCCATAGCAATTGAAAACTGACATTAAGGCCAGTGATGTTAGAAACCATATACTTCACAAAAAGTTCTAAATTTCAGTTGGCTTGCATATTAAAAATTCACTCCATAGATATTTTCACATGCATTCTCAGGACGAGTTTGGTCTGAAACTTCAATTCAGGCATGATCTGTTTGAATTTCTCTAAAAAAATATCTAAATTCTTGGAACTTACCATGTACATCATTAAATTTGTTTATAAAGCGCTTGCATACTTTTGCACGATGTGTAATTCTAATACATGTTCCTTCTTTTTCAGCATTTAAACAGTTATTAGGTGCATAAGACAAACTTTCATGCAGTAGCAACATTGTCATTATGAAAAGCCTGTATCCTTATTTAACAGTTATGTGTAATTCAGATAATACTCTATATAATTTGTTAATGAGTGTATCACTTATTTCTTTGTAGTTTGGAAACCAGTCCAATAACAGATACAGATCTTGCAAAGCGCACAGTGTTTCAAAGATCATATTCAGTTGTTGCATCAGAATATGACAAACAGCACTCAATTTTGCCAGCACGTGTAAAGGCAATCCCTAGGAGACGAGTCAACAGCGGAGATGCAGGTAAGAACACAGACCTCAGAAGCAGGGAAAAATTATTCAAGTATTTGCAGTTCTTCTTGGAAACTGCAGACAAATGTATTTTTTTAATAAATATATGTAGTCTCTTTTATTTTTAGTTATTAATAAACATAGCTGTTTGTTCGTCGGCCTAAAATCAGCTCAGGAATTACTGATTTTGAAATTTGCGGTGAATCTTTTGGGTTTGATTTAAAAGTGAAGGCGGTATTTTTTTCTCAGTTGAAGCACCATTTTTCCACATTCCTTTTTTTTATGCAATTTTCTCATGGAAAAAAATGTATCAGTTCTTTATTGCTTTATTGCTTTATTGCTTTTTTTTTTTAACTGTGGCTATAAAATTTTTTGATGCAAAGAATCTAATGTATGCGTATTTTTATGCTTTTGAATAGAAGTGGGGTCCTCTCTCCTGAGACATCCATCTCCTGAACTTTCTCGGTTAATCTCCGCCCACAGCTCTCTTTCCAAAGGAGAGAGAAATTTCCAGTGGCCAGTATTGGCATTTGTAATCCAGCATCATGATCTGGAAGGACTTGAAATAGCAATGAAACAAGCCTTACGGAAATCTGCTTGCCGAGTCTTTGCCATGGAGGTAATAATGTACTAATGGACCTTGTATGATTAAAATAAGATGGTTCTAAATTCTCTCTTGGAACTTTTTGTTAAGATTATGCTATGTCCCCTGTAATATAGTTGTCATTTTAGTAAACTGTTCTAGCTGCAGAGCGATGCATCTTACATGAAGACCTTTGCATTATTATTTGGCTGCCCAAAGGCATCAGTGCACCTCCATACATAAATGGTTTAAGAAATGTTTTTTCTCCGGTAGGTTTGCTTAACCAGTTGATAACTCCTTGTATGTAATTTGTTTTAGGCTTTCAACTGGCTTCTTTGTAATGTCATTCAAACGACTTCTCTTCATGATATTTTATGGCATTTCGTGGCTTCCCTGACTCCTGCACCTGTAGAGCCAGAAGAAGAAGAGGATGAAGAAAATAAGTCAAATAAAGAAAATGCAGAGCAAGTAAGTAACGTTCAGCATTTCTTTCATATCTGTTGACTTTGTAGGCAAATTAGAAATACTATGTGGGAAAAAAAATTCCTTAATCCTCTCTCTGTGAAACAGAACCTTAAATTGCAGCTGAACTCATTTTGTAGACATAGATAAATTAATTTTTCTTCTAAATCATCAGATTTTTTTGTGCTGATGAATTGCAGAGTCTTTTAATGCATTCTTTTTGAGTATTTATGGGAAATAAAAAAGCATAAAAGCTCAAGCACATTGTTAATCCAGTAACAAAGAAATTTACAGTTGGCATTTTATTTTCCTTTGCCCCGCAATGAGAGGCAAGAGAAGAGAAAATGTTTTTCAGAGAAGCTTTGTGGTTTGGTCTACTGTTTTTTCAGTGCTCTAAGAAAAGTCCATAGTTAGTTATGAAAGTGTATAGTTAATTTTTGTAATTCTTTATACATGTGTATATATATAAATAATTATATATATGTAATTCTATGTACGCTAGACATAGTTAATGTAGTGATTTATGAAAAATCTATAGTTAGTTATGTAAATGGTGTAGTCTTAACATACCATGCTTCCAAAAGGTATCATACAATCTCTTCTAGACTGAGCTCTGATTTAAAGCATTACCATGTCCACAAGAATAGCTCAAAAAAAAAATCACACTAGTACTGTTACTAAGTCAAGGTTATATTGATCACTTCAAATCTAATCCAGTTTTGAAAGGAGATGTTCTGAAATGAGCCTGTTCAGCATTGGAACGTGGTACACTGCTATAGTTGTTTACAAAGCAACTATAATCTTGGCCTAAATTGCATGTGGGATATCAACTTTTCTCTGTTGAGATCCATGGGAAATGTACTTGCAAGACTATACATAGACAAAGGGTTTAAAATAACGGGTTTCAATCTGGCTTTGGATTGTCAGTATGTTGGGTCTGTGCAGCTGGTTTCTGTGGTTCAAACAGGATCAGATTTTCTTGTAAAAAAGAAGCAGGGGAAAACAATTTGTATCCTTCATAAATGAGTCTTTCCATGCCTTCTCCAATAGCATATCATGATCAGAAGCTCCTTTGCTTTCTCTGCTACTCTCCCCCAGAACACTGCTTGCTCTGCCACTGCCTTCGTACACACTGCCCAGTGGAACTTGTCTCCCAATCCACAGCTGTTCTGATACTGACACACCTTACCTAAGAATTATTATTTTCACAGCTCTAATGAAGTGCAGCAATTAATAACCTTAGCTTAGTTATCAAGTTTGTTGTGGCTGGGTTTTGCTACTGAAAAAAAGGGTTTTTTTAACAGCTGGAATATGTGATTTTTTCTAGTTTCTCCAATTACTGCAGTGTAATATTTCACATCTTTAAACCATGAAAAATAAGTGGTAACATACAGTATACTTCCCAAATTCTGTTTGACGGACATGTATAACTTATTGTAAAAATTCTCTGACAGGAACTGCTTTAAGTTCATCTTTATTACAGGATTGTTGCAGTTACTCTTGAACCAAATACCATAAATGTTTTTATTTAGTTCACCTTGGTTTTTTTCTGCTAATAACATAAAAAAATTCGTTTGCATCTTAGGAAAAAGACACAAGAGTATGTGAGCATCCTCTGTCAGATATAGTGATTGCCGGCGAAGCAGCTCACCCCTTACCGCACACTTTTCATCGCCTCCTTCAGACAATCTCTGATCTTATGATGTCTCTTCCCAGTGGAAGTGCATTACAGCAAATGGCCTTAAGGTAAGCAAAAATTCAAGAAAATTCTTAAAAGGCTGGAAAGATTTTGCAAGGTAGATAGGAAGCTTGTGCAAAAAGGAGTGTATCTACCCTTACCATTAGGAAAGGTATATGTGGAAAACATGTGTATGTGTTTATACGTATAAATAATAGTATAAAAGACATCGTATAGAGGAGTGTATTTGCTCTTGAATTCTGTACTGTGTCCACTATGAAAAAAGAAACATATTACTGAATAATATTGTAATATCTGTGTGTATGTGCATGGTAACATAATGCCTTTTGCTCAGAAATTTGTCACCTGAATAGTATCTTTAAACTGTTTGAAATTTTGACTGTGAATCTGTCTCAGACAAAAAAAAATCAATAGTAATGGTTACATTTACTATTAAAATTCTAAGCAAAGTTTATTCCTGCCTTCTTCAAATGATGCATAGAAAAACTTAAGGTCCTGCAAAATTTGAAGTTAAAGGTTTATAGAAAATATTTTGAGAAGCAAAAATGTAATTAATAGTTTCACTGGTAGGTTATGTCTTTGAACAATATTCAAAATTTCGAAGTCCACTAACTGTGTTTTCAGGTGCTGGAGTCTCAAGTTCAAACAATCTGATCACCAGTTCCTGCACCAGAGCAATGTTTTTCATCATATCAACAATATTTTGTCTAAATCCGATGATGGAGATAGTGAAGAGAGTTTTAGTATCAGCATTCAGTCTGGTTTTGAAGTCATGAATCAGGCAAGTATTACATCTTCCTCTCAGAAGCAGAGATCATTTGTGAAGAGCATGTACTTCCCATGATGATTCTGTTTGAATTAAAAGATTGCTAATTGTAATGTCATATTTCCTTGAATGTATCTCAGTTTGGAATCTTGTTGCTGATATTTAGGTTCTCATGTTTAGCTTTAGAGGTTCAAATATTGACCCTTAACCTGTATATCACTCAAACCTAAATTTTGGAGCAGTGCTTTTAAGTGCTGGCTTACAAGTGAAGTGTTTGGGGGAGTGTCTTGTAGTCCATTTGTGTCATTGAGGTAGTTAATTTTTTAAATGCTGTCTACTTGCAGTTTGTATTTGCTTATATATTTTTTCTTCTGTTATTCCAAGGAGCACAAATTAATACTTCTGATTAATATCTTTACCTTGTTTTCTTACATTTATTAATACATTTAGGCATTTACTAATACATTCAGCTGGTATTTCCCTTGGTTTAAAGGACTTAGTAACTTGAACCAATAAATGACAAATTTCTTGGAGAGCCTATTCCTCAGAACAGAAATGTCTGCATGGCTTTAAAAATTCTAAATAATGCCTGTATTTGGGCTCACTTTCAGCTGTTCTAAGTATTTTCATTTGTTTTCACAGGAACTGTGTATAGTGGTTTGTCTAAAAGACCTAACCAGCATTGTTGACATTAAAACATCAAGCCGACCTGCCATGATTGGTAGTTTAACAGATGGGTCTACAGAAACATTCTGGGAATCAGGAGATGAGGATAAAAACAAAACTAAAAACATCACAATTAACTGTGTAAAAGGAATCAATGCACGTTATGTTTGTGTTCATGTAGACAATTCCAGAGATCTTGGGGTAAGAGGAAAATGAAATTAAATGTCTGTCATTGAAGTCCAGGTTGTATGTATTTATCAATCAAGAACCACTGTTTTCTTTGTCCAATTCAGTTGGTAATGATAATTCATAAGCTCACATTTCAAGTAAAGTTTCTAAATCCTGTAATTTTTAAAGCAGTAAGTGTTACGATCTGTCTGATTTTGCAGTTTGTCTGAGTTTGCAGTTGCATGAACTTGAAACTGGGAACCTTAATTAATTGGCGTCTTCAATATCAGTTGCATTTTCAAGCATTTAATAATTTTAAGTTACTTTTCTTGCTCATTTCTGTAGAAGCGTTGAAATAAGGAGCTTTCATAAAATCCAAACTATCTTCTAGACTTTCTGCATTCTTTTTTGCTGATCTGTAGAGTAGGGACAAATCTATCTGTATTTCAACTACAACTCTTAATATAAAGAGCAGATTTTTTTTTTTTTTTTGAGAGCTGTGCTTTGGAATTCTTTGTCCTTGGCTTTTATCAATTTTAAATTTTTTGGGGGGGGAATGAAACAACTTCTCTCTTTCATTACATACTCTCTAAATACTGGAGAAGTTAGAACTGTACTCAGTTGAAGTGTTTAAGTCATATTTTGCTTGTCTGTTGCAGAACAAAGTGACTTCAATGACCTTCCTAACTGGCAAGGCAGTAGAAGATCTCTGCAGAATAAAGCAGGTAAACATTTTAACAGTTGACATAGGAAAACTGCTGTCATTTTTTGGCTGCACATAGCAGAGAGTTTTCTAAGCAAATAGTTTCCGCTTCTTGTGGTAGATAAATTAGTTTACAAATACCAGGCATCAAAATAATTCTTGGAAAATACTGTATTATTAATGATAGAATTCAGTCATGTATACTGAATATTGATCAAGTTTTTACTCTGGCTTCCAGTAGTAACATTGCCGTTTCATATGAAATATATGATTCTTACAGTGTTAGTTATGTTCATTTTTTAAAACAGTATGTATTTTAAAATAAGCTTTATTTGTTACAGTTCATTTCTCTTTTTTACAATTCTTAAGTCCTTTATGTCTTGATAAGGATAGCAGACATTGACTTTCACAAAGTTACAATTTCTCTGGCAGGGGTTTATATGAATAGGGATGAAATAACTAGTGAAAATTGTGTGTTATATTTTCAACTAAATTATGGTGGCTTGTTTTTTTTTTGTATTCTTAATTAAAGTAGTGAGCAAATACTAGTTCTAAGAGTTGGGTTTTCTTAATATGTGAACTCTTGCTTTGAGGATAAAAGGGATAGGTAGGCCACTGTTACTAATAAGCTTTAAAAACAACTGAATTCACAAGGCTGAATATTTTTGGAATTAGACAGAAGTCTTACTGCTCAGGATGAAAATTTCATTGCAAGCATTGTATTTGTTGCAGTGATACATGATGGGTTTGTTTTAGAGGTAGGTGACTTTTTGTTTGACATCAGTTCCCATCTTTCTGTTCCTCTTTAACAGGTAGACTTGGATTCAAGACATATTGGCTGGGTAACAAGTGAACTTCCTGGGGGTGACAATCACATCATCAAAATTGAATTGAAGGGTCCAGAGAACACACTGAGAGTTCGACAAGTGAAAATTCTTGGATGGAAAGATGGTGAAAGCATTAAAATAGCAGGCCAGATTTCTGCAAGTGTCGCTCAACAAAGAAACTGTGAATCTGAGACGCTGCGAGTATTCCGACTTATAACATCCCAGGTGAGATTTTAATGATGCATTATACAGCAAAAGTTACTATATATTGTAGACTTTCAGTGCTTTATGTTTTAATGTAAAATGCCACAGCTGCACAGGTTTGTCTTTGAGATATGCTAATTGTCACTGTCTTTCTTCCAGGTATTTGGAAAACTCATCTCTGGAGATGCTGAGCCAACCCCAGAACAAGAAGAAAAAGCATTATTGTCTTCCCCAGAAGGAGAAGAAAAAGTACACAATGTATTTATTTGTATTCTATCAATTATACTTGGCTGAAAAAATGATCCAGATGATTTTCAGTATTTATCCCATTTCTCATGCTAATTTTTAGATCAAAACAGAAGTAAAATGCCACAATTGCTTATTTCTAAAAAGTTACAATGGATCTTTTTATGAGTAAATTGTAATTGAGGGATATGCATTTAATGGAAACATCGTAGTAATGGTGGCACAGATTTTGCCTACAGTTACCGAAATACTTAACACCTGTAGTAATGGTCAACCTGAAAGTCCTTGCCTATTTTCTTGTGCCTCAAGAGGGGCTCAGTTCATATTTAGGAAAAAAATATGCAGAAACCACACTACTATCCTTTGACCTGCTATACTTTTGTCTTCCAGCAAGTATTAGTTTAAGAAATGTTCCTGAAAAAGGTTACTGTATATGGGCTGTCCTGTTTAATAGCCAAAATTGGACTGCCCTCAATGAAAGTAATTTCCTTTTTCAGATGATAGATGGTTTTGCTCTACCCAGTACCTCGTGGCAATAAGTTCCATGACTTAATTATTCATTTGTAAAAGTGTATTTTTCTCACACCGGCTGTGTGGTAACTTGGTTGTGTGTTCCCTGTTTCTTCTATTGTGAGACATACAAACTGAAAAATCTATTCTGTGCACTGCTTTACAAAGACTTAATCACCAGTTGTATTGACCTACATGAAGGAGATGAATCTCAGATAATTGTACTCCACTTGTTTTGCTTATTATTTATTTCATTTCATGCTCAAATTCCTCTTGAAGAGGTATTTATTAGCAATAGTTAAATTGATCTTGCTTACATATCTTATTTCTCTGTAACAAAAGCTCAAATTTTTAAAATATGGTTTGTTGGTACATTACATGTTAATTGCTACAGTAATTATGAAATGTTTGAAGTTTTTGATCTGATTAAATGTGCTTTTTATGAAGGCAACATCAGATGCAGACCTGAAGGAGCACATGGTAGGGATCATATTCAGCCGGAGCAAGCTGACAAATTTGCAGAAACAGGTTTGTTTATTTTGAAATTATTTGAGGATTAATTATTTGTGCCTTGTAATGAATCTGCTCATTTTCAGTGAATATAGAGCCATTTATTTGGTACTTTCAGTTCTTCCGTTCTTTGTGAACAAATTTTGGTTTATATTCTAAATAAATATGTGTGTTTATTCTAGATGAAAAATCTGCGGAAACAACACAGAGAAAATTCATTTTGATTGGATAAAACCTCTTACCCTATTAGACTCAATTCCAAAAGTGTTAGAATTGAGTTGTAAATGGTACTTCCTCATATTTGCTGGTAATAATAGCATAGTAGTAGATCTTTACAAGGGTCTAGGTGAGGTTCAGTGACAAGAATTTAGGTTCTTAGTTTGTATGTGTTTTCTCCCCATTTCTGTCATCAAAAAGTACTTAGGTTTGATAAAATTTAATCCTAAAAAGGTAATCAGTGCATAGATTCTTAAATTATTCTTTTCTGTAATCACTGAAATTTTGGGGTTGTAGGTTTTTTTAACTTGTCTGGGTTTTTTTCTAACATAAAGCAGTAGTTGGAGTATATTTTCTTTATCTTTGGAATACTTATTTTTTTTAAAATATACCAAATAAGCATCTTTTATATTATTTTTATTATACCTATAATGAGACAGACATCGCCATAAAGATTTTCACAATAATAAGAGCTATTAATTAATTTTCAAATTTGTTAGTTTAGTAAATTAAGCAGAATCTACTCGTTTGTCACTCAGCAAACTTTAAAATCCTTAAATTATTTTTAACATGCTATTGGTAAAAGAAAATATTGTTTCTAAAATTTTTTAAGCTTCCTGAGTAATAAACAAATCAAGAGACTGAAGTGTCTTAATAAGTCCTTTTCTTTTGGGGTTATTGAGTAAATTATTTCATAGGGATTTTATATGGGGGGGGGGTTGGGGTTTTTTTAGCCTGAATTCCAGGTAAAAAAGTAAACTAAAAGGCAGGACCTAAAATAAAAAGAAAATAATTTCAATTAAATTTTCCAGAATAAAGATGAGCAAATTTGGTATTAAATCTAAATCTTAATTCTGAAGAATTTTATCTGATCTTTGCTTTATGCTTAAATCCAAATCTTCTTCTTCATTTGAATTTATGTTAAAAAGTAATTTAAGCACTGGCAACGTTTGACAGGTTTTCAATTTTGGCCATAGTTGTGAAGGTGCCTAAAACACAATCACTTTCACTTCCTAAAAGTTTTTAGGAGTTATTATGTATTTGGATTTTGTTTGGATAGGTATGTGCCCATATAGTCCAGGCCATCCGAATGGAAGCAACGCGTGTGCGTGAAGAATGGGAGCACGCCATCTCCAGCAAGGAGAACGCCAACTCACAGCCCAGCGATGAAGATGCTTCTTCTGACGCCTATTGCTTTGAGCTGCTCTCCATGGTTCTGGCACTGAGCGGCTCCAACGTGGGCCGGCAGTACCTGGCTCAGCAGCTGACTCTGCTCCAGGATCTCTTCTCATTGCTACATACTGCTTCCCCCAGGGTGCAGAGACAGGTGAGTGCCAACTGCTCCTTGTTTGTATTCCTTGGTATTCCTAGAAAAATGTCTTTAGAATCCTCAAAATTGTGTGCGTGACAGTGTAATGTGTACTTGAACTTTTTTTTTTAATTAAATTTTCCACATAGGGAATAACTGTAAGTAACACAACTCATTTTGTTATCGCAGTAATGAGGAGAGGGCAAGTAAAAATTTCTGAATATATAAAAAAAACCCCCAGGATTTCTTTTTGGAATTTAAGTGTCAGATTTCAGGGTGGTTTTCCAGTTTTTTTGAATGGGATTAAACAGTTTTATGTGTTTGATATATAAATATATATATACTCCAGCACCACCACAATTTGACTGTATAAAACTATTTGTAGGAAGCACAAACAGTGCTGAAGACAATGAAGGCTACAGTTACAAAATTAAAACAAAGTCCCTTCTGAGCAAGTTTGTAATGCTTTGTCTCCAAAAGGTGGAACTGAGGTGTAGGAACCCAAAATTGCTTAATTAAGTCATCATGAACCTAAATCAGCAAACTGAAATGCTTTTGAGTAATACTGCTCTTGACCTTTCTTTTCGTTATTCTGAAACATTTTGAATAGGGCAGGGTAAAGTGCTTTTTCAAACCATACATCCAAGGGACATGTGGTTTGCTTGGCAGGGGTTGTTGCTGAAATTAAGTAGGATGCACAAGAGCAATTAGTAATTTTGTATGTCCTCATGGGTGGGGATCTTTTACATAAGCATGCATCGTTTGTTTGGGAGTGCTGTTGCAAATCTGAGTCTGAACTTCACATGAAGTTCACATGAATCTGAACTTCACAGTATTCATTGAATATTACTTCACGGTAGCCCAGTTGTTCATGTTTAAAACAGTTTCATCCATGTCCAGTTTCGTATGTTCGATTTGTCAGAAATTTTCTTTCTTTGCGATGACTAAGAATTCTCTTTTTTAAGATGAAAATTCAGATTCTGAAGTTAGCACTGTCTTATGACTGTGGTACTACTTAAATTTTTACTAGTGTTATATATTACATTGCAAAAAAGAGACTTAAAGTTCATGTATTGCATTTGTCTATTTATAAAGGACAACTTTGTCCAGAATTATTGTATATGATTGCAAGAACTAAAGGTGCTCCTTTTATATATCAGAGCTGTTAATTTTCCATTTTTAAAATGTACGAAGTTTAAAAACTGGTGTGTTGATTTATTGCAAATAGGAGTTCTGTACAAAAAGCAGTGAAGTTTTCAGGTATGAAGGTGTGAGGTAAAATCTCATGCCACTTCATTAGGTGGAAAGGGTATGAGGGAGTTACACAATTGCCCAAATTTATACGTGTTTCATGTGCTCCAAATGTTGGTAAATATTTGCATGATTTGAGGAGGCAATAGTTTTAATATTGTGTTTGATCTTAAGGCACAGTGACAGCTAGAATTGTGGAATGACTAATGACTGTTTTGCTAAATCATAATCGTAACAGATGAAGCAGTGACTTCACTGGTTAAGAGTAGACCTTGAATAAGTAGAGGATGGTAAAAATGTCTGCCAAATGGACAGGATCTAAGTATCCAGTGGGTTTTGAGTACTTCATATTATGTATATATAATGCCCATATAGCCTGTGTAGGTAAGATGAGAGGTTTTTAATTACCAGTGTCTGTTATTGAACTGGCGTGAGTCCTTATCATGTGTCTTACACTCAGGCTGTAAGTGTAGTAATGTGGAACTACACAATTTCTTTCTTCTCTTGGTATCCTCAAGCAGAGTTTTAATATCTGTTTCTTCCTGAATTTGGGTGTTGTCTGCCTGAGCATATGTGTAGTTATATGCACATAATACAACATAAATATATAAACACATTTGCTTTAATACAGCTAATGCACTATCTGGTTGTTAACTGCTGTTCCTTCTCTAGGTCGATTCTAAGTTCCTGCAAGATAGAAGCATTGCAGAATTTCTTACAGTAGTAATTCAGTACAGAAATTAGATTCAGTCCTTCTTACTGAAATAGCTTGTGAAGGAGAAAGATTACATTTGATTTTGCTTGAAAATTCCAGCTGTCTTGGTAAGAATTGTTGTGTTCTAATTTTTCTTTTCCAGGTAACGTCATTACTGAGACGAGTTTTGCCTGAGGTAACCCCTAGTCGCCTGGCTAGTATTATAGGAGTGAAGTCTCTTCCACCAGCAGATATAAGTGATATCATTCATTCAACAGAAAAAGGAGATTGGAATAAACTAGGTATCTTGGACATGTTTTTGGGATGCATTGCCAAAGCTCTCACTGTACAGCTAAAAGCCAAAGGAACTACTATCACAGGGACAGCTGGCACTACTGCAGGCAAAGGAGTTACTACCGTCACACTTCCAATGATCTTCAATTCCAGGTTTGTTTAAAATTACGTATATATTCTCAAGCTAAAGGCACCTTCTTTGAAGTCAGTTGTTGTCTTTATAATCTTTGTTTATAAATGGAGAAAACACTATAACATTTTGGCCATATGTCATATTATTCGTGAGTTCAGTTTTAAAAAAAAAAAACAAACCACAACCTACTGTGTGCTGAATATGTACACTTCTTTTTCCTGGATTTGGACAAATAATAAGTAATTACTTTAGTTTAGTTCATCTATTACTGTATGTCCTCTGCAGCTACATTCGTCGAGGTGAAAGTCACTGGTGGATGAAGGGTTCAACACCTACACAGATTTCAGAGATCATCATTAAACTCATCAAAGACATGGCAGCAGTGAGTTTCTATCCTTTAAATGTGTGGAGGATATTCAAATATTTCTGATAATGAAGTGTACATCTTTTCATTACCTTCTATTACAGTTAATGTTGGGTTGAGCTGTTAAATGTGACTTGGTCTCAAGAAAAAAAAAATTATAGTTTTATGGATAGAGTCTAGGCTAGGAGTAGTAGCCAGTTGAGTTCTTATTCTGCTAAACAGAAATCTAGTTTTGAAATAACTTTTTAAAAAAGTCACTTGTACCAGAAATTTAAGAGGTAAGTGATTGTGTGTCCTTGTCTACATTACTAAGTTAGAAACGTAATTTTTTTAAATCTTGAGCACTCAGAACTCTAATAGAAAACTAAGAATTATCTGTGGAGTAAGGTGATACTGTTGTTTTCCTGTAAAAGTATGTAGACTTAATGTGTGATTTTTTTTGGTTGAAACTGACTTCTTTCTTTGACTGAAATCTACGTTTATAGTTGCTTATTACTTTAACATCTGGGCTTAAATTTTCCATAGCTGTATCTGCTTCAGACAAGTTTTTTTGCAGAAAAAATTATGAAAGGTGAATCAGCTATTTCCCAGAAACAGTACTGGCAAAATTAAAAAAAGGTTTTGTTTATGTTATGGGGAAAGGATTTTAGTTGGGAAGTTGTTTTATTTTCCTTAGTTCTGTACCTGCTTCAGTGAGATGCTCTAAATAACCCAGATTTGCTTCTGTGAACACTCTTTGAAAGGTGTTTCAGTATCTTCAGCTTTGGAGTCCTATTTTCTAAACCATTCACTGTGCTTAGATTAAGGAGGTTCCATCTCAAAGGTGATGAAGATGGATGGGAGTTGTCTGCAATTGCTGCTGTTGATTCTGACCACAGGATTTCAGAATTTCGCAGTTCATAAGAGTTACAATTAAAGTGTGTCTCTGTTTGACAACCTTTCTTTGAGACTTTTTAGAGCTGCTGATTATCAGTAGGATGACATCAGTCTTACTACCCTCTTCGTTGAAGTTAGACTTGTGATTCCTTTCACAGAACTTTCTCAACATTTGCAGGGTATAGTTACCTACATCTCAGTCAGCCATTATACCTTCCTTTTTAGAGTCCAGTGAGTCTCAATTATTTGTCACCTTTAGGATGAGGTTTAGAAATTTACAGATTACAATAAAAATTGAAGGAGACAGCAGTCTCTGAATCAGAAACTTTAGGATATGAATCAGTGCCATAGGCTCAGAATGTTAAACGTTAGTTTGGAAAGTATGCTTGTAGTCCTGGTGTTTCCTGTATACTCCTCCTTATTTCTTTCAAATACAGAAACTGTGGAGAGTATTCAGGATGGCTGAGCTAGGCAAGTGAACCTAATTTCTCTAGGAACCCACTGTGATCTGTGTGGTGTTCACAGTCGCTTACCTGTGCTCCAGCTATGCATCTTTCTTTCTCTAGGAGGGGTGAGGGACACTTTAGGAATATGATCTTGCATTCTTTAAATCATATGCCCAAGTTACTTATTCCAGTAGCTGCTCAGAGACTGCCTCAGTCAGTCACTTCAGTATTTGAGGGCTAATTTTTACCAGATCTGTGACTTGAAAATCAAGGCCAGGGTGGACAAGGCTTTGAGCAACCTGGTCTAGTGGAAGGTTGTTACCTTACCCCAGCAGAGAAGTTAGAAATACATGATCTTTAAGGTCCCTTCCAACCCAAATAGTTCTACGGAAACACCTGATTTGTCAAAGTCATCCCTGACTTCTTTTTCTGTTCTAACTTGAGATCTTAACCTAATGTTGTTTGCAGCAGCTCTGATTACAATTCCAGTTGTTCTTATATTAACAAAAGCTATAATAAATTGAGTTTCCTCTTTAACAGGGTCATCTGTCAGAAGCATGGTCACGTGTGACAAAGAATGCTATTGCTGAAACCATCATAGCTCTGACCAAAATGGAAGAAGAATACAGATCACCAGTGAGGTGCATTGCAACAACCAGAGTAAGAACTTCATTGAATTTAGCATTAGTTCATTGTAAATGTGCAGTGGGAGCCCATCTAAGAGCCTTCCTATATGGTAGAACAAACTTCCTTATACAGGTTGCTTCAGGAAACAATGCATACAGCATACACTTTATATTCTCCAGATCTAGCTGTGTGCATAATGGCCAGGTATCCTAAAGCAATCACTGTATGTCCTAATAAAAGTTTTTCTTTCTCTGTGTCCCAGCAGATTCAATTTTCTTCTTTGTGGCAGGAATACACAAGTGAATACTGAATATAATTAAATATGCAGCTTGGGTATCTCCAAAATAATGAAGAGTAAATGTGATACCTATACATTTGGGGGCTTATTCTTGAAATAATTCTGCTTTAAGTTTGTGATATTTGCCTTTTACTAAATTTATGAGATCATCTGTGTGGAAAATTGCACAATATGCATCAGCTGTCTTTTTCCAGCTCTCTATGCAATTATTATAAGTGGTTTGACTTCTAGGTAATCAGCTGCCACATCTCAAGGGTATTATGAAAACAATCAGTAACAGATGTTCTCTGGGACAATTGAGTTAAGCTTCACTTGTGTTTGTCTCAAAATAAAAAATTATTTGCTAAACCCTTTATTACTTACTTGGTTTGTTTTTCTTTTCTTGGTCTTTACTTTTTCCATGAATCTTTTATAGAAACTGGGACTGATTTAACCTTAATAGATTGCTTGAAGTACCATGAAAAGCATATTTGTAAATTATGACATTCCTGCTGTCTTAGGGTGTACAGATTTTAGCTTCTCAGGCATAATAATTGTAAAAAAAAAAAAAAGAGGTTTGCAATGGTTACAAGCATTTGACACTCATGTTGTTTTCATCATTTTTGTTACTCATATATTTTCTGCTTTCTGGAGGACACAGTCTTGGACTACCACTGGCTCCAGTTGTCACCATATTAGTTTAACCAGGTCTTAGAGGAGGCCTGAACATCAGTCCAGCTACTCTTTTGATTGACTGTAGCTCTGTCATGGAGGTGTGTTTTTTGGGGGAGAGTCCAGTAGAGTTTTTCAACAAAAACACTTTTGTTCAAATCAAACCTTTGCTTAAAAATTATTCCAAAATGCAACTGTCAAGTGCATTTCAGTTGGGGTTGCAGGCTTACTGACAAATTATCTTCACATAGCTCATCTCTTCAGGATTTTACTGTAGTCAAAGGAGAAGAGAGAAAAGCTTCCTCTGAATAGTTAACTCAGAACTGGTTTTAGTAGGGTACCCTAGGTAATCTCAGATGCCCTGTGAAGTGAGGAGAGAACATAGAGAAACCAGTCTCATTAAGCTAACGTTTTGTGGGGGTCTTTTTTGGTTTTGTTTTTATTAATCCGTGTCCTTGCATTTTGTCTTCCCTAACGCCTGCAGTGTTTGGGAGCAATATGCAAGTGTGTATTTGCCGCAGTTCTCTGTAATGTGCTTTTGTTGTTCTTCCTTCACTTTTTCTTTCTTGTGTGGTAGCTACTGTTTCTATAACCATAAAGTGACATACCTGAAAGAAACAAGGTAGTCCCCAAAAGTTCAGTAAGTTTTATTGTATCCATGACTTCTTTTGGAAAACAAAAAACTTGGGTTGTATGAGCAGGCTTGAGCTAACAATAATAGAGTTTGCAGGTAACAGTGATATTTCATCTGCCAAAGTTTATCTTCTTAGTATTTGTTTGAGTTTTGGTTTTTGTTTTTCATGTGTCTAAGACATTTAATTCTACCTTGCCTTTCAATAGCTGTGGCTGGCCTTAGCATCCCTCTGTGTTCTTGATCAGGATCATGTTGATAGACTATCCTCAGGAAGATGGATGGGAAAGGACGGGCAACAGAAACAGATGGTGAGACTGAAAACCATATGGTTTTGTGTTTTGGGTTTTTTTTTATTTATTCAGTTATCGAAGAATTTAGAATAATGGTAGGGAAAGGTACACTTGGCTTAACCTTATTTGTCCCTTTTGTTCCCAGGGGAGATCATACGTACATATTTAAAGTATTTGTGTGCTAGACAAGCACTGCTCAGAGAACAGAAATTTCAACTTAAGTAGGTTAAGTTCAGGATGAAGCAAGGCCTTCCTAACACCTGTGGAATGGATTTTTGAGTAGATCGACTCAGTTGATACAAGACCCTCTATCAGAGGGGGTTTTTTCTGTCTTAATCCCTGTCAATAAAATCAATTCTTTTGTGTTTCTCAATAACTACTTCTCTGTAACTTAGGTTCCTCTTCCCCATCTCAGTAGAGAATGATTGCCCCAAAGAGAGAGAAACTGTTTCTAACTGAATGGGAGGCAAGGAAAGATTTGTGCACTAGCAACCGAGGATATTAGAGCAAATAATTCTTAGAGCTGCTGAACCCAGCCTGAAATTCTCCAATCCTGTTTCACATCATGATATTCAGATGTTGAGGGTGAACTGTGTGTCTCCCTACCAGAACTGATCTGTTCCAAGTTGCATGAGCCGTATCATGGAAACCACATGTTCTGTGATTACAGTGGAAACTTGTTCTCAAACATATGCATAATCAAAATCAGTTGTTGAACTCCTATTTGTGCAGGTATTTTGATCTGCACAACACAACTGTGTTGGATATAAAAAAAAATTGTATCAGTGGAGCAACAATGATGGATTTTGAAGTTTATTATTTGAACCATATTGTTTCTGAGTTATAGATGACCTACAGCTTTGTTTAGCTATTTGAACAAAGTAAACATATCATATCAAAGTAATGAAGTGTAAATACCATGCCTGCTGACTAAGCTTGAGTACTCATATCTCTGAACTTTTCTGTTAACATGCCCATAAACCACTGTGATCACATAAATCTCTAGTTTCAACAGAAATCTCTTCAGCTAGTTTCAACACTAGTTAAAAACGATGTCTCAACTATATTGATGAAAAATACATTTTTGCTACATCACACGAAACATAAGATGATGAATATCAGAAAAACTGATGCTGTGAATTGAGGCTTTTTGTGTCTAGGAGTAATTGTTTAAATATTGATTATTCTGAAGATAGCATTAATAGTCAAAACAAGCTCTTTATCCCCCTTTATAAATTGAAGGGGAAGTGTGGGGTGTATGACTGGGGTGAGAATAAAAACACATGCTGAAAGGAAGTGATAAACAAGAATTACTTAATGTTTTTTCTTTTTTTCTCTCAGCCAATGTGTGATAACCATGATGATGGTGAAACTGCTGCAATCATTTTATGTAATGTCTGTGGGAATTTGTGCACAGATTGTGACCGATTCCTTCATCTCCATCGGCGAACAAAAACTCATCAGAGACAGGTAGAGTATACACGATATCATGTTGTATGCACTGCATACATTGTGTGCATTTCCCCGAATGATATATAAGCAAAAGGCAGTAGAAAATGTGAAAAGGGTATTTTGTTTTATTTTGGAGATGGGATAGATAAGTTTCCATTTAATTATTTTTTGTTGGTTTTAGTTACATTTTCTTGTCCCTTTTCTTTGAAGAAGATTAGAAAATCTCGTAGCAGTCCCTAGTTCTAGTTCTTATGCTACATCAGCTTTTTTCTTTCTTGTTTAACATTGGGTCGGAACTTTTTTTTAGGAGAATTTAGGAGCTCCCTAGACTTTCTTAAGTATACATTGGTTCTTTTATCCCTGTTAAATTAAATCTCCTTTACTTCTGTTATATGACTCAGGGCTTATCAACCTCTTCATTTCTAATGTATGTATATTTTTTTTTTTAATATCCAGAAGACCACTTGATAGCAAATATTCCTACTGGTTCTTCTATGTCAGTCTTCTCTTATTGCACAATATTCCTCTAGCTTTCACTCTGTTTTCGCAGATAAATATGTTATCATATTCATAAGCTTGAAAATTTCATGACTTCTTTTGGTTTTGTTTTTAGGATTGAAACTTTGACTTAGATCTGAGTTTTTGCAAAGTGCTGAGTACTCTGCTAATTAGTGTTCTTTTGTGTTATTATTTTATCCTTTTCATCTCTTAACTTGAAACTACATTCTGTGTGGAATTTTTCTTCTTCTGATTGAAGTTAATGTTGAAGATGCTTTTACTTCTGGAATTATTGAATGTTTCCTCTTTCTTGACACTATTTCTTGCTTATGTTTTTTGTGGTCCTTTGTTTTCCCCTTTCCTTCTTGACTACTTACATTTGCACAAAGGTTAAAATAATATCATTAATAAAGTTAATTCAATGGAAATCATTCCTCTTATCCCTCTCCTAGAATGCATCCATATTAACTTTTTAATTATGATCAGGAATGGGCTTTTAAAGCAGACGTGATCATCTCTCTTTAACATGCTTTGATTTCTGTCATTGAGCAGCCTTGGAGTGCATGGACTGGATTGTTTTCAGGTGAAACTAAGAACAAAAGATAGAAGGACACACAGCTAATGAGAGTCATTCAGTGCATGGGATCAACTAGTCTAGAGCACGTGTGATGTAAACATCAGACGTATTGAGTATCACTCTACAGTGGAACACTCCTCCCTCGTGCCTCTGCAATTGCAGTGAAATCTCAGCCTGGCAGTTCCATAGGCATCCGTTATCTTCTATTTCTTAGCCAGAATCTTTGCAATCTCCTTAGAAATTTTCCTGTTTTGTCATCCTAGGAAGATCATTTTTTGTCTACTCTTCTCTCACAGCACAGCACAGTCTAGTCTCATTTATTTTTCTGATTTCTCCTATATAGCCTGTTCAGATTACAGTTGATAAAAAGTAAGTTCTTATCTCATAGAAGTCCTCACATTTCTCCTTTAATCTGTCCAAAATAGCTACTTATCAGATTTTCCTGTTTACTTCTAAAAGCATGTTTAAAGTTTTGCTCTTTATTCACCACCTTTACCTTTACATCTCTGATGTTAAGCCCCCAAATTTCAATTTTAAGTTCTGTCATGTTTCCTCTCTCCTGTTTTCTGTTTGCTTCCTGTTCTTTGTCCAGTTTCAGTCATACATTCCTCTTTAATGTATTTTCTCCCCCTTCCAGGAAGGGCAGCCTGTAAGTTACTACGACGTGCTTATGTAATATCCTTTGTGAAGCAATTAGTGCGTGATTTTTTTCTGATTCTGATAAGAATTAAAGTTTAAAGTGAGTGTATAAATCCGTGCTCAGAAAACTTCTTTTATTGCATTGTAGGTGAAGTAAATGCAAACAGAACTGCCTTCAAAACTTGGGAAAGGAGTAAAAGAAGAAACTGCGTAAAGTCCCCTAAGGATCTCATGCAGTTTTTTGATTTTGCTAAAATTTTACATTTTCCTTATTGTAGCCAAAAGCATCCACTGTGTATTTACATGAAAATTGAAAATATTAATATTGCACACTTCTATAATTGTTATCCTGTACTACATATTTTTAAGACCATAATTATCAATGTTGCTCTGATAAACTATTAGCATGGTTATGTGAAGATACTTCTGATGTTATCTTGAGCTTCTAATATGCTGTGGCCTACTGGATGAGTTGGATTGGAGTTATGAAGGCTAAGGTCCATATTTATTGAATTAGAAAAAAAATGTTTTGCAGCTCTCTTCTTAGCATTGCTGCACTGTTGTTTCACAGCCATGTTAGATCAAGAGTTAATTTTATTTATTTTTACTTCTGAAAACACGAAGCCGTTATCCATGCTTCAATATGTAAAAGTATGGAATGTATAAAAGAAAAATAGCTTGCAGTAGACAAGCTCCACAGAATCTATAAACCATACGGTGGTAAATCAAACGAGACTGTGACAAAAATAACTTAGAGATGCTATTTAGTATCTCTTTGGTTAACCTGACAGGTATTCAAAGAAGAAGAAGAAGCTATCAAAGTTGATCTCCACGAGGGATGTGGTAGGACCAAACTTTTCTGGCTGATGGCATTAGCAGATTCTAAAACTATGAAGGCTATGGTGGAGTTTAGAGAACAGACAGGTAAAACACAACTGTTGTTATTTGCTCTTTATCCTGATTATTGTGATTTTCACCTCCTTTAGGGCAATGCTTTTAATTGTTTGTTAATAAAAATAAAATAGTTTAGCTGGATAAGAATTGCTGGTTGTTTTCTGTGCCTGTTGTTTAGATGTCTGTTAGAGTATCAGTCCCTTATGTTTCATTAGAACATTTTTTGTTTACTCTTGTGGACTTAGGCAAACCGACCACCAGCAGTTCTGAAGCCTGTCGTTTCTGTGGATGTAGGAGTGGAACAGAATTATCAGCAGTGGGAAGTGTTTGTTCGGATGCAGACTGCCAGGTGTGTATTAGCAAGTACCAGTCACTATTAACTACATAAATAAAAGAGACCGCAGGATGAAATAGGCTTCTTATTTCGAGTAAAGCTTGTTCATCCCTGTGGTCCATTTTAAATCAGGCCTCTAATATGAAAAGGTTTTAATATTGAATATTATCATTCAAATACCTTTGAGTTTTTGAATATTTATTTTAATTGCATACTACAAACATCAATAGGCAACCAAAATACTGGGTAGTTCCATTATTATCTTCAAAAGTATCTCAATTTTTCACAATAGTTGTTGCAATTACGAAGTAAAATACACACTGTCAACGTAAAGTCTGTGTACTGGAAAGCTTGATAAAGCTAGTTTGCCTAACAGCCTGTGTGTTATGTGAACGTAGAACATGACTTGTCTAGGTTTGTCAACTGTATCCATGTATCCTGAGTGGTTTTGTGCCCATAGTATGGGTGAAATTGGCAGATGGCCAAATCCTTAACCAGTTTCTTATCCTACCCTATTTATTTCTGTTTAAATGAAGCAATGGCCATCTTTTTTTCTCTCTCAGCCTATGGAATACATTATATTAATGTAACATCAATTCAGTTCAATTTGTTTTTAGCTTCTGGGCAATTTTATAAGTTTTCTGCTTATCAGGGATAGGAATTAGAGATGGTTAAAATTCCAGTTCCATGTAAAAGTGATTTATGTTGACTAATGATTAACTTATAATGTGTTCTTAAGAGTGGGTTACCTGATACCTTTCCTGAAGGACCAAAATCTGCAGATATCTTAAAGGCTGTTAATGCAGGGTAATCAGGAAGCACTCAATATGTTAAAATACACATGGAGGATCAAAGAACAGTTCTTTTTCTATTGACATTTTTAAATTATGGTTTCATTAAGCCATTTCTATTCAGGAGTAACATATGTGACCATTGTTATTTCAAGTGCAGTTTTTCCCAAGTACCTGCTGTAGCAGCAGACAACGTGAATCACGGTTCTTTCCTCTCAGTTCATTGCACAGACCAGCAGTCCTTCAAAAAGTGACACTGTCAAAACACTCAGTGAAGAGGAAAAGGTCATTAACTCTTTACTTTTAATAGGAGTATGCTAAAATTGCCTGCAGCAAGACACACCCCTGCGGTCATCCCTGTGGAGGCGTTAAGAACGAAGAACACTGTTTGCCATGCTTGCATGGCTGCGATAAGAATGCGACAAGTCTTAAACAAGATGCTGATGACATGTGCATGATCTGCTTTACTGAAGCACTTTCAGCAGCACCAGCAATCCAGGTTTTTGGGATTTTTTTTTTTTACCTTTTAAGAGATTACTGTTATAATTGTAATGTGTAGTGCGGAAGAAGCTAAAATACAAAGTCTTTCAAATTATGTTCTAAAAAATTTAAACGCAGGCATCATAACGATGTTTAGGTTACTTAAAACGCTTTCTTGTTGTCTGGCATTACTTCTATTTCAAGAAAGCAGATTAGATCAATTTAGTTTGCCGTCTGCTTTATTAAAACACATATTTTATAAAGGAGAAAAACAACTGAGGTAATTAGTAGATATACTTCATATTTATTTCCTGTATCCGCTGGTAGTTTTGGAGTGGTTATGATTTTAATGACCATTTCATTTCATATTCTTTCTCTTCTCAAAAAAATAGGGGTCTTGTAGGATTTTAAATGAAGTAATACTGGAATTTATGTACATTGCCACTTAAAAGTAAATAGCTGCTTCTACTTTAGTGGTCATTGTAACTTCAGTGTTCACTTATATGTGTTCTTTTCTAAAGCTGGACTGCAGCCATGTTTTCCACTTGCAATGCTGTCAACGAGTACTGGAAAACAGATGGCTTGGGCCAAGGATAACTTTTGGGTTTATGTCCTGTCCCATTTGCAAGGTAAATGAGCTGCGTGCCTGCCTAGGTCAAACAGGTTACCTGATACATAGGTTTTGCTTTTCTGCTTTTTCTTTCAGTATGAGGGTAGATCTGAAGAATACACATATTTACATCAGCTTAAATTACTAGAATTTCCTTTTATACTCCACAAAATTTAAATTGCTGCAATCAAAATCACATGATAGCTGCTAGAAGAGGAGAGCACCTTAACACTGTAGGAATATGAAGTTTGGAAATGGTCAGCCGTTCTGCATACAGTGTTTCTTTTTTCATGCTGCACTGTGGTAGTTTATGGCAATAGCTTGCAGTCATTAAATGATAAAGAGCTGCCATAGAGGACTGACAGTCATTATTCTTAATTGCTTAGCAGTAAAATTTAAAAAAATATACAATCAGAATATTCCTGTGCTGTGCTAAATATTTTGTGTATTCTTGACCATCCCTCTGTGGCTGTTAGTCTTTTGTAAGGGCTGATGATTTCTTATAACAACAGGCCATGGAAAGAGCATTCCTGCTTACTATTTTTGCAGCAAATAGAGTATAAAATATATAAGCCATTTTTTGAAATGTTCACTGCCCAAGCTCTTAGGTTTTTATGACATCCATCATACTATTTCTGTTTGACCATAATACAAATTATCATAGCTGTTGTGATAAAGATGCAAGATACTTCAGTCAGTATTTCTTTTATTTCAGAACAAAATCAATCATACAGTATTAAAGGATTTGCTTGATCCAATCAAAGAACTCTATGAAGATGTAAGGAGAAAAGCGCTAATGAGATTGGAGTATGAAGGGCTGCACAAGAGTGAGGCCATCACAACGCCAGGTGTTAGATTTTATAATGACCCAGCTGGCTATGCTATGAACAGATATGCTTATTATGTTTGCTACAAGTGCAAAAAGGTATGGTGATTAATTACTGTTATGTTATAGGGGTTTTTTATTAATAACTGTATGTTATAGTTTTAAAAGTAATTTCTTAGGATGGAACATATATTTAATATATTCTGTATGGAGTAGAAAAAGCAGGAAAAGAAGTTGTTGACAGGATAATAATTTAAAAAAAAAAAGGCGTTGAACCCATGAGATGTACACAGTGTTTCATCTTGTAAAGATGTATATACAGAGCAGTTGTATATACAAAATGTATATACAGAGCAGCTCAGAGACCAAAAGCACGATAGCCTCCTTACAAGAATGTGTGGGTGATACTGTGTTAGAACACCAACCATCCCTTTGTCCCCCTTCCAAGTCATACTTTTATGTCAACATTAAAATAGTATAAACATAGTTCATTCTAACTCTGCAGTATTGGAGAGCTCCTCACTAAGATGCCATGTAAATATTACTTTTACCCGGGTTGGGAGATCATTGTAACTGCAGTGAACTGACTTAGGGGCAGAAGTGTAGGAAGAATGAAAAAGGAATAGAAAGAGGAAATACGTGGTCTAGCCTCATGGACTCTTCAGGCAGAGAATATCAAATTTAACCAGAAGACAAAAGCACACAAACAGTCCCTGGGTTTCCCCATCAGCAAAGAGATTCTTTATCTGTGGTTAGAGAAAATTGCTGTAGAAATTCTGGATAATCACTGAACTGTTCAGTCAAAGGTTAGACTCAGTGATCTCTGAGGTCTTTTCCAACCTTAGAATAACCTCTTCCCTTTGCTTCTTTCATCAGAAGCTGAGTTTAGTGCCCAACTTGATGAAATCTTTTTCTTTTTTCCCTTAGGAATGAATATAATAAGGCAATTTCATGATCAAATTTTCAAGGGCAACCTCAAAAATTTTTTTGTTAAATGGAAGTGAGCAATTTTGAAATAAGAGAACAAAGGATTAATTTCCATACGCTAGGGGAGAACCGTAATGCATCACTCTAGTTCACTACTCCACAGTTATTCAGTTCACTTCTATTCCTGCCTCCCACAGTTCATCCGTTTTCATTCCTCATCCTTTAGAAACTTGCCTACTGCCTTTTTTTCATGCCTTACAAAAAATAATTTCTTTTTTCATCTTTCTCCAGTTTTTAACCCTGTCCCTGTTTTTTCATACACTTTCCAGTATTTAATACTTGGTATTTCAGTGTTTTTATTATTGCCCTCTTTTTCTTTTCCCTTTTATCTCATTATTCCCTTTTGTACCATGTTCATATGTCTGAATAGCAACACTCAGCTGTCTAATTTCTAACTTCTTTCCTTCCTCCAGCACCTATTCACCCCAAGCTCTGCTACTTAATTCTCTGACATACATTCCACAGGACTCCCTTTTTTTTTTTTTTTAAGTCTGCAGAGTTTGGGGGAAATTAGGGTGCTTACATTTTTCCTTCCTCACAGTTGCCTTGAGACCACTTTCCCTGTCCTTTTTAAAACACTGCAAAATGACTAGAATTGCTGAGAGTAAAAATTTTGTGCATTGTTTAATTAGATAATAAGATGGTAACAAAAGGAAGTTACTCATCACCTCATCTCACCACTCCATGTGAAAACACTTCTGTATATGAGGAAATTCATCAGAGTTTCAGGCTCACCTTGGTGCATTTTTGTGCCTAGTGTGTCCTGGTAGAAAAAGATGAGAATCTGCAGAAAATACTAAAATTGTAATTATAAGGGATCCTGCATGAGCATAAAAATTGATATTCCCTTCAGTTAGTAAAAAGCCCTGCTGGTGGATTGTTTCTGTGCTGGCTTAAGCCTCATTCCTGTCTTCTGTACATAGAGTTCATAGAGCATCCAAATACTGTTTCAAAAGCCTTTAAGTCACTTGCATAGACCAGGGTATGTTGCTCAGTTTTTGGTCTTTTTTATCCTGAGACATTGTTTGAGTGCCTCAAAAACATGTATCCAGAGGCAGAGTCAAGAGAGATCAGCATAGTGAAGACTACTGTAGTGGCTGTATCATTCATCATTTTCCCCTCACATTGAATCGGTTAAAAGAATAGTTGTCTCTTGTTTAATGTCCAATCATTTCTATCTACAATTAAGGCATATTTTGGTGGCGAGGCTCGGTGTGATGCTGAGGCTGGACAAGGAGATGACTATGATCCCAGAGAGCTTATTTGTGGTGCATGCTCTGATGTTTCAAGGGCTCAGGTAAGTAAATAACTTGTATTCATGTTTTTATTTCACTCTGAAGCTCTGCGTACCTGAGCTGTACAATAATTCAGTCATTTGTAATTATGTGTATTGTACAATGTTGCATAATATAATGATATACTACAGACAGTAGAAATGAGTTGTTGGGATTGTTAGAGAGTGGGTACTTCATTAATTGGTGTTTGCTTTCCTTTGCTCAGATGTGTCCCAAACACGGTACAGATTTCTTAGAATACAAATGCCGCTACTGCTGTTCAGTTGCTGTTTTTTTCTGTTTTGGGACAACACATTTTTGCAATGCTTGCCATGATGATTTCCAAAGAATGACAAGCATCCCTAAAGAAGAACTCCCACACTGTCCTGCAGGTAGGATTTGTACAAAGCAAATTTACCTCACTTAATTTGGAGATAAGTAACTAGTTCTAATTGATACTCTTATCTTTTCTTGCTGATTTTTGTCTAGGAAAACCAGGGTCAGTCATACAAATTTTCAATTTAGTAACTTGAATGATACTAGAATGGGTTTGTTCTATGCATGCTTTTGATTTTTGTTGTTTTTCTGGCAATGTCATTGCACTGATCCTTTAAACATTAGATACTTTGATACAGAAAGACATTTCAATTTCCCTACACCAATTCAGACTCCAGATGTGAGATGATGTGTAAAACTATTAAACTGTGTATCTCTACACAGCTTTCATGTGCTGTTACCCCAACGCCTTCGTTTCCAAATTCATCATTTGACCTTAGTAAATCATATAATTTACCTTGCTGTTTAAAAAAAAAACGAGGTCTTTTTGTTTACTTATTTCATGTAAATATCTTAACCAAAAAAATTACGATTTCCAGTGTAACCTTAGAGTTTGTGTTTACTGCACAATGTAACTCTTATTTGTACTTACCAGTTTTGCTCTTAAAATTGTGTGAATTTCTTCCACAGTATGAATGAGATAAAACTTTTTTACTTTCAATTTGGTTGTTTTAAATTACATGGCAGTTTGATCTTTTTTTTTCTCTTCAAATACCAATTCAACATTTGAAATAACTGTTTTAAGGAGCTAACAGTTTTTGATCATGCTTTGTCAGATTTAATTGACTTTCTTTTCTTGGCCTATTAAGCCTTCAGACTTTTGCTTGAATCTGACTGTGTGCAAGCACCTTCCTAGCTGCCATTTCTTAAACCTTCATTTTTGATACCTTATAGATTCATATTATAGGTGTGTTATCTTCAGTTATTGTGAGGGTTTGAGGGAATGTATGTTTGTTTATATTGTCTGCAAGCATTAATCTTTTGGGTTTTTTCTGTTCTTTTCTCCCCCTCACCCTGAAATTCATTGTAGGTCCCAAAGGTAAACAACTTGAAGGAACAGAATGTCCACTTCATGTTGTCCATCCACCCACTGGTGAAGAATTTGCTCTGGGTTGTGGGGTTTGCAGAAATGCTCACACTTTTTAGATTAGCTTTTTTTTTTACCAGAGCAAAACAGGTGCCCTCATCCCTCAAGTGTCCTGAAAACAAAGTCCAGATGGGATGAGGATGGGACCATTTCATAACCCAGGTAAAAGGAACAATTTACAGTGCAAGAAGGATGCCAAATACCATGTACATAATTCTTGCTGTGAGATATTGACATTTTTTGAACCAAGACATCAAAATTTGTGAGGTGTTTGCATGTGGCCATTACAGTCATCGGCTAGGAAACATTGGACATTTACAAATAAACAATTGCTATTAAAGGATCTGTGTGTCTGTGGACTATGAATGATACTGGCTTTCAGGAGAAAGAAAAAATTACTGATTATTGTATACTGACTTTTTGTAATCTTGTACAATTGTAACGCATCACAAGTGGGGATGGGAAAGAAGAATATTCTGGTTTATTTCCTAGACTGTTATAAAAAAAAAAATGTGTTAGGAAGGCATAAATGTAACAAGTATCACGCTGTATATAAAGGTATCAATGTTTGTCCTGTATAAGAATTATTAAATTACAACAGCAGTTTCATTTAAACTTCTGGGTTATGTTTGAGCCTGAAATTTTAATGAAGTGCAATACTGAGTGTGCCTCATATCTTGCAGCTGTAAACATAATGGAATGTACATGTCAATAAAGCCACTGTACATTTTTATACAGTGAAGGTCTAATGAATGTGTAAGCCTCCATTTTCAGAAATGCTTTTTTAAAATGGGTGGAGGAGGGTGATGTCTTTTAATTATTTCAGCAGACTCTTTTAAAAAGTAGGAATGTTTAGTGGGTAAACTGGTGGTTATGGAAGAACTTAAGACATAAAAAGCACTGCTCCGTTTTTAACAAAAAAGCTGGATAAATATGCTAGCATTTATGTGAAGAATTTTATTTCCATTTCAATTATCAACAGTGTTTTAAAACACAAAAGGAGACTGCATTCCGAAAACTTCAGACATCTGTAATCACAGAATTACAGAAAGGTTAGGGCTGTGAGGGACTTCTGGAGATAGTCCAGTCCAACTGCCCTGCTATACCAGCTTGACATGGAGCAGCATCTATGTCTGCACTTTGAAATAGTTCTCAGAAGTTCACAAGCCTCTGAAGTACAACTTGTCTTATTCACTGGAGCACAGTAGCTCTGTAGAGGGATCTGGACAGGCTGGATCGGTGGGCTGAGGCCAGCAGTATGAGGTTCAACAAGGCAAAGTGACGGGTCCTGCACTTGGGTCACAACAACCCCCTGCAGCGCTACAGGCTGGGCACAGAGTGACTCAGTGGAAAAGGACCTGGGGGTGCTGAGTCGACAGCCAGCTGAACATGAGCCATCACTGTGCCCAGGTGGCCAAGAAGGTCACTGGCATCCTGGTCTGTATCAGAAATAGTGTGGCCAGCAGGACCAGGGCAGTGCTTGTCCCTGTATTGGGTGTCTGACCCACTGTCCTTTTTTGAAAATTTTCTGAGTGTAGCACCATAGTTACAAATTAATTTTTCAGTCTTCTCTTTCATTTTAGATTAATATGAGTATTAATTTGGGAAATTAAGATTACAGTGTGGAAAAGACATGGCACTGCTACGTTCAGTTTATTAAGTGGATGGGAGTGAGGGATAGGCAGTGTCAGGGAAATGTTTCTCTTGCACATGAGTGATCATCCCCAATTACTACTACAAGGAGGTGGCACGACCTCAGGCTCCTGGACAGACTGCAGCTCCCTCACGTAATGGTTGAATCTCAGACACTCTGCTCCTACGCTGTCTGAGACATTCACGTCACCACACCTCTCCGCACACCAATCTCTGCCGGTGATTACAACCAGATGCCAGCGCAGGCCACTAATCTGATCAGTCCACGATAAGATTGCTGTATGCCTTTCCAGCAGTCTCACATGCTTTTCTGTCAGCTGTTCATCCATAGCTCACGCAATGGAAATACTCAGTTCTTGCTTGCACCACCCTGTTTGCCACAGCCCACCACGCTCAGCTAATTTACACCAAACTCAGCTCCTGGCTAACGTAAGGCTTCAGTACTCCCACTTGAATCATTAGTTTACAAGTAGCTTAAACTTTTGTGGGTGTATCCACCCACTGAGCACAGAGGGAAAAGTAAAAGTTAATAAGATACAGCTAATTAACATGTCACCATCAGGGCCAAATAAGCTTGGTCCTTACTAGACAGGTTTTGTTGATTACATCATACTAAGTTAGTCCCTGTTTCACCTAAACAGAAGATAGCTCGGGAGCTTCAGGACCACCCAGTCATTCAGGATGTAACTCCAGCCTTGCAGGGCTTTGCCACAGCCCTCTGGTTAACTCATGCCACACATTGCAGGTGACTGAGAGTGCAGTGGTTGTACCACAGACGCTTTGTCCCTCAGCCCATGGTGTCCTGTGCTGTCACACGCCCTGTTCTCACTGATGGGATGTAGTAGTGAATTTGTGCTGCCAAGCATTCCAGGTAGCAGGCTCTTCACCAGGTACACCTACAGAGATGCAGCCAAATACAGAACAACAAACTGATTACAGAGCAGTCAGGTACAACGGGGCATCACGAGTCATTGATAATCACCCAAAGACGATCCGCTGCCAGCTGCCCAGCGTTTTCTCAGGTGATGTTCACCTCTGCAGTCTGTTGGGATTGAGGAGGTGCTCTCTGCTCTTACTGCAAGGTTTCATGTAGGCTGTCTGCTGCTCCTTGAAATACAATCCCTTTGGATGTAAATGTTTCTTCCTGCATTGCACCTAATAGGGTATGTGGCCCCTTGAAACTTGGACACAGTGTTTGAGGCCTTGCTTTGGGTCAGCTTTGGAGCAGCACATACACTGCTGTTTGCTATCACCATCCATGGCATTGCTTCTACACTCCCACTCCTTTTTGCATCTCAGGTGATTCAAGCATCCTTAGCCCATGTTAGGTCTCAGCTAGTCTAGTATTTCCACTTCCTTGTCCACTCATTAATATTCCTTTCCTGGCTGTGGCTTTGTATACATCCACTCCTGCAATTTAACTTTTGTGCTCAGTCAGCTGTCCTGGAAAACGTTCCCACTCCACTCAGCCACAGTCCTATGACCTGCCTCTGCCATGCCCTCCTCCTGAGCAGCCATGAGAAGAAGGAAGGGTAGCATTAAGCATGCTGGCACACAAAGAATGCATACTCCACTGTGGCCACATGTGCAGCACTGTCATGTCACTGAAAGTAGAGATTCAGGTGGTTTGATATGATGGGGGTTTGATGCACTAGCTGTAATTCACTATACTAATGCCAATTCCTAACAACAAGGCTTAGAAACTTGACTGGTGGACTTGAACAACAACCTCTTAGAAGGCATTTGCCTGGGGGCAGGTTGTATCAGTGGACTCTGTCAAGGAGCAGTAATAGCAACGGGATGAAGTGAGCTACAGGGTAAATGCAATTTACTCCCCATAGGTTTTGCTCTGATAGACATAATGTATGACAGATGACACATTGCACTTGAATCCACCTCTGTCCCTGTTTTCTCCAATACAAATTTTCTCCAATACAGGATTTGAGCAACAACATCCCAGTTCAAGATATTGTTACTCATAAGATGGCTGTCTCTACTTCTATGCCTTTGGGTTTTTCTATACTGTGCCCTGGTACCAAGGCCAGTCCTAATACAAATGCCAGCCCCCTCCTAGCAATAAGTCTCTTGGGGAATTTTTACCACTGCTGGCTTGCGAATCATGTTAACTCCTCAGCCACTGGCAGAGACAGCCAAACTGATTTGCAGGGAGAACCACAGAAAACAGAGAAAATTTTTGTAAACCAAAAAACTCCTCTACCAATATGGTGTTCAGTCAACCTATCGATGAGCTGGCGCTGCTCCTTTCCAGCAGTATTGTTTTCCTGACAGCTGGTGATGCATGGTCCCTACCATGGAAAAGACTAGATGTCATCTTTGTTGCTGCTTGCACGGCTCAGCACACTCTGCCAGTTTGTGTGGCACTCCAAGCCAAAGCCATGCCAGGATACTCCCATACCAGAAGTTCCAACAAAGGGCAATTTTTACTGTGTTACTTAACCAAATATAGCAGCGTAGTACGATAACTTTAACTGATGAAGCAACCATAGGAGCCATTCATCTGGGAAGAATTACTATAACTTCTAGAGACAGAAATAGTATTTAGACATTGAGTTTGGAGGAACCTCTTAAAGCAATTTTGTCCAGCTTTTACAGAAGCATGAGCAACAACATCAAGTAATCAGTCTGTTGCAGTCAACACTCTATCCTGCTGTTGCTCATCCTTAGTTTTATCTTTTTATGTTTTATTTTGTTATTATTTTTTATTTTATTTATCTTTTTATTTTTTAAGGCCATGAGACCTTAAATTGAGGCCCTCTGGTTTAAGGACCATTTTACTTGTGGCTACATTTTGGGGGGAAAAAAAAAAGTTACAGCTCCTGTTCTGTAAGGTCTTGCTTGTGATAGATAATATTTTATTAGTCCATAATACCACATTCAAACAGCGGAAGAACTTCGTCCCACTAGAAAATCTTCCTGTATAGACATATTAAGATAATAAAACCAGGAAGTTTCCCAAATTATATCTATTGCTGGAAAACAATCACTTCTTTTGGCATTGTTAAAAAGTTCTGTTTTCCTTTGTTTTTTTCTGCACAATTTTTTTAGGATTAAGATTGTCACAGGCATTCTAGACCAGGTCCTTCAGCCTAATATCACACTAGTATCCCCATATTTTTCACAGCTTGTATTTTCATTAAATTGGAGTAGGCTACTCATGCCCTGCAAGCCTGACATACTTTCATCGTAGCTGGATCTGGTCTATTTTATTGTTACTTAACTCTTTTCCAGCTGCTTCTGTGATTTTCCCCTCTGTATTTTTATCCTAGCCAAATGCCAGCCAGGCTTATCAGGGTGGACCACAGCTGCTTGCTGCCGGCCTGCTTCTGAGCTACTTGAATAGTGCCAGAAAATCAGCACAGATGAGACTTTTCAGTGCTGAAAGCTGTAGCATTTACAATCAAGCTCTGGCATTTGCAATGTTTTTGCAGGCTTCATCAAGCAGGTAATCTGTCAGCTGAAATGGGAAGAGGTGTACCAGTACAACCTCAGCCTAATGTGCTGAGATCTCCCGTTAGACACTGGGCTGTCACTGGCTATCATTCGCTTGGCTTTTATGGAGGGGTGTCTGTGGGCTGTCCTGATCTTCCCATTATGATAGTGAGGGCTGCTTCAAGTACCTGCCATAAGTGAGTGACTTTCCCACCACAAAGACTGAAACTTCATAGAGCTTCTCCTTCTGTTTTGAAAAAATAAAAAATTACAGGGCAGTTTCCTTAAGAGTCTCATTTCTGCATACCAGGGCTCAGCACAGGCCCTGGACTTTTTCTGGCACTACACAAATGAAAATAATGTCACCTTTATGATTTAAAATATTCCTTTCTCAAAAACTCATCCACAGTTAGTTGATTAATAAGGCAGTGAAACTCCTGAATGAAGACATGAGTCTTAAAGGTGTTCAGGTTGCTGACTAAAGCTTCAAAGTGCCTGGCCACAGCTGGCAACAACTCAGCTCTTTCACAGAATGTAGTGGTTTTGATTCTAGGCCTTCCTTGGTAACCAGGTTGAAAACAAGGAACCAAGGCCATGTTCCCAGTATTCCATACGATTTTTACGTAAGCAAGGGTATAAATAAGAAGGGAGAGGAAGCTCTTTTCTCTCTTCCGTGAGGTTCGGGAGCAGTGGGTCTCTGCGTTGGTCTTGCTTATCTATCAGCTGAGGCCTGCAGCGACTACTGGTCTGCCACGTGGGAGATTGGAGAGTGCTGACTGTGTCAGGAGATCCTGTTTTTCTAAGGGATGTGGTAAGATTAAGTTTTGCTAGTTCTTTATCTTGCTAATTCTTAGTTTTGATTGTGTATATCTGTTTTTTCCCCTTTTCCTGTTTTCCCTTTTCCTTTTCCCTTTCCCTCTGGGGGAGGGGGTGTTCAGGGTCCCTAATATTGTACATAGTACTCTAACTGTATGTAACTGTAAATATATGCAAACATATATATTTTGACATAATTCGGTTGGTTTCAGGTTCTTTAGTTTCTATAGTTTTTTTAACTTTGCCCCGGGAGAAGAAGGGAAGGGGAGGTTTTCCCTGTGGGCTCAGACAGTTGGTGTGAAGCCAACACACAGAACAGCCCAGACCTGTCTTGTCTTTGCACCTTTGCTACTTGCACCCTCCTTAACCTGCTGCCACCTATCTCAGCACCAGCTACCAGAGTCCAAGAGCTCTACAAACAGCAGTGCTTTGCCTACCAGCTAAGCCAGAGCCAGCCATGGGGGGCTCGTTGGGTGCCAGGAGAGGGTGTTGTCATGGGTTCACTTGTTCTAAAAAACTAAACGCGGAATTTTCCCTTCCCCCTGCCCCACTGTGTGGGAGGGATGTTTGAATGGGCAGGCTGGGTTTGCCTTGGTTTCATGGTTTAGCCCATCCCCCTCAGTTTTAGAGTAGAAGATGGTTAGTTCCAGGTGAAATTCCGGCTAGGTAGCCAATTAAAAACTTCTCTGACGTCTCTACGAATTACATAATTTAACACAAACTGGAAAAGAAGGGTTGTTGTCGGTGTTGTAGTTGTGTGTGGGGCAGAAGGAACTCGGAGCCATGATGTAAGTGAGGCGGCGAGGCCTCCCCGAGTGCGGGGCCAGAGCCCTCCGCCCCTGGCCTTGGGCCAGGGGCAGGCATGGAACTGAAACCTCTGGCCAAAGCCTGTAACAGAGTGGAGAAGAAAAC
>VXAY01001698.1:0-48089 GCA_013399855.1 Oxyruncus cristatus
ACCTTAATGATTCTATGACTCTACTATGCACATGCCTGTGTGCAATTGCTGAGTATCACATATGGAAAGAAGCAGCTACTAGGTAAGACACTGGCTAAAACCAGCTCATTTCTTGAGGAACTTTAAGAACTAGGCAATCAGTTTAGCCTAGCACGTGCTGATGTTTTTACATGCTTTTAATACAAAGTATTGCTTCTAAATAAATAAGTAGTCCCCTTATTTTTCTGAATTTTCTTAGAAGTTAAACATACTTAATTTTGTCTGGTTCTGAGGTTAAAAAGACACAGATAACATATCCATAGAGACACCAGTATCTTTCTTTGCAAACTTTGAAGGGAAAAAAATCCAATAATGGCCAAATCTTCACATCCTTCATAACTTCTGGCTTTTAGAATTCAACTTACTTCTGCCTTCATTTTCGATGCCTCCTCAACCTACATCAGAGAGATCAGAGAAGACAGATGAGATCTTCATATCAGAACCACATAAATGCCCCTATTGCTCCTGTTGTCACTGATGCTTCCTGAGACCACTCAACATTTCTACAAAATTTGCAAGCAGTGTTCTGAAAAGCTGCTGATGAAAAAAAAAAGGCCTTTACCTATTGCAACATTATTGGCTGATGAGTGAAAACCCTTTGTTGGTTTTTTTTCCAGTGTCAAACCTGGGGCCAAGCTATTCTGAATTGGCATAATCTAACCATTTGGGGTATTGTGCATTCCTTTATTACAAAATTGACTGACCTTTTCCACAGACAAAAATGATGATAGTTAACATTTTTTCCCCATAAATTTGTATCAAATACTTACTGATAATTTTCAAGTTCCATAAGAAACAAAATCTTAGTATTAATCAAAGTAATTTCTCATATAAATGAAACCAGATAGGACTTGGTCTTTTATTCCAAAACATTTTTTCAACAAATTAAGTGTGAGTGATTATACCCAAGTTTACTGGACATGTAATTAGTGATTACTGTGGCAGTCTAATACATTAACTCTTCAAAAAAGGAAGAGCTTGTTTCTTCAAATCTCTTTCTCAGTTAAAATATCAGCCTATTATATGGCTCATTTCACAACTGGCTTGGATTTACCTTGTTTTGATGCAGCACTTTATTCTGCTCAAAATTAAGAGAACAGAAAGATGCTGTCAGTCATTTCTGGCTGTTTTTTTTCCCCTTTCTGCCCCTATCTCAGAACTTTTGAATTGTGTGGCTTTTTTAGCCTTATAAAAAGCTATATAAGGAAGTCCTGTGTACTGCTTTATACCTGCATATATAAAGAAATAATACCACATTAAATTAACTTACACTGTGCACTGTTTTTAATGTGATATTTAAGAAACATAGGATTTTTTCATTGGTTATGGTTCTAAAGTTCAAACGTGAACTTTAGATCAGTTACTCAAACACTGTGGGTATACACAGTGATTACAAAGCTTACGTATCTATCCATATATTCTGATTATGGTCAGAGCAGTACCAAGGGGAGGTGTTCAGAAACTGATGCTCTAATTTTTTTCCTTTGGGTAATTCTAACATATCAACAGTACCATGGAAGCTCTAAAGCATCAGAATCTTTGCTGGCAAGGCCTAGTCTCACACTTCCTGGATTCTAGGAACAGTTTTTGGTAGAGAGAAATACTACCAACAGTAGATGATGATCGATTTAGGAACCATTAAGGCAAATCTGACACATCCAAGTCTTTGCAACTGGATGGGATGCATCCCAAGGTGGTGGAAGTGAATTTGAGGATGTATAGCTGCTACTAAGGAATTAGTGATTATAATGCTGTCCTCCAAAATGTAGCAGCTCACCTTGCTAGATGAGAGCACAGTGACAGTGTTCACATTCCAGGTTTCTTAAAGCAGCTGCTTTCAACTTTTCAAACAGGGGAGTGTGCCTACGCGACGTTTGACAGAATATAGGAAGGCAAATATTGAAACAGTGTTTATATCATTGCAGTAAATAGGTTAGTGGAACTGACTTCACCTGAGTTACGCTGGAATTATTACAGAAGTTATTTATGTATCCCTATTCAAGCAGCAGTCTTTATTTTTACCTCAAATTACTTTTTAAATCTCCCACGCAGGCATGTATTCTAAAAACCTGAAAACACAGCATTACTTCTTTACTTTGTTTATTTGCTTCATACATGTGTTTTACAAAAAGTGATTTTTATAATTTTGTAAATTAGTTACACAATAAAAAATATGCAATGCTAATGCAGCAGACCAAAAACATTATGAAGTTTTGAGGATTTATCTCAACAGTAGTTTAAAAGTACTGACTTTTACATATAAAGATCTAAGGATAGGAAAAAAAAAAAACTTCAGACTGATTGCTTCATTTATCTAGTTAACTATTAGGATGAACAAGTAACACCTGAAAAACAGATATGCAAAGATTTGAGTCTGCTTTTCATTTAACATCTTAAAATAGTATTTCATTCCTGATACAATTTTGATGGAGCCAGTTATAAGACGTAACTCACTCTAAAATCACTGAGCAGTCCTCTCTCTGCATTCTGTTTCAAGTGTTACTGACCTGTATTTAGACTTGATGATCTTAAGGGACCTTTTCTAACCTAAATTATTCTAAATATTCATGTATTTTATGTAGGTTTTGAACAGAAAAAAACAGAAGGGTTTCAATGTTCTTGAAAGCATATGAGAACCTGCATATCCAGATGTGCCCCGGTAATTTTTTGACCTATTGACTGACAAGTCACACGTGCCATTTGGTCTTCTAAATGTCTAGGAAATAGCCCATATTTCCTGGAAGAAGGAGCTGACTATTGCTAGCAAATGTGTTCCTGCCAGATTGCCAGTCAAGAATGTGTGTATCCCATATATGGTCATCCAGACACGTAAGAGTACGTGTGGTCTATCTGGCAATCTACTCACCAGGAGATGTGCGCCCTCTCTCTGTATTTTGAAATGCATTTATTCTTTTCAAGGGTGCAGGGGGTCTATCAATGCATGTGTTCCATGTGTTTACATAATTTTTCCTTCTCAGTTTTGGGCACAGCCAGCAGAACAGAGAACTCTTGTGGGGAGGCATGGGCATGGTCAAAAAGGCATGCCTTTTTTCACTGTCTTTAGGATGCTGAATGATGTGGCAGTGTTAAATACCACAGATTTGGACTATATTAAAATGACTTTTTCTCTGTTGTTTTGTTAAATTACCACTACTGAAAGTTTATAATGCCATTTGTATATCATTTTGCATGTTTGCAGTAACAGAGTTATATTTTTCCTTCTAAATGAAGAGTATGAATGACCATGGGCAGAACCATCCAGCACCACATTCGGCAGGGCTGTGGACATGGATATGAAAATACCATGAAGATACACATTAATGTAATGTTAATTATGGTGCTGTGAAAGCACTTATACTCACCTTTACAAGTAGTGCATTTTCTCCAGGAAAAAAGGAACCAACCAATTGGCTGAATTGCTGCTGAGACCTTACAGGAGTCACAATAACCAGAAACTGCTAATACTTGACCTTATTCAAATGGCTCTGCTTCAGCAACACTATTTAATTTCAGAACTTCACTTTATCTCTTTATCCTTACACTTTATTAAGCATTGCAGCTACTCCTTTTATATCCTACATCATGGCTGAATAATTCAAGGGCAAGTAAATTCCTTACATTTCTCTTCCTCAGCCTTCATCATTAAATGCTGATTGATACTTTCTAGAACTCACTAAGGAGATGTTTACATTTTTCCTTCAACACCATCACCAACGAAAGGCAGTGAGATGGGCTGTAGCTGCTGGAAAAGGCACTCCATGTCCATTCAAAACATGCTCTGGGCTCCACCAAAGCACTCCAGCTGGTATCTCTAAATATTTAATGCACCTAATTCTGAATACATCTGGAGTGCTTGTGGGATATTCAGCAGCTAAAAGGAGCTCCAGGGTGTGGAGCTAAAATTGCACTGGTTTTTATCTTAACTCTGTATTTCTCCTTTTCCTGAAGCCAAGCCTGAGGATGTTTTTTATTTTTGAATTTTCAGATTTGCTGCAATTGATATTCAGTAAGGGAACAAGATTCAGGTTACCTGAAGGTAACTTATTTCCTCACCGCCCTCTCAAATGAGAAAACTATGTTGTGTAACATGAAATAAGTATACAATTGTAAATCTTATGTTTTGAGTATACATCATTAAAATCTCAGTATCAGCCCTCCCCAAAACCCTGTCATATAACAGCCCTTAATAATTCTATTTATTATAATGCTAGTTAGATTCATATAAACAAAAGCCCAGTATACATGCAGAACATGTACATTCCTACCTGTTATCAAATATACCTTATCCTGTGTGGATTACAGACCAGACAAATCACCTCAACGCATCTATAAATATTTAACTAATTAAATACAGTGTTGATACAAGAAGAGCTAAGAAGAGGGAGAACTAACTAACATTGGTCACTGCAAGTTCCTTTCATTTGGACTAGAACTGAACTATGCAGGATGTGTATGGTGGCAGGAGAGTGGCTTATGATTAGTTGACACAATCCAGTGTCCTCATTACATGCTGACTATATAATTAAAGGTATTACTATACTGCTAATAACATAACATGCTGGAGAGACAAAAGGTGACTTTCCCACCAGTCTGAGTTCTACAAATACTTACCACAATATTTAATTCCATGAGTAAGGAAATGTGGGCAGAAACTGCTGGTTACAGATTAAGTTTACAACATCAAAATTTCAACAACTTCTCTACTCTGGGAAAATTAATAATGGTGTATCCCATTGCAAGGTATTAGGTATCTTTAAAATAGTTAAGTGATTTGTTTTCTCTTAATTACTTCCTGCCAATATCCATAATTTTCTCTAAATGTTCAAAACTAACTTAAAATCCAATATTGTTATTGTTTTTATATTATGAAAAAAGAAAGATTAATGACATATTTCGGTAATCTAGTAATAACTGGCTTTTTTCATTGTTCAAGCTATATGCAATCCTCAGTGGATCTAAGATGTAGGTTAAAAAGGTATTTAATGCCAGTTTTTCAGTTGCCAAGGTCAAACATCACCTAGCATGTATAGGGAAAGAGGAAACATCTGTTTGAATAATTTATTCGACTAACATAGAGGATAGGATTAAAATTCACTGATTTCTTTGGTACGATACTGAATTTCAATTAAACAATACAGGTATTTGTTCAGTTTGACAAAGTTTCCTTCCTTTACATGTGGGCACATTTATGTATATCCCTCCTCACTGAATCTGGCAAGGGAATAGTGTGATTTGTCATTTTTTCATACCGCATATACTCTGAGAATTAATATTTCTGTATTTTGAGAGTAATTTTTTCTCCCAAAAACATTCTAAAGAATTCATAAACCTTTAACTCCCTAGACTCCTTGGTTTCCATGGAATTTCTCTGGTAACAAGATTAGAATACATCTCAGGATCAGTGATTATAAATGAAATTGTAAGGTATGGAAACCTTCAGCATCTAAGACAAAATTCTCACAAGTTTTTTGAAAATACTAAATGCATGTCATCTGACTGTAGTTTCTTCTAACCTTTCTGTGAATCAGACCAAAATATTATAAACTAACAGTTTTTAAAAAAATCACTTGAATTGTTTAATTTGCAAATGGAAATTAATACAAATATAGACATGTTATTCCAGTCAAGTATGGAAGATGCAATCATCACCTTTCTAGGGTCAAAACGGATTTTAAAAGGGCCAGGACTATACTCCAACTTTTTAATGAGGGGATAACTTCTGTCAAGCAAAGAAGCTCAACAACTGGGCAGCTTTTTAACATTGTAAAGCAGAATCAGAATGACTTATCTCAAAGGGGATAGCAGAAGGTCTTACACTGAAGAAAAGTTGCTGTACAGACATGTTCCATCCTTTTTTAGGACTAAGGAGAATGGTACGTGAAAAGCACAGTTTTACTCAGCCTGGCCCAAAAGACAGGATGCTAATAAAGATGACATGCAAGCTGACAGAACACTAAGCATGGGGATAAACTCATAATGGAATTAAAAAATCAAAGAAATAAAGACAATAAATATAACATGGTTAAAAAAAAAATTTCAGATTAAATTCTACCTTCCCGTACTCATTTTCCAATTGATTAAGCAAGAGCTGTAAAAGCAATAATAGAAGTAAAAAGAAGATGTCTGAGGAACACACCTGAGCTTTCATCTGATTTTTTCTTTCACGGATTCTTGGTAGAGGTTTTCTTTCAATTTTGTGCTTCTGAGACAAAACTAAAAAATTTGGTTTTTCTTCCAAAGAGTGACTGCGGTGAAAGGCAAGAGTAGGATGAGGTGTTTCAGAGTCAGCTGCAGAAAACAGAAGAAAAAAAGTATTAATTCAATATCCCAGGGCAAACCATATCTATTTAAAATTCAGTGCGATTGATCATAATTTCCAATATATCTTGTTATAGAAAATAGTGTAATAACCCTCAGGGTAAATGACTTTGAATTTGATAACTGAGAATGGAAAACTTTGTACGGAATTATGGAAGGTACTGCCGACACTGATGAAGGTGAAAGGGAGTAAATTCAATTACATAGCATCTCTTTATATCAGTAGTTATTCAGAAGACCATTTCAGAACCATTGCCATTCACACACGGCTTCCAAACACTGAACAGATTACAATTATTTTGGGGCTGGGGCTGACAGGCAGAGTGTTTTCACTTCGTGTCTTCAAAAATAACATATTAGTTTATCTTCTGAAAGCAACAGTGTAACTGCCACCTGCCACCAATTTTATTCTTAAGTTATGGTCATTCAAACTATTTTGAGTAATTTGAAGTCTAATGTCTGTTTCCAAATTCTGCAAGATGGCAAGACATGCTGTTAAGTCATTCATATTTTAACATGCAGTCAACTCTGTAACAGCCACTACTACCTCACAGTTTTAAAGAAACCTCATTATATTTCAGGTTTTGCTTCAGTTTCAAAACTAATCTACTAATTTGTTTTCCCACTTCAAGAACACGTTGCTTTTAAGCCCCCTAAAGGGTTTAAGGCTTTTTTACCTCCCAGACATTTATTTTCTTTCCAAGTGTAAAATTTGTACTTCTGCTAGTCATGTATCTTGTGAAGGCCTTTAAAAGGACTGGCAATTTACACACATCAAACAAGTATCAACAAATAGATTTTAAGAGTCTGATATATTTCATGCATATTTGCTTCAGAATGCCCAAGACTTTCTTTAAATATAGAAAGCAAACTTGACTATTTACACACTCAAAATATACTAGCTTCTCCCTTCCATAATTCTGGGAGATTGGGATGGGAAATAAAAAACAGCACGTGAATAAGTACTAAAATTAAATTTTTTATTGAAAAAGATCAATTTCTACTGCCGTGTTTTGGACTCAGCAGCAGTACAAGTCTCATTCTTATTATATTTATTGTTAGCTGCTATTTTTTCTATAATATCATAAATAAGCATGAAGTAATTGATTAGTTTGCTTACAAAATTGCACATAGACTGTACGTTCATCTGTCATTCTCTCATTGCTTTTTTTCCTGGCAGTTTTAGAGGCTTGCCAGTTCATTAAGAACTGTCTTTCCATTTCTTTAATTTCTTTCCCATCAAGGGATTCTGTCAAAGAGAAGAGAACATTTACTGTGACACAAAGTTAACTAAAGGGCTCTACAAAGCTGTCTGTAATGTGTACTGGTTCTATATTTGCTCCCTTCAAATCTTTTTTTTCTTTTTAGTATTTTGGTAAAGAAAAAAATACCCAATACAGATTGATATTCATATTCAAGCTGCAAGAGTGAGTTAACGTGTCTCAATTACAAAAGAAACATCTACTATTTTTATAACTTTCAAGGGAAATATATATATATATTTCAGATTGGTTAACATGCAGCACCTTATGGAAAGTTCTGAAGAACAGCTATGCTCTTGCACAAGATACAGATAGACACAGACACTCAGAGGGAAACTCCATGTCAGCAGTCACAGGGTCCTACTGATCATGAAGACAGAAACACAGATTTGGCTCTCTAAGGTTAACTTTACTCACTTAGGTGCCATCAAGCTTATGCTCTGTGTTTCATTGGTTGTATCTGCATTTTTTGAGTCAGACCAAATGAAGTACCTCACATGTCCACAAATTTTGGCTGCATTAGAAGTGTCCCAAGGCACCGTTATTTTGATTGTGCAGATAGGTTTTTTCTTTTTCTTAATAGATGATATTTTGTACTCTTAGAAAAACCACTTCTACAGTTACAACGTTGAAGATAAATGCCACCTTTATCCAAAAAGTAAAAAATTGGCAGATTTATTTAACCTATTTCTACAGTATGAATATTTAGATATAGAAGAATAAGTTTCTTCCTTTTATGCTAAAATTGTATCAAAATAATAATAATGTAAACGGGATATATAAGTTTAAGATTAGCAAATACATTCATAAGTGTAAATTGCTTTTAAGTTTAAGGATAAAAGTTACATAACAAATTCAAACACAGTAAGGTAGGATCTGTACAACTGGCACTGTGCAACAAAAACACCTAAGCAAATACTACAGATTGATAGGGAAGTAGATTAAAATTGTCTTTGAAAATCAGTTTCCCAACATCTGGAATATGAACACAAAAAAGGTCTTATTGTCTTGTAACAATCTCACCAATCACCTATTATAAAAAAATTACTACCACTAATAGCAAAAGCCAATCAACATGGTTTGTGGAGTTGATTACATAAGCGGTTTTAGCTTTGTACATAAATTAAAAATGTATCACTTGACATAAATTTCTATAGCAGTAACTATGTTTACCTACATAATGAAATTCAAGAACTATTAATGTATCAGTTGTTTTCTAAAAGAGTGGGGGTTATGGGTGGACTACTGATTTAATTTTTTACCTAAAGTTTGTGACTGTACTACAATCTGGTCCCTGTACTTTGGTTTTTGGCAAATGGGGTTTCCTGTAAGATCCATTCTGCGTAGCTTTGTCCATTTGTTTAACACAACCTTCAAATCCTGTAATTGATACAACAAAACATTGGATTATTTTTCCCCCTCCAGTGTAATATTCAATAGTAATGTGATTTGTTCAGCCAGGCCCAAAGCCTGCACACAGAAATAACTTCGATGAGACTGTTCATATGTATTAATATGCACATTAAGAATGTACATTTTCAAATATAGTGGTGCATGACATCCCCCGAATATATCATAATTACACAGAAGAAACAGTGATATAGTTGGAAGAAGCTGCATTTTTAAGGATACAGTTATGTCAGCTATGGAAAATGACAACTTCAATCCCTCTTATAAGCACCTAGCACTGAGGAATTACCAACCAAAAAACCTGTATGACATGTAATGTCTCTTAATGCAACCCCATGGTCTCACAGATCCCTCAGAGTATCAGCGTGTGGAAGAATAAATACTTTATACAGATAAAGAACAGACTGAAACACAAAAGCTACAGTAAACTGCCTCTCTCTTTATACGTATGTATTTTACAGGAGAAACAGTAATCCCCCCCTACATAACTGTGGGTGGTCAGTTACAGTATTGGCCTAAACAGTGAAATTTGTGAAATATACCTTTCTCCATCTGGGTTTCTGTCTGGTTACCCAAGGGCAGTATGACCCAGATGAAACTACTCTGTCTTTTAAATACAATAAATTCACGTTAAAAGCATGCAAAGCTTAGCAGATTGGTCCTTTCTACTCAGATACCCTACTTTCTGAAATTCTTTCTTTCCAAAATTTCATTTAACTGTCATTCTTCTTAAGGAGGGATTCAAAACAATCTGTATAAATACAAGGACAGAGAACTTTTGTTCTACTGCTATGATAATTTAGAAAAATCTACTAATCATGCTATGACAGATTCTAAAATGCAAAGTGTGTAGAATTTTGTAGCTTGATGCCAATAATGAAGTATCTAGCAATGTAGGCACCTCTTAGTTCCTCCAAATCTAGAAAATTGCCCAAGTAATGCAAGCAGGGAGAATTCTGCTTTTGCAGGCTCTTGGTAGAAAATCCACACAGAAAAATTCTATGGGTTATATAACATACATTTAGAAAAATCACATGGAAGAGAAAGTGGCAGTACAGACTCACACCTCCAAACCATTTAATTTTTGTTCTATCAATGACAATGGTGATCTCATCTGTTGTTATTCAGTGATAATAATGTCATTTTAGTAAAAGAGGGAGCAAAAGTCTGGTTCTGTGAGCATCAAGATTGATAAAACAAAGCAGGTAACTCTGAGGACCAGTCTACATAAAGAAATGTTAATGATTTTCGTAATGTTTCATAGCAAAACTTAATTAGCGTGCATCAGTATAGCAACGTGATAACCCCCATCATTTAAGCGCTAACTCTTAATCACAAACACAGTTTAGGGAAAAATATTTTAGGCTAGACTTACTAAAAAAGAAAAATAACTGCATAAGTGTATTTATTTATTCTTACATGAGCCTTCAGACATTATCATTGAAATCTGTAATGTTTTCTAGATTTCACAAGAAATAATTTCTTCAAGTAATAGTTTTGCAACACAACGTTGTCTATTACTGAAACAAAATGTATACAGTTTAACTTTGATGAATGTATACAGAGTCCTGAAGATTTTTGTTAGCTGTTACTTACTTGATAAATGACCCAGAACATGCTTACTCCAGTGTATGTTTATCTAAGAGTGCACTAATCCTGTGCTGAAATATGATTACCCTTTCGATACGCTCTAGTTGTTCATTGCCTTCCTGTCTCTAATAAAGTGCTTTCACTTCCCAGCCTTTCAATAAGCTGTACTAAAGGGACCAGACACTCTTCTGGGCAGGCTCCGTTTGATAAATGATCATGTCATGCTATCACTTTGAGGTCTGCTACAAAATACTGACGAGCAAATTATATTCCAATGGGGAGGGAGGGAGAGGGGGAAGGGCAAGTGCCTGAGTAGGCAGCTGTAGTGCTGGCAATTTCTTACCAATTAACGATGGCCATTTAAGAATTGATATTTGACCAGTATGCTCCATTTTTTATCGGAAACGTCTAGTCCAACTGCCCCTGATATATCTAGAGACAGCAATTTGTCACCATTTTGATTACCTGTCATAATCTATTTGAGAAAATCTATAATTTTTCTCTTGTTCCCAACTCGATTTTGAAGCGAATGAATTCATCTTTTGTGATATCCTCTTGTCATAATCAATACTGGGCAGAGGTTGAATAAATTAAAGACTTGTGAAATACAGATTTTTACAGGTATTTCTAGAGGTATTTTCTCTATCTATCCAAACACTTAAACAAGTCATAGTCTTCTCAAAACTAATGTAATTAATAAATAAATTATATTCTGACTTTTTGCAAACAGGAATGGTTGTGGGTTTTTTTTTAATAGATATAGTGTTTTTAAAAAATTCCCTTAGTATTCCAACCCAAATACACTGCAGTCTGGAGGACCTGGTGATCCTGACTAAAGTGAAAAGGATAAATAAATCAAGTAGCAAGCAATAGAAAACAAAGAAATGCCAATTCTATTAAAATCAATTATATTCTTGATAACTGACCTAAGACATGCTTTTTGCACGTGGTAGCTAGTCATAGTTCTTTTGCATTAATTCAGAAAAATTACTTGATTCACTTCGGTCTACTGTTCAGACTGCGTTATATAAACTTCAGTCATGTGAAACAAGGTCATATGCCCTGATGTCTGTTAATTATGGTAATAAAGCCCTGAATTAGCCAGAAGCTTAAGCAATTGAATTTACTAGTCCTAATTTTCAATTACACTGAAATCAAGGTGGCATAGTTGAAAAGCAAGACAATATGGGTTTTCATAATAAAGTGAAAAAAGTGAGAAAAATGTTTCGATATAAAATAATTATACTAAATACACAAATGTGAGAAAAGTCTACATACGAAGATTGCATTTCGTGCCTTTCTTATTCTTTTCACATTTTCCTCTTTTATAAAGACTCTGTGTTATTCCTGCAGCCATCTACCTCTGCTGCACAGGTCACTGATGTTGACCAGCCCTACTCAGACACGGATGACTCCTCTACAGCTTCTCCTCCCACTGGGTGAAGCACAGCTGGGTACAGAACTCACTGCCACAATCTCTGATCAATGCCAGACATTGCCAGGGATGTTCTTGATGGCAGTGATGGGAAAGCAGGAATGCAAAAACAGTGGACATAGAGCTTTTGGCATGAGAAAGAGGTACGCATCAGAGTTTTGATAATGGAGGGGCAAGAGGGAGGCGAATGGAGGCAGCCTGTGTTGGAGTGAAAGAGCCTTTGCTGTGTGTGTGACAAGTTCAGCCCACAGAACCAATGAAGTGCATAGAACTTGTATCGTACACCCCTCAAATCCTTTCAGCTTTCACAGTTGTAGAATAATGTAAGCCATGGAAATCATGAAATTCAGGGTAGCAAAATAATTGAAACATACTCAAAACTTTCCTCAGCTATTTATTTTGAACAGTCAGTGGCTGTATAAGATTGTTTTCTTGCTAGATGTCTACTGTGAGCTACGGACTCTTACTTTACATAGGGCTAAAACTGACTTTTTAAAAAATACTTTGCATGGCTTAATGCTTTTTTTTCCAACAGTTTGGTCTCTATTTCTTTAAGAATTTATATTAGTGATAAGTAGAGCCTACTAAAAAATGATCTCTCAAAGCATAGTAATTGTTTTAATTAAAGTAGGATATCCACCTGCGTTGCACTGTATGGTAAATACATTTGATACGTTCCTTAGTTTTACAGGTCTGCAAACATACAAATAGAAACACACTCTCTGTTCCATATATTTCAAAATGAGGAGATTGTTTAGAAAACACAGAAGACAGTCATTTTCAAAATATACCAGAGCTTGATAGTGTAACTGACAGCACCAGCAGCAGCAAATGCAAATGCCAACCACATAACTTTTTCAAAAGCTGTGACCATGTAACATAGAAATCTACATGTCTAGTTGATTTAGGCAAATATAACTCTGGTCTTCCTGATGTTTAAATAATGAAATTTAGTAATGATTAAATAATATATACACAGTTACTGAATAGTGCAGTCTTCTTGTCCTCTCCTTATTCTGTTTCAGAGTCTACTGTTTTTCCCTCTGAGATACTGAAAACACTGTCTCCAAGCTGGCATCCTCATTCTTAAAATTAATTGGCTCTTTGCCTAAAACAATATTTTAAGATCATCACAACTGAAGTATATGTATTTATACAAAAGAAAGAGCCGATTAAAAATCTTTGTAATATGTTTTATTTAGAAAAGGAATCCTTTTCAAAAGGGAAGCTTTGGAGAGACTGCTTATTTGAAAAAGCTTACTGTTATTTTATTACAATGTGGTTTTAATTACTCAGCAAAAGCTTACACAAATTGTATTTTGATGTGAATTCAATCACAACTGCCAGCCAGAAGCACAGCTTGAAATACAAAGCATTAATAGTTCTCTAGTAAAGAAGGTGTGCACCATTCAACATTTAATATTAAAGTAAAACAAAATAAAGAGTCCAAATAAAGTATATTGACCTAGATTATTAACAGGTTATGGACACTAGATACTGCAATCTCCTTATTAGTAAACAGACCTGCCAAATTGTGTTAAAATTCTGTTAAAAATATATTAAGTATTCTAAGAAGTAATAAGAAAAATTAATATAATAATTAATAACTAATGAAAGTTACTTTTCTAATGAAATAGAATGTAGAAATAGTAATGAAAGAGGTTATTTTAATCAAGGCTTTGTCTTGGTGATTTGGATTACTATCTAAGCCAACTCAATTTAGTATTAATTAATAAAAATATAAATTTTGACATCCTATATAAACGCTTCTCCATTTTTAATCTCATTAAGATTTCTGGATGAAAAGAGACAGCATTGCTTGACAAACCAGAGGTTCAGTAACTGCAGAAGTAAAATTTATTTTTACTCTTATATTTAGTGATAAAGATGAATGTGCCTAATTTCTTATCACCCACACTTAATATAACAAATATTTATTTTAATACCTTCATATGTTGAAGTTGATTGTCAACTGCTTTAAGATAAGAAAGATTTTCCAAAACCGCCAGTTCCTCTAATTCATCAATGTTGTTATTGCTGATATTCAATACAGATAAAGATTTCTGAAGAAAGACAAGCAGAAAAAAAAAATATTTTTTTTAAGCAATGTGTTAGTCAAGTTGTACATTCTTACAGAAAATTATTGTAAAGGATGAACAAGCATAGTAAGCGCGGTGGTAGTGGATCCAAACGTGATTGTGTGATATGAAGCAGAAACATGCAAACACAACTGCCACATACCTCATACAGTGTTTTAAGTTGGCTTTCTATATTGTTGAAAAACGCAATTTATTTTGGTTTTGAAGTCAAACCAAAGTAAGATTATTTCTCAGTTCTTTCAGGAATTCTTTGTAAATACTGAATCCTTTTTCTACTTTAAACATGTTCAAATGGTTTACAGAGTTCTGTAAGTGCTACGAACTCTGTTTTTGAAGTATGAAACAGACATGGAAATTGACTGCATTTTATAGAATTACAGAATGGTTTGGGTTGAAAGGGACCTTAAAGATCCAGTACAATCCCCCTCCCATGAGCCGGGACACCTTCCACTAGATCAGGTTGCCCAGGGCCCCATCCAATTTGGCCTTGAACATTTCCAGTGATGGAGCATCCACAACTTCTCTGGGCAACCTGTTCCAGTGCCTGACCACCCTCATAGTAAAGAATTTCTTCCTAATATCTAACCTAAACCTGCCCTCAGTCAGCTTAAGACCATTATTCTGTGTCCTATCACTACATGCCCTGGTAAAAAGCTCTCTCCAGCTTTTTTATAAGCCCCCTTTAGGTACTGGAAGGCTGCTATAAGGTGTCCCCAGAGCCTTCTTGTCTCCAGGCTGAAGAACCCCACACCTCTCAGTGTGTCTTCACAGGAGAGGTGCTCCAGCCCCCTGATCCTTTCTGTGGTTCTCCTCTGGACTCACTCCAACAGATCCATGTCCTTCTTACATTGGGGACCCCAAGATTGCATATGAATTGCATAGAGCTGAAGCTTGTATCTAATACCCATGTAGTCTCATTTAACACCCTACATGTGGCTCGATCCTACAAACCTCTGGGCATATGTAGCTCTGATCCTTAACTTTCTTTAGAACAGTATTGAGTCACATAATGCTCTTTGCTTTTTGCAACAAGCAATAGTTACAGATATCTTTACATTTTAGATAAAAACAAAATGTGTTTCAGGTGTTTATGCCAGGATATATTAAACGAGGTTTCACATAAAAGGAAGAAGTTTGTATCTCTAGGAAATGAAAAGGGACACCTAATATAGTGAGTTTACAATTATATAAAGTACGGGACTTACCGTTAGTTGGAAAATCTCTATTTCAGCAGTGTATACAGGAAAACTAACCCCCTTCAAAGATCTGACCAAGATCTATACTGCAGACAGAAATTACTAGTATCATCCTGATACACCCAGTTCATAAACCTAATCTCCTCAATCAGATTCATGAGACTGTCATTATCAAAACATTTGCCTGTGGTACACAGAGAGCTATATTGCCTCATGTTCTTGGCTCTTTCATCTCTGACAGCATTAAGAGCCAGAAACAGACAGAAGAAGATGAAGTAAAAAGTGATGTCTTAAAAAGGGTCCAAACACTTAGCATTCAGAGGATAAAATAGAATTCTTTTACACTTAGCCTCCACAAAGATGTTACACGGTCAAGAATGCGAAGTGTTTCCTAGAAAACAAAACAAAACCCACACCAAAAGGCCTTAAATAAAAGCCACGAAGAACAAAATGCAAGTGTCTCTAGGCCAGGATGTTGAAAAACATGGATGAGTTTATTATAAATTATTATCCTGAAAGGATTATTGCTATATAATCCCCCTCTTCTTTGACAATTTCTCCAATATAGAAAGAACAAAGTACAAGTGCTGTCACAGTAACGGCTCATTTCTATTAAAGAAAAACTGCAATACATGTCTTGGATTACTTTATCTCAAAAGAGAAAAAATTAGAGCTAGGCCAAATAATTATGATATAAATTTGAACAAAAGAACTCAGTTTCAAGTGAGTTCTTTATCTTAAGAAAGAAAAAAAGGTTCATCGAGCACTGACTATACTTTCAGAAATGGAGCAAGAGGAATTTTTTTTAGTATAGAACTACATCAATTAGCAAATAAAGCCTCCTCTTTAACGTCTTCAACTGTACACTTTATATTTTCTGACCAGTTAACGTATTGAAAGACAACTTCCAAAGCTGACTTTCCTGAAACCATGACATAACATAACATAATAGAGAAAAACTGCAGAACTAAAATGGAATGCTTTTGATTGTGTTGTTCTTATTATTCAGAAAAAAAATGCTGCTTGTGCTTTTTTTCCCCATTACATTCTCCAGAGAAATACAAAATGCAGTAAATAAAACAGTGTAAAAATCAAATCAGAGAAATACCAAAAAACTAATTGCCTACAAACTAAATAGACTAAGAAAACTGAGAGTGATAAATTCCTACCCCTTTTTTAGTTTATTCACATTCTGTTGATATAGGGCATCTATACACTCCCTTACTTCCTCTCTCTATTTGCATTTTCATTCTTCATAATAAAAAAATTAAGAAGTAGAATCTGTTGGACCACTAGCTTTTGTGAGAGTCGGTGTGGGAGCTCCTTGGTGGAACTTGAAAGAATGCCACCAATTGGCAGAAAACGAAAACACAGAGTGATCAAGTTCTAATCAGTTCTTCTAAAAATCCTGATCTACTGACTAATGGCTCATTGAAATTCTCAAAATGTACTTACTGCCAGGGACCTAAGAGATACTGGATCAAACAGAAGCTTTTCACCAAGAGGGAGATGTTGACTTTCAATATGTAGCTCCCTTATTTCTCCTACTTTATCCAAACCTTCTACTACAGTGATGTAATTGCCTCCCAAATACCTGCAGAATAAAAGACAAAATAGATTTAATATGCCTTAAAAGTAAGAGCAAACAAGGCTTCAATATATTAAGAAAAATATTTTTAAAGTATTAATGAATAATAGTTGGAAATTATATTAGAAAAAGTAAAGAACCTAGCATACAAGTAGAACATTCTTAGAACAAGTTAACTGATCCAAGGGTTTTTTTAGCAGTTTTATCTATTGCTATTATTATTATTATTGATTGAAAAATTGAAATTATTTAAATGTAAACACATGTGTAAAGATGGTATGTCATTACTTACAACACAGAACACCTAATAAAAAAATAACCAGTTACTTTTATTTGAAAAGCAGAATTCAAGAGCTGAAAGGACCTTAACAGCTATGTAATTTTTTTAACTTCTTAGTGAAATAACTATTCTTTTTATTAGTAAAGCAAACACATTATTTTTGACTTACAGTTTTTCAAGTTTTTTCAGTGATGAGAGATTTTCTATACTTGAAATACAATTGTTCTGCAGGTAAAGGTGTGTTATATTTGAAGCAAAGTCCAAGTTCTGGATTTGGCTGATTTGGTTATCATATAAATACAGAACTCTCAGATTTTTACAGAAAGAGAGAACACCCTGAAATAAACAATTGCAAATTAAAAATGTTCACCTTTTACAAACACTTTTAAACACTGTTTTTCCTCAAAAAACCGAGTTAGTGTCAGCAATCACGAGATTTAAGACTGAAATCTGTCATTGCTATTCTGCCATACAGAAGCTGAGAATTACAGCCATCATGAGCAGGTATACCACATTCTGTGTGATTTCATTCCCTTCCCTTCCTTCATAAGGTGGATTTCAGAAAAGCACAGTTATTAGTGTAGTTGTCTCCATCAAACCTCACTGATGTAATGGAAACCAGTTCTTGGCAAAGGAATACTGATTTATACAAAAACCTTGTACTTCAATGCATTTTTATATGCTTCTGAGCCTGAGTTTGCACTCAAATGTTGAGTTTCTTTGAATGTATTCCTATTAAACAACTAAAAGGTCACACCTTCCTTTGAAGGTTTCTGTAAAACTTCACTGTGGCATCGGATGAGCCAGTCGTCATCAAGTGGATGATCCAATTAGTAACTCACTGTGGCTATGCACATTCCTAAGAGTGGGCTGAACAAACCCATTTGCTTGCAGAGATCTGTTCACACAGAACAAGAGATTTCCTCTTGACTGAAATCACACTTTTAAAGCAGAAATCCACCATACACAACAATGCAGTTGTTCAGGGTTCAGCAGTTTCAAAAGGTACTCAGTATCTCGAGGGGATTTGAATTAACTCGGGACTTACTGAAACCTGTATAAATTTCCTATTTTTAAACTCAGAGGAAGGAGGACTGGGTTGATTTTGTAGGTTTAGTCTTTGAAAAGGAAAAGTCCATGCATTATTTTTTAAATGAGTAAGCCCTAGGGAGCAATTAAAAAAAAAAAAAAAAGGCAGATTTTTAACCTGACTAGTTTGAAAAAGCCAGTACACCAGTCCAAATTTGTTAACCTCACTCAGGTTATATCCTGTTCCTAAATTTCCCTTTCCTTTCTCAGACTTCCTCTGAGATCTAAGGAATAAATCACAGATAGATTGAAAAGATTGTGCTATGAATTAAGAACTCTGTAAAATTCTCAAGACTAGAAAAAAAAAGGCATTAACAAAAATATGTGTTGCACTTAATAGTATCTAATATCAATACTGCTTTCTTTAACAGAAAATCTGATCTGCAAAATTACTAGTTCCTTACATCTTTTCTATTCCACAGTTCACTTTTTTATAAAGACAATCATCAATAAATAGGGACTGTACAAAATAATCAAAGTAGTAAATTGCTCCTATTTTTTTTTAAGAACTGCATACTTATCTAATAGTTCCGTGAAATACTGCAATAAATATTTCACTTTAACACTTCATCTCTCTTGTGTAACTGCTTTCATGGATTTTCTATTTTAATTAATTTATGGCAAAAAAAGTGTACTGATAATATATATTTCTGCAGTTACAAGTAAGTAAAATATTTCAGCGAGACTTGCCACATAAAGAAAAAAGTGAATTGTTGATAATAAGAACCCCTGCAGACTGCTGGAACTAGTCACTTTGACATTTTATAATAAAAGTTACAGCTAAAAGTTTATTTCCACATTTCAAATGTCACACATTTAAAATCCATTTAAACATTTTACATATAAGCCGTGTTCCACACAGTAGGAGCAGTGAATGCTGAAGCATGTTCCCAAACAGATGCATTATTAAAGCCTAATTGCAAGCCAATAGAAGTGTTATAGCTGTTGTAAAATGGAAACTTGGCTTTGCTTTTTTGTATCCTAAATTATAACCAAGGCAGCAAAACAGTAACTACAAAACATTTGAGTAGCCATGTTAAAAGGAATGAAAAATAAATCTTACAATTGTGTCTATATTTTTATCTGACAAATTCAGATGAGTTATTTTTTGTAGATACTGTCCAAAGTCCTCTTCATTGCGACTCTTGTGACCAACATTTTTAGCAATTAGGTCCAGTGTTAGTCGAACCATAGTTCTGTAATAGGTCAAGCTGCTCTACCACTTCTTCTAACGATGTATTCCACGTGCTCTTATAAGTTGTTCTACAAAATACCTGAAAAACAAAAAAGGAAGATGTTATACTACTTGTATCCCAGATATTCAACAAAGCTTACATGTGTACTTCAAATCTCATGTTTCCTCACCCATTCCCTTTTTGCTTACAGTGACACATTTGTGCTTTGCTACTATAGAAACCTACCCCTTTTTTTGCAACAATTTTTCCAGCTTTTGGTGTATTAAATAGCATTTAAAATACATTGTTATATTTGATTGGTTGTTTCAGTTTGCTTAAGTTTACTTAAGAAATATGAGCAACAATGGTCCACAGAAGAAATAATTCTCACACGTAAGTAGCTAATTAATGGAAGCTCATAACCTAATTATTTGTCAGAAAATACAACACTATAGCAGGTTTTCAGGCTGTGAGAGGTGATATTATGCTACAATACTCTTTACACATCTGCACAGCACTTCAGTCACGCACACAACTGCATGCGCATTTATTCTACACTGTAAAGGCTCTCACAACAACACCAACTATTTTGGTTTGTTTTGTTTTGTTTCATATTCTGAGCACGGTTCCAAGTAAGTTTATAAATCAGGGCATGGAGGAGAGGGAAGAAGGCAATACACTAATATTGAACCAGATGCACAAACAGCCTGGGGATAAAACTACCCTAACAAATATAAGTTAACAACTCAGAAGAAAAACGTTGCCTTTTTAGCCAGTACATAATCCAGTGAACATTATATATTTTAGCCAATACACGACACTCCTACATTAGTGTATCAGAAGAACTGATGAGATGGAAAAAAACATCTCAATCTCAAAAAGCATCCCAGTGCTAAACCTCATGCAGCCACATAAGCCAAGGCACGGAGAATCCTCCTTGCTAGTATTACATTTAGGAGAAACTGAGAAAAAGCCAAGATTGAAGCTGCGAGGGCAGAAGAAACGTCCTTACTAAACAAAGCTGAAGCTCAGTAGCTTCCCTTTATCCACGCAGGTTTTGCTTTTTACTTTTAAAAAGGGCTCAAGGAAAGCTGAGAGGACATTGTGCAGCTGCTTAGTTTATTTACTGAGGAATGTGTTTCTTTCTTGCTTTTTAAATAAAAATACCTTTCAGAGCCCTTTCTTAGACCTCCTTCCGAACCCAGCAGTGACAACAGAGGGGGAACCCGGGCAGGTTTCCCTCCCTCAGTCCCCCAGCTCCTGCCTACCTACAGCCGTGCGATTTCACACCGCCCTCCCCGTCCCGTCCCCACCACCGACCGCCTCCCAGCACGGCCGGCGGGAAGGCGGGCTTGGTGGCAGGTAGGGCACGGGATCCGCTCCAGCCGCCCGTCCCAAGAGGAAACGCTCCCGGCCCGGCACGGCGGCGGGCGGAGGGCCGTGAGCCGCTGGCCCCTGGTTGCCACGGCAACCGCACGCCAACGGCCGAGGGGGCGGGGCGCTCCCCACAACGGCCGCGGCGCGCGCCCTCCCCGCCCAATCAGCGCCGACTAAAGGGAGCAGGGGCGGTTTTCTTTTTTGCACCTGCGCAGTCGGCGGCGTCGCGCAAGCGGGTGGTCTGGTGGCCGTTTGTGTAGAATCCGGAGTTGGAAGGGAGCGGTAAGGATCATCAAAGCCCAGCTTCTGGCGCTGTCAGGACACACCGTCTGCCTGAAAGCATTGTCCAAACGCTTCTGGAGTTCTGTCAGGGTTGGTGCGGTGACCACTTCCCTGGGGAGCCTGTTGGAGTACCTAACCACCCTCAGAAGAACCTTTACTGACCTAAAACTCCCCTCACACAACTTCATGCCATTCCCTGTGGTCCTGTCATCGCCAGAGAGAAAAGATCACTGCCTGCCTCTCTGCTTCCCCTCATAAGGAAGCTGTAGACTCTGAGGAGATCTCCCAGGCTAGAAAAGTGACATCAGCTGCTCCTCTTAAGGCTTCTCCTCCAGACCCTTCATCCTCATGACCCTCCTTTGGATGCTCTCTAGACATTAAGTAGACATCTCTTAATGTCTTTCTTATATTGTGGTGCCCAAGCCCGCACACACCACTCTTGCAAAATGTGGAATATGTAAGAATTTTCTTAAGAAAGAATGTTGTTTGATGTTTGGCATTTGTATACTTTCAAGCCTAATCAACAAGAAGGGAGATTTAATCTGTAGAACAGCAGCTAACAAGCAAGCTCTAAGTGATGTCTATGTTTAGAAAAACAGATTACTTATTGGTAGAATTAACTTGTTAAAGTTTAGGGCTTGACATGCTTCAATGATCTCATACCTCGAGGGAGGTTAACAAGACTTGGGAAAAAGGATGCTAAATGATAGTGGACACAAAGAATGCAGAATTTATGAACCATGAAGACATCTGGTCACACTCCCAAGATAAGGAAGAAACTAATAAACCCAACTCAGCAATTCAGCTGAAATCAGTCCCAACTGGGTAAAAGATAATTCCAACAGGGGGAGATCCACAACCATGGACACAGAGACCACGGGCACAGAGACCACTGACCCAAGAAACCTGCTGACCCAAAAGAAGGGAAAGAAAGACTGGGCATGTGGACTAATTAGCATGAGAAGTGTGAGAATCATTAACCAATAGATGACAGAACTAATTAAAAAGAGAACTTTGTAACTTGTAGCCAATGAACAAGTTTGCTAAAATGTATGAATAGTAAAAAGTTTTGATAGTTCATGTGCTTGATTTGTGGAATTCCACTGGACATCCAGGCTTGGGCAACTCTGAAATAAATAATCAGTGTCTCTCTTGAATGTGTTATTATTGGCTTGTTGCATACCAGGTGACGAATCAGGTTTTTGTGGACAACAGCACTTGGGGTGAGGCCGCACCAGTGTGGAGCAGGGCGGGACAATCTCTCTTGACTGGCTGGTGATGCCCTGATATCCCCCGGGACACAGTTGGCCCTCCTGGCTGCCAGGGCACTTCTGACTCACATTCCTCTTGCCCCTGACCAGGACCCCCAGGGCCCTTTCTGTGGCGCTGCTCTGCAGCCTCTCGCTCCCCAGTCTGTATGTATATCCAGGGTTGCCCCATCCCAGGTGCAGAATCTGGTACTTGCCCTTGTTAAACTTCATACAGTTAGCGATTGCTCATCTCTCATTTGTTGAGGTCTCTCTGCAGGGCCTCCCTGCCTTAGACGGAGTCAACAGCTCCTCCCGGTTTTGTATTGTCTTGCAAACCTGGTCTCCTGGTTTTGTGCCGTTGTGTGCCCACAGTGGTGGCTTAGGCAGGGCATTGCCTGTTGCTTCTTCCCCTGCAGTCAGGAGCCTGGCTGTGCCTGAGGCAGAAGAGTTGCTGTGCCACAGGCTGGGGGCACAGGCTTGCCCTGCAGGGAGGGCAGCCCCTCACTGGGCTGGGGTCTGTCAGGCCACCTGAGCAGTCTGTAGGCAAGGAATTCTAGTGGAAGGCGTCCTTGCCCATGGCAGGGCGGGTTGGAACTAGCTGATCTTTAAGGTCACTTCCAACCCAAACCATTTGAGGATTATAGGCTTCTAGGATTCTATGAATTTCCCAGAAGAAAACTTTGAAACCTTTTAATGAGAATTTTCTTTGAACAACTTTCCCCTTTCCTCACTACAAAGAGCTCATTGTCTTATTAATGTCTTAATACTGCTGTGTGTTTTTAAATTTTTTTTAGAAGGTTTTATATCTGGTGTTGCCCTTTCTTCCTGCATGCCAGGCCTTTCTTTTGTGAATATGAATTAGTGGCAAAACCAAAATCATTTCCCTCATGCTTGAATTGGAAGAGTTAACAGTTTAATAAATTGAGTGGATACTGTATTTTGCAGCAAAATGCTACAAAAAAACTATGTTAGCAAATGTTTAATAAATTTTCCTATGATGAAACATTATTCCAAATTGCTGTTGGTTGTTGGTTTTGTTTTAGGGTTTTTTTAATCAATTATATCACCTTTTTAGTGCCTTAAAAAACCAGTTAATTAATTGCTAATGACACAAAAGTGGAAGGAGTGGCTGATACACCAGTGGGTCATGCTGCCATCCAGAGGGACCTCAACAAGTGGGAGAAATGGGCAAAGAGGAGCCCAAAAAAGTTCACCAAGGGCAAGTGCAAAGTCCAGCCCCTGGGGAGGAACAGCCCCAGGCACCAGCACAGGCTGGGGGTGACCAGCTGGAAAGCAGCTCTGCAGAAAAGGACATGGGGGTCCTGGTGGACACTCAATTGAACATGAGCCAGCGATGTGGCAGCAAAGAAAGCATATGGTATCCTGGGCTCCACTAGAGGAGTATTGCCAGGTGTGGAAGAAGGTGATCCTGCCCTTTTTACTCAGTGCTGACAAGTCCACCCCTGGAGGGCTGGTGTCCAGCTCTGCGCTCTTCAGTACAAGACAGAGACATGGACATACTGGAGAGAGGCCAGCTAAGGGCCACTAAGATGATGAAGGGACTGGAGCATCTCTCTTTTGAGGAGTTCCTGAGAGAGCTGGGACTATCCAGCCTGGAGAAGAGAAGGCTCAGGGTGATTACTTCCAATGAAACCAAGATTAGGACTTTATTTCTCATATAGGAAAAATGACACAAAATGTTGCTGTGACAGTCATGTTCTTGCTTTGACCTTTGTTAGAAATGCAGACAGAGTGCCACCTTTCCAACCTCAAGTTTCCTATCTCCATTTCTCTGATGATTTGAAAGACCATAAGATGCCCTTACTTCTGTGGTGGAATCCAAACTGAGGACACCTGGGAGCTGCTCGTTCTGGGAAATGTTTCTGTAGAAAGGTATGTTAACGTTCTGAAAGTTAAATTTGGACTTTATTTGTTCTCCCTCGTGGCAGTAGATTATTTAGGTGTCTAGGGCTGTCAGTCATTTGACTCAAAGGCAGAAAAAAGCTATGAGAAGTTTCAGAGGGAGCAGTTGCTCAGTAAGATTTGAAATAGGATTCTGTCATTTGGTGGCACAGAATATTAAACAATCATTTGTGTACTCTCCAGGATGGCAATAATTTGGTGAAGTACAAAAGTCCTTGTCTTCAAAGAAGCTTTTGGAAATACCTGTGTAAAATCATTGATGGCTATATTTCTTACAGCTCCAGATTGGAACATTGAACTGAAATTTACTTCTAGCATCTCAAGAGCTTTCCTTGCATAAGCACTACCATGCATTTTGCATAGAATGATTTCTGCATATATGGATTTTGGATAGGGCTGTGTCATATAATGGATAAGACAAATCTTTAGAAGATACACCTCTAATTGTCCATCATTAAATTCAAACCTAACAATTTCTGACAAAGTGTTTCAGGGTTATGTTTCGAATGTTTTATTCAGTCTGACTTTTTTCCAAGCATCTCTTGTCTTCCTCTTTTGTGGCTAGACAGCTATATAAAATATAATCAACACAGCTACAGAATCATAGAATATATTGAGTTGGAAGGGACCTGAAAGGATCATTGAGTCAAACATCCTGGCCTCTGCACAGGATAACCCCAAAAATCGCAGAATATGTCTGAGCGTGTTGCTTCAGTATAGTTGTTTTAGTGTGTAAAGTATGTCTGAAACAACTTTTTCAATGAATTTCAATTTGGGTTTTATGTTTTCCAAGGTAGCATATATGAGATTCTCAAAAACATAGGGCAGAGCAAATAGGAGAATGGGATCAGTTCATTACACATTGACTGTCTTGCCTTCCTTCTCAGGTGAGGAGTCTTCACTCTCGCCTGCTCCAGCGTGAGGTCCTTCCCACAGGAGACAGTCCTCCATGAACTTCTCCAATGTGGGTCCTTCCCATGGGCTGCAGTTCTTCCCAAACTGCTCCAACACGGGTCCCTTCCATGGGGTGCAGTCCTTTGGGAACAGACTACTCCAGCGTGAGTCCCCTGTGAGGTCACAAGTCCTGCTGGCAAACCTGCTCCAGTGTGTGCTCCTCTCTCCACAGATCTGCAGGTTCTGCCAGGCACCTGCTCCAGCATGGGCTTCCCACAGGGTCACAGCCTCCTTTGGGCGTATCCAAGGGCTGCAGGTGGGTATCTGCTCCACTATGGACCTCCATGGGCTGCAGGGGGATAGCCTGCCTTACCATAGTCTTTAGCATGGACTGCAGGGGAATCTCTGCTCCAGTGCCTGGAGCACCTCCTCATTCTTCACTGACCTGGGGATCGGCAGAGTTGTTTCTCTCACATATTCTCACTTCTTCCTCCCAGCTGCTGGTGTTGCACAAGTTTTTCCCACCTGCTTCTTAAATATGGTGTCCTGAGGTGCCACCATCATCACTGATGGGCTCAGCCTTTGCTAGTGATGGTTCTGTCTTGGAGCTGGCTGGCATTGGCTCTACTGGACATAGGGGGAACTTCTCACAGAAGCCACCCCTGTATCCTGCCCCACATTACATGTCCTGCTGGGTGCATCTGTCCTCTGAAGGTGTCACGGCTTTGGCTGCCCAGGGCAGCTGTGAGTTGCTGAGCTGGGGTGGGACTGAGAGTGTCTGGTGGTGGGCTCTGGCACCGGTGACACCACAGGGGACAAGTCGCAGTTGGGGTGCTTATCAGGGCCTGGCCATGAGCAGTCAGGGGGAGGCTGGGTTGGACAAGGGCTGGGACAGAAACGTGGCCCCTACATCGAGGGCCTGCATCGAGGGCCCAGCCACCTGCCAGGAGCCTCACCCCCTCTCCTCCCTGCACCCAGCTCCACGTGGCTCCTATCCCTGCTCCCCCCACTGCCAGCTTTCTCCTTCCCAGCCCACTAGACCGCTTCTCTCCCTCCTCCTGCAGGCCATGGCTGCCCGAGTGTTCCTCTCTGTGGTGCGACACATCCTCATCCAGCGCGTGCAGGTGGTCAGTGATGAGCTGGACGAGGCCACACACGAGCGCATGCAGCAGCGTGCAGAGTTGCTGAGCCGGGAGATGACTCGTCTGCTGCAGGAGCTGGAGCAGAATGACATGGGCCAGAGACACCTGCTCTTCACTGCCATCCTGCACTGGCAGTGCTGGGCTGTAGCCCTTGCTGTGCTCTTGGGGCTGTGGTGGTGGCTCCGATTTTTGAGAAATCATCATAGAATTGTAGAATCCTAGAATGGTTTGGTTGAAGGGACCTTAAAGATCATCTAGTTCCAAGCCCTTGCCATAAGCAAGGACACCTTCCACTAGACCAGGCTGCTCAGTGCCTCATCCGAACTGGACTTGAACACTTCCAGAGATGGGACTTCCACAGCTTCTCTGGGCAACCTGTTCTAGTGTCTCACCACCCTCCTAGTAAAGAATTTCTTCCTAATGGCTAATCTAAACATACCTTCCTTCAGCTTACAGCCATTCCCCTTTGTCCTATCACTACATGCCTTTGTAAATAGTCCCTCTCCATCTTTCTTGTAGCCCCTTTAGGTACTGGAAGGCTGCTATAAGGTCTCCCCAGAGCCTTCATGTCTTGGTTCGAAGACAATGTATGCTAGGAGGCAGGACCTCTGATGGAATAGAAACCTCTCCCTCCCAGACTTACTGTGAATTGTAAAATTATGAGACTTTCAAGCAAAGTATAGAAATGAGTAACAGTTTTTACTAAAAAAACGGAGAACAGAAAAAAACCAGAACAAAACAACAACCAAACACAGAGAAAATGTCACCCAGAAGTCACTCTTACGCCTCCACACTGCAGAGGCAACAACAGAGTCCCAGTGCAGTCATGTGGTCCCGGCGGCAGGAAACAGGTGCAGGGCAGCAGGCAGGGAAAAATGTGTGGCAACTCCGGATGCTGTGGCGCAGGTGGATGTGTGGAAATGGCTGCTCTGGAGCTGGCAGCAGGCAAGCTCCATGTGGGCAGTGGGACTCACCAACTCTGGATGCTGTAGCATGGGCAGGTGCCAGAGTCTTGATCAGCGGAATCGGCTGCTGCTCTGGAGCTGGCAGTGGGCAAGGGATGGCAAAGGCTCCATACAGCAAGGGATGGCAGGTGGTGGAGGGGACTCCAGGGAGAGACAGCACAGCTCTGATGGGCATAGGCCTAGAGCGGCAGGGATGGGCAAAGCAGGAGCATGAAACAGGTACTCCGGTGGCTATCGGCAGCTTCCTCCCAACAGCAGTCCCGGGACAAAGAGAGCGAAACTGGAACTCCTGGCTCCCCTTATTTCCCCCAGTTATTGTGGGACCCCTTGTTCCCGGGGTCTTGTCTTTCCCCCCTGTCTGCTTCCCCCCACCCCGTGGCTGGTTCCCCAGGGGCAGCTGGACCACGCAGCACTATTGGCTAACGCCCCCCAAAAACCCATAGTGGCATGGGGAAATTCAACAAGAGAATCTAAGCTACAACACTTCTTCTGGCTGAACAATACCAGCTCTCTCAGCCTGGCTTTATAGGAGGGGTGTTCCAGCCCTGTGATCAACTTAGTGGCCCCTCCTCTGGATTTGTTCCGACAGTTCCATGTCTGTCCTGTGTTGGGGGCCCCACACCTGGACACAGCACTCCAGGTGGGGTCTCATGAGAGTGGAGTAGAGGGGCAGAATCAATCACCTCCCTTGACCTGCTGGTCACGCTGCTTTTTATGTACCCCAGGACACTGTTGACCTTCTGGGCTGTGAGAACATACTGCCGAGACACGACAAGCTTCTCATCTGTTCTCCACCCAGCCTGTACTTGTGCTTGGGATTGCCCCAAGCCAGGTGCAGGACTTTGCACTTGGCTTTGTTGAACTTCATAAAGTTCACACAGGCCCACCTCTCAAACCTGTCAAGATCTCCCTGGATGGCATCTCTCCTGTCCTGCATGCTGACTGCACCACTCAGCTTCGTGTCATCAGCAGATTTGCTGAGGGTGCACTCGATTTAATCCCATTGTCCATGTCACCAATGAAGACGTTAAACTGACTGGTCCAAATACCAATGCTTATGACTGTGTAAAGCCCGTTCAGCACTAACACTATAATAAATGAAATAAAGACACAAATGTTTGCCTGCTGCATCTTCTGTTCCTTAGCTAGCACTATTTTTAGACAGAAAAAGGTTATCATAAAACAAGAAGTTTAATGTTGATGCTCACCACTTTAGCTTCTAAATTTTTACTGAGCACTAATTCATTTTGGATCAACAGATGATAGGAATCATCATATTCAGACCCTTAAGCGACAAAATGACTGAAGTGTCTACTAAAACTGAGAACTACCAGTATTACTGTCCTCCTGTGCACACTTCACTTGTTTGCACACCAGTATTTGCAAACCTGAATCCGCCATCTCAAACTCCCATCTCATATCAACAAGGATACGTAGCATTTTTTTCCCACATCCTAAGATACATGGAGAGGAAAGAACGGGATTTTATTCTCCTTTGGATTGAAATTATTTAAATTTCATTAAAGGAGGTACATTGCTTTTTATGTTTTACTTACATGCAAGATGTCATTGACCACAATGTCTTTTTCACGAATCCAAGAACACTCACGAGTCACCGTGATTTCTCATGCACAGTACAATGGTTCTACATTTATTTAGTAACAACACTGAATCCTCTGCAAAGGTTTCCTGTAAGTTCAGAGCAGGAGAACAGCCTACATGTCATTGTTCTTTCCTTCTGCAAGGTTCAGTCACATCCTTAGGTCTCCTTTTAGAAAGCTAACAAACTGTGTTAGAAGAAAAAAAAATCTTTAATGGAGAAGCAGTGCATTCAAGCAAACATACAGCACTGACTGAGGCCACAATTCAATTCTTTGGCTCGTTTTCTGCAGTGACACAGACAAGAGGACTACACAGTTTTTTTTCCCGTTAGAAGCAAAATCTGGTGCTCTTCATAGCTAGACAACTTCATCAAGGAATTTCAGAGAGAAAGGCTTTAATGAGGAGTCAATTAACACAAACAAATTTCCCGAAATTGCTATAATTAAAAAAACCCCACCCCCGACAACCAAACATTTGGCAAAAAGCAGAAAGTTCAACTACCTTTAAAGACAATGCTTTTCTATAGAGCGAGTTCAGTCTAAAATTAGGATCTATATTTGTTTCCTTTGGTCCTTCTAGCACTTCAAATAAAATAAAAGTCTTTACCCTATTAAGCCATGATTGCCAGCAGAAGAAACAGTTCTTGCCTTATTTTCTCTCTTGTACTAACAGGAACACCACTGGGTTCACGTGGGTAACTTCCCTGGTTAAAACTGCTTTAACCCCACAAGTTGTTAAGTTTCTCGAGCCTGTTCTGCTCAGCCCAGCCAGTACACAGGCTGGGGCAAGCAAAACTCTTAACTTAAGCTATTCCTAGTTACACAACATACTACTATAGTTCATTTCATCACACTGAAATGGATTGACCTCTTTAAATCATCTACATTATACACTTGCCCAATCACAATAACTAAGCAATTGGGATTAGAGCACCTCAGTCAACAATGAAGTAACATCCCAGATCTGCAGAGTTAAAATCTGTTAAAGCCTGGAAATAAAAGTGAAGTTATTAGAAAACTATCTGTTTGATAGGACAAGCATTTTATCTTTATTGTGTTTATAATTTTATTTTAAATTAACATTGTATCCTACCTCCAGTAGAGATGACAGTGTTGATTTGGGAAATGCAAGATCCCAAAGATAAGTGGTAAGAAATAATTCAAAACACATAGTTTTCACCACAGAGAAGATAACAGCTTGCCAAATATTGTGATGAAGTTTGACAGATGAACCAAGAATAGAAAGTAAAAATTATTATATGCTGCTATTATTCAGAAACAGAAGATGTACAGGCATCTCAGCATTATTTTGTCAAACACTGTATAGAGATCTGAGTATTCACTTTGTTCTTAAATAGGTGTAGATGTTATTTACAAGTTATTTGTCCCCAGATGATGATTCATGTAAATATTTGTGTTAAATCTTTTTTGCCACTGTCACGGTTTCACCTAGTTGTCGTAAGAAAAATTTTCAAAATGGGAAAGGAAGAACTCCCACGAAAACTTGGTATAATGAGGGGCTAGTTGGGAGTTTGTATCACCATATAGAATACATATATCTTGTTAAAACTGGAAACATATCTGCCATTTTGATACCTTTGTGTTTCTCTAGTTAGATCTCCAGATTTGAAGAACTCAGACTGAAAATGCCTCCCTTAGAAACAGATTTAAAACATAAGCTCAATTCTAACCTCAAATTATTTGAATGCAGTTGTCTTCAGCTGGAGAAGAAAGCTCAGATGGTTGTAATTACTAAAGATTGCTTGCCATTAGATGCAGGCACATAAATTAATTTCCTTTTATAATAAAGTAATGCCACTGCAGTTATACATAAGCCCTAAGGTAATTTGGGCTTAAGCAAACAGAAATTCACACAGGAAATGATGGACAAATTTACATAGGAGTTGAACACATGTTTCAATTGAAAATGAAGGGTTCCGAAAACAATATATTTATAATCCCCTCAAAGGGCTCAGCCATTTCCTGTCTGTGATGATCTAAACAGAAAAACTATGCAAAACAGAGTAAACATTCTTTGCTAACAGCATTATTAAGAATTGTAATTTAAGGTGGTAACATCTGACAAACTAGAGATGTAGTGATGACTTTCAGTGAATAAAACTGGTAATACTTGCATATCCTTTTTCATCTGTATTTTTAAAAGGCTAATGATCAATCTTCTTACTTCACAGAGGGAAACAGACACTAATTCCGGCAGAAATGCCTTGCTAAAGTTTATGCACTCCTGGTTTGTGAAAAGCCAGGAAGAAAAGCCCATTCTCCTGAGATGCAGTCCTGTGACCTATCCACTGGACCATGCTACTTCCCAGAATACTGTAGTTTTTAGAAAGCCCTCTATGAAGCAATTTTTCATAATTAAAAACAAACCAAACGTCACAGCAAATATTTCATATGTTAGAAGTTTCATCTGAGGGTCAAAATTAACTTTCCTAAATTACATATTTCCTTGTGGATATTATTCCGAGGCCCTGAAAAGTAAAACTACATCTCGTAAAAATACCCCCCAAGGAACAAGATCCTTCATTAATTCCTTAAAGGTTTAGAATAATTGTTTTTAACTCCAGAAAAGTCTTTCAACTAACTGGATACTCTCTGATGTCAGCTCCTCAAGACTTGACACAAGAAAAAAGTTCTATGTGCATGCAATTAATCTTATATTTTATCACCCCATATTTTAATAATTTTCATCGCTTTGGGACCTGCATCCTAAAATGATACTAGCTCAACTCTGTAGTATTCAGATTTTGTCTGTTTTTGTAGTTTTTAAAGTACTTGTTATAATTTTATCTTAACCTAATTTATGGTATGATATACAAAATGGTTTATATTGGGATTTCAATAAATACCTTAAATACAATAGAATTGTTAAGGTTGGAAGGACCTTTAAGATCATTAATTTCAACTGTTACCCTTGCACTGTTAAGTCCACCACTAAGCCATGTCCCTAAGTGCCATGTCTACATGTCTTTTAAATACCTCCAGGGACAGTGACTCGACCACTTCCCTGTGCAGCCTGGTCCAGTGCTTGACCTTTTCAGTGAAGACATTTTTCCTAACATCCAATCCAGACCTCCCCTGGTGCAACTTGAGACCGTTTCCTCTTACCTTTTCTCTTGTTACATCGGAGAAGAGACCGAGCCCTGCCTCGCTACAACCTCCTTTCAGGCAGTTGTAGAGAGGAATAAGGTCCCCCCCGAGCCTCCTTTTCTCCGGGCTAAACAATCCCAGTTCCCTGAATTGCTCATTATATTCATGCTCCAGACCCTTCAACAGCTCTGTTGCCCTTCTCTGGACACGCTCCAGCACCTCAGTGTCTTGTAGTGAGCGGCCCAAAACTGGACACAGGATTTGAGGAGCAGCCTCAGCAGCGCTGCATACAGGGGGATGATCACTGCCCTGGTCCTGCTGGCCACGCTATTGCTGATACAAGCCACGATGCCATCTGCCTTCTTGGCCACCCGGGCACACTGCTGGCTCATGTTCATTCGGCTGTCGACCAGCACCCCCAGGTCCTTTTCTGCTGGGCAGCTTTCCAGCCACTCTGTCCCAAGCCTGTAGTGCTGCCTGGGGTTGTTGTGACCCAAGTGCAGGACCCAAGTGCAGGACCTGGCACTTCACTTCGTTCACTCGTACCATTAGCCTTGGCCCGTGGATCCAGCTTGTTCAGATCCCTCTGTAGAGCCTTCCTGCCCTCCAGCCAATCATGCTTTCAGCTGACTTGGTGTCAGCTGCAAACTGACTGAGGGTTACACTTGATCCCCTCATCAGGGTCGTCAGTGAAGAATATTAACCAAGACTGGCCCCAATACTGAGCCCTGGGAACAACGCTCATGTCCAGCCACCAGCTGGATGTAACTCCATTCACCACCAGTCTGGGCCCAGCCATCCAGCCAGTTTTTTACCCAGTGAAGATTGCACCTGTCCAAGCCATGAGCAGCCAGTTTCTCCAGGTGAAATGTTGTGGGAAATGGTATCAAAGGCTTTACTGAAGACCAGGTAGACAACATCTACAGCCTTTCCCTCATCCATTAAGTGGGTCACCTTGTCACAGAAGGAGATTGGTCAAGCAGGACCTGCCTTTCCTAAATCCCTACTGTCTGGGCCTGATCCCCTGGTTGTCCTGTACATGCTGTGTGGTGGCACTCAAAACAATCTGCTGCATGACCTTCCCCAGCACCGAGGTCAGACTGGCAGTTCTTTAGTTCCCTGGATCCTCCTTCTGGCTCTTCTTGTAAATGGGCATCACATTGGCCCAGTCAGCTGGGACCTATCATCACCATTATTCAGCTCTAGACAACCAGAACACTCCCTAACATACAGAGCTACCCTACTGCCTCTCCTTTCTTGCCTATCCCTTCTAAAGAAGATGCCTATCCCTTATTCCCATCTGCTGCAGCACGCCAGTTGTGTGAGTCATTCTACCATGTCTCTGTGATGGCTACTATAACACAGTTTTCCTGCTGCACAGTAACTTCCAACTCTCCTCTTTGTTGCCCATGCTGTGTGCATTGGTCTACATGTACAGCAGTTCGGCTGTTGATCCTGCTGCCTTTATTTTTAGGGAGAAGCTCTTACTCCTATGTGACCACTCTCAGGCACTTCTGTGGTTTCTAATACATAATAACCCCCGTGTCTTTGCTGCCACGTGGATCTCCATCCACCACTTCCACTGAGATAGCAGACTTGAAGGACCTCATTAGCACACTCTCCCTCTAACAGCAGTGTGGTGACCTGAGGCTTATCTCTATCGAGCCTGGGTTTATCCCCTTCCCCCTCTAAATCTAGTTTAAAGCTCTCTCAATGAGATGTGGTAATTCCTGAGCAAAGATCCGTTTCCCCCTTTGAGACAGGTGTACCCCATCTCTTGCCAGAAATGCAACCATTCAATCTTCAGGCAAGAAAAGTAATTTAGGGAAGCTCTCATTATATTTCTTACCAAACATTTCAAGGGAACTTCAGAGGAGAAGGTCTGATAGAATAATGCAGCACCTTTGTCCCAATAATCACAGAATAAATCTGAATGGCTCTTCTCCAAGCCTGCACACAGTAAGGAAATCTGGTACTCTTATCAGGAATTACAGCTTAATGCTTGGTATTTGACTGTCACAAATATGCATATATTTCTTGGGATTTTGTTGATATCAGTATGTATAAATTGTTTAAAAATGCAATTTGCATACATGAGAAATGCAAGCATAAGGAACAGTTAAAAAAAGAAAACCAGAAGAACAGGAAAAGGAAGAAGTTCAAGCACAACTGAGCATTTTAGCATTCCGTAATTTTAATATATTGGCAAATACTGTTAGATGAAAAAATTTTGTTCATTAAGTTTTTTATTCATTAAAATGTGAAAGGCACTCATATTGGAATGCATGCTTGTTTCAAAAATCTAATTAAAGAGAATCTATTTGTATGTGCTTTAGTACGTACTGTATTACTTCACCTGTCAGTTACCTGATATATGGTACTCACTTGCACAAATTAATTTTTAAATAAAAAGTGGGTGCAAATATGGAAGAACAAATTGATGTATTTGTTGATACACAGCATGCATTGTTCTCCAAGAATTCTCTTATTCCTAACGTTTTTGAAATCTCAAAACTGTTTGGTAGAATTAAGGCATACTATCTATCCATTGATGATTCTCCAGCATTCAGGATACTCTTGTGTGTGTGTGTAGATATGGATGACTCCTCTATGGTAATCATCTTTGATGCATGGAATTTGGATCTCAGAATCTGGAATAATGTTAGCATTAAAATGGTTGATCAAAGACAAGTGCACTGTTATTTTTGTTCCAAGAAAATTAATAGTTTTGAATATTCAAATGCCAAAGCTTTATTTTCCTGCCTCCCCACCACTGCCATTCTGAAAGAAGAATGAAACTGTTCTCCTATCAAACTGCACATCTGACAATTATCCTATATCGTTGGATGCTGCTGCTGCCTTAAAAGTTTTGATGAATTTCTGCTTCAGGGTATCTGCATTTCCCTGCTGAATTACAAATTTTCATTGTATAACTTGCATCTTAGCTTCAAATACACTGGAATCCATTTGGATGAAAAGCCCCAAATGAGTAATAGCTATTAAAATTTCCAGATCAAAACAAAAACAAAACCCACATCAAGGCAGAGTTAAGGCTGAAAAGAAATATCAGTTACTTAAGGTATAAAGCATAATGGCATATTGTATAAAGCATAAATTATCCCAAAAGTAAACATTCCAACCCCTCCCGGAAACTCAGGATTAAGGACAAAAACTTAAAAGAAATCCAAACGTCTTATATTATTGAGATTCAGTATGAAAGCTTCCAAAACAAATCAAGATCAGCCCTGCAGCAGCACCATGTTGTAAGCCAGCAATTATGATTAATGCATTCAGTATTTGTGGCCTGAAATTAGCCTAATACATATTTAAGAGATATTAATTTTTCATCTTGTTGTGACTTTCACTGCAGAACTGGTCCATACTTGACTACTTAAAAATATAAAATGTGCATCATGAGTGCGATGCTATAAGCAAAATACTGCTGTACCATGGATAAATGTTTCATTACTGTGAGAAGAAACCATTTCTGGCTGGACCAGTAAACCCAAATCAGGAAAGGCTCCATTAGATTTAATAACTTGTTAAAAGATAAACAAATGAGATTTCAATTCTTAAAATTAAACACAGATATTAAAATCTGAGAAACAAACTTCTTATACTGCATAGCTTACCTATCTAATCTAACTGAGTAGACAGAACTTTTCTACAGAACAATAAGAAAAAGAGTAAGAGAAGATAAATGCTTGCCAAAAATATCAAGGCCCAAAATACTCAGTCAGTTTCAAAATTCTTTTATTGCAGTTGGATGAGATAAATATCTAAGACCAAAATCCAGGAAGTCACATTTATTTTTCTCTTGGAACAAATCTGCAAACTGGTTGTGTTTTATGATAAAGAACAAAAAGTTGCACTACATTTCAGAACATTTTGTTCTTTAAAACTGTTCAGACAGGTGGGAAATATTAAAGTACTACAAAATTAAATGAATAATTTTCCACTCCAGCTTCATTTCCCAAATTGAACAAGTCCAAGCGAAAGAAACTATGATATTTTCTGCTTTGGAGATGCATATCAGCTGGTGATGCGCTTCAAGCTATATTAATTTGATTAAAAAGTTTATCCTTAATAACCTGAGACATCAATCCATGTATAGCTTCTATGGTGGTCTTGCAGCTGAAAAACAAGCATAAATTCAATGTTGGACAAAACCTGAACAGAACTGTCATTTCCTTTGAAGATATTCAGCTGTTTTGGAAGTTCAGGGTGCCCATAACCCCATGAATCTTAACCACTGTCCAGAAAGGAGAAGTCACGTACAGCAATTTAGCCATTGTTGCCAATACCCTTTTGTTACTTAAAAAGCAAACTGACTATACACCCACATGGACCAATTCCAGAAAACTTCTTTGGCAATTTAGGACATCTTATGTTAACAATAGCAAGCGGGCTCTATGGTCCTCTGAACTGAAAAATAAAATTAAAAAAAAAAATCTTTGGAGGAATGGAGCTACCAGCTGTTGTTATCAACACCTGAAGGCTCTCTCCGTTCTCTACCTTATCTCCTTCGCCCAACCCCAGGACAGTAGTGCACGGTAATCAAGGCTCCTTTGAGAAACTTTGAAGGAAACATTAAAGGAATAGTTTATAGAACCAATTAGTTCTCGGTCAAAATATGTAACACGTGCAAAACCCCTAAACAGCTGAGAGGATTCTTACTGATCCGAGTTTTCCCCAGTGTCCGGCTTAGGGGGATGTAGTATCAAGCTAACAGATAAAACCAGAATATACAAATGCAAAAGATGAATCAGCCCTGAAGGCGTGGAGAACAGGGGCAAATTACTACTAGCTAGATAAAGGAATCTTATGGAAAGGAAGCTGACCAGGAGCACAACTTGGCTAATCCATATGTACCCTTAGAAAACGGCTTCAGTAACAGATCTCACACATCCCAGTGTAAGTACCTTTATCCTAATGGCTTACAGCACTGTTTTTCCTAAAACAGGTACATCCAATAATCCTTTAGTAAACTTTGCAACCTTATTTTCTTCAAAGTAACTTAGGTGCCACCGAATCAACTGTTCTGTGTCTGTACAAGCCTTTTACTGTCTTTTCTCTTAGGAAAGATTACTAATAGAAGAAAAACATGCATCTGTTAAAGTCTTACAATTTGTTTTGGGAACTACAGTAGCTTTTGTTACACAGGAAAGCAGAATTCATGACAACAACAATCCCAGTCTTAACAATTTATAAACTAAATACTGACGAAGACTAAACAAAAACAGAGAAGTATCTGCAAGAAATAATATAGTAGGATGATCAGAGGAGTTATTTCTTAGAATAATTGTAAGCAGGTGAGAGCAATGGTAAAATGAGATCAGTATTACTGGACACCAAACAGGGAACAAAATTGATGCAAATTCGCCAGGAACTCCATCCTTCTAGTGTCTTTTAAGCATTGCTATTCTGTTTCACTAGAGGAACTAGGAGGTGTCACTTAACCTGGCTGTTATGAGCTAGCAACAACCTTCACTTCATAGCAAATGTATTCTGCAACTGAAATAATCTAAACAAGTATTAACTTCTATAAAGTCACCCCCCTTCAAGTAGATCATGTTTGTCAGGAAGCTTGTAAAAGCTGCTAACTTTCCATAACAAGGAAACAAATGCACAGACGACACAAGGACAACAGCAACTCTGGTTCTGTTTAGCAATGACCATATTCATTTGCAGATATTCCCCCACTGCTTACTGGGGAACAAAGGCTTGTCCAACACAGGCTGACTCCTCTCTTTATTAAGTCAAAGCCTGTGTCCACCTGAGTCAGAGTGAGCAACACGTAAATAAAGCAATTTCTGTTCACACAAGATCTCATTTTTTTCCTCTTTGTTTTTTTTTTACCTACCTAATAAGTCACCACTCACCTGGTATCTCAAAAATCAGTCCCTCAGTAAAGCTGCTACTACCGCACACATTGCTAACGTGGAGATGTGTTGGGGGGGAAAGAACACCAGAACACTGTTTTATGTATCAGGATAAAACGAAGAGGAAGAGGGCCAGAAAAACCTCAAAATTTGAAAAGTAGAACATCCCAGCTTTTGTTCAATTTTTGCAGTCTGTGCCAAGGTATTCTACAGAATTGTTCCTTACTAAATGGAATTATTATCTCTCACTCAGAACACTCCTAAGATGCCAGCAGGCGAGTCCTGCCTTCTCCACAGATGGATCTGGAATTGCACGTGCATGCACAGTGCAGTATTCCTTGGTTTTTAAGGTCTGAAATTTGCCAAATACAATGTTCTTGAACAACCCAACTGTATGACTTGTTGGATACTATTACCTTGTATTAAAGATTTTACTTGGAAAAATGGTGACTATAATTCTGTACACCCAATGAGAATAACTTCATTAACTGATAATAGCAAGTATTTGCTATCAGGCAAAATAGCCAAATATAAAGGCCAGAATATCTGTAATCTACTTCCTAAAAGCAAAACAACAAGAACCCCCTTCCTCATTTGTGGAAAAAGGATATATTAACTAAGAAACATTAAAAAAAGACAGTTCTTCATTTTTAAGAGTAAAAGTCTTACACATGTGTAAACTAAACTTACTGGACTGTTAGCACTAGTTCTTAAAATCATATTCTATACAATAATTTTATTTACTGTTAGTTTAAACCTGATTAACCACAAAAATGTGTTGTTTTCTATCAATGTTAGAATTTTGCACTTAACAGAAAACATCCTTTTATTGTTTGCCATATTCTGATGGAATTTTACTGGGATTTTTTGTTCAATAAACTAGACTTGAATTTATTCCAGAAAAAAGATTGAAAAGTCTTAAACTTTCAAAAATAACTAATGACATTTGGAGTATCTCATTCATATCTATAATCTAATAATTCTTATCTCTAATCTTGTCAGGTTGCAATTTAATTGGCATGTTACAATTACTGGCATGATAAAAGTTTAAAACAAAGTAACACTTTTTACAGAGAAGACAAATATGTGCATTATCTTACCTGTCTCTTGTTGCTTTTGCAAGTTTGTCTTCTGATTTCTTGTCATGAGTCTCTAAACCCAGCATGAAACTGCCCCTTCCAAGCTGAGCTTCTGACTGTTCTAGTTTTTCAGACAAATCAAAGACTTGGCCAGTGGTGTAGTCGGCATTCTTAGGAGAAAGAAGGTAATAAACATATTGAATTCTAAGCTATACATTCAAGCCTTTATACACAAAATAAAACCTAAAAAGAGCTTTTAGGAGTGTAGTACTGCATATTTTAACCTATATCTGCAGTTGAAGTGATGCAGAACACGAGCGGCATGAGTGGTGGTTGAGAGAACAGAAGCTGAACCTCAGACAAATTCTCAATCCCTAAAGCCCGAAATGGGCGCTCTTTACTACTTTTAAGCCGTGCCCTAAGTTACGAAAGAGTAAGTAAAACTCTGTTGGTTCTGTCCAAGAGAAAAGGTATAAAACTGTGTTCTACAAAAGGAAGGTTTTGATGCTGTTACACTGAAGGTCTACTTCCAGTCTTTTGGTTGCAACCTTGTTTTAACAGTCCCATTGACTGCTTTTTTAAAAACTGTCGACTTATTGAACACCATTATTTTAAGGCTTACTATTAATTTCAGTGCTGTATAGAGATACAAGGCTAAAAGGTGTTTAAGACAAAACTTAAGTGTATAGAGAGAACTCAGTAACATTAAATGTAAGTTATTCCCACCTCTACAGAGCAGGCACGAGAAATGTGTTTCAGTATTTAATTAGGAAAACCTCACTTTCTTGTATAATCTGATAGATTCTTAGTGTGGGATCTGTCTTTATCAGTGTCCTGCTAACCATTTTAAAGTAGAGGGTCTGGCTTTTAGCACTCTTGAGTGAATAAATGCACACAACAACATACTATGGTACTTACAGTAAGTAAACTAGAAGAACTGAGAGTGTTCACCCAGTACTTGTTCCACAAAAGCTCAAGCAATTTACGATCCAAAGATGATTTAAAGTATGAGACTTCTAAAGCATAATACCTTCAAAAACAAACATGCAAACAAAATAAGCTTCCACCTAAATATGTCCTTTGAGTGTCACACACAAAATACATGCAACTCAAAAAATCCTTATCGATGGTGAGTATCTTCAAAAACTCAAAGCCCTGAACAATTAAAAATGTTACCCCCGGTTCCAATTCTAACTCTTAAGATTTTCCATAAGTAACTCATATATAGCTTATATAACAGGAATACATAATCCCCACACACAGTGCTGTGTTCTATTTAATGAAATTGCTAGGGTTTTTTAATTACTCTCTTAACAACTTCTTGTGCAATGCAGTGATGCCCTTTTCCATGCCTGGAATACTTCAATACTGTAACAACTTACAGTTGATTGCAGTTTTGCATATGCCACCTCTAACTCCTTTAGGAACACTTGGTAGCAGTAAAAGTTACAAATAGGCAAACAATCTTACGTTCCACCACACCTATTTTGAAAGCCAGGCTTTAGTGGTGCTACAAAATTCACAAGAGATAATAGAGCAGATAGAAAGCTGAGCTATGTAAAGTCGTCAGTGTAGGTGAACTACAGCAACACTTAAGAGTTATATTAAACTTTATTTTGATCAGGAAATTCTTGCGCAGGTTATCAATAGTCCTGTTACCTCTTGCTTTCTCTGTAAAGTTATTTTGGTCGGCATTTCTGTAAGAAGTCCCATCAGAGATAACAATGCTATAAAATCTACCAACTCACCCAGTTTAATACTTCTGGAATATAGCAAATACCATTATTGCACATATGTAACAAAAAATGAGATACTAAGCCAGTTCTTCAAAGAGATGTGTGGCAGATTCAAAATTAGAAATCCAGGTTATTTGAGGAACAATGTACTTACTAAAAAGATAAAATGGAAACGATTTAGCATTGGGCTTTCAACATGAACTAAAGGAGAAAAGTTGGATTAAGATTATCCAGACTGCTACTGCTACTGTGAAGCGACTAGTAGTCATTGGTATTTCAAACACATAGGATCATTAACAGTCTTAGGAGAATTGGCTGAGGGAGATGGGGTTGTTTAGCCTGGAGAAAAGAAGGCTTGGGGAGACCTTATCTCTCTCTACAACTACCTGAAAGGAGGTTGTAGACAGGTGAGGGTTGGTCTCTTCTCCCAAGTAACAAGCTCAGGGTAAGAGAAAACAGCCTCAAGTTGCACCAGGGGAGGTTTGGATTGGACATTAAAGGGACAAAACCATGAAAGGGTTGTCAAGTATTGCAACAGGCTGCCCAGGGAAGAGTCACTGGAGGTATTTAAAAGATGTGTAGATGTGGCCCTTAGGGACATGGTTTAGCGGTGAATTTGGCAGTGCTGGATTAACAGCAGGATTCAATGGCCTTAAAGGTCTTTTCCAACATAAATGCTCTATGATTCTATGACCATCATTCAAGTTCTCTAAACTTTTAATCCTTAGTCTACCCATACTACAGAGAGGACACCACCACTCTAGTCTTTTGCATTATCAGTAATTTATTAATGTGATAAGTTTCTAGTTTTAATTCCCTCTCCTGCCTAACTGCTGTTCCATTCTATGAAAGGCTGGAAAATACTTTCTTGGTTTGGATGGAAAGCAATGACTCGTACAAGAAGCCAGCTTCCTGAGATGGATATTATAATGATAATTACTAAGTGCCGCCAACTTCAAAAAAACCCCTATCAAATGTACTCTTCCAAACTGACCACCTCTGAAATAGAAAGAATAATACATGTTCTCCTTTCATGCTTAAAACCATGGGCTTATGGCCAATGCCAGACTGTTAAGAACTCTGAAATGACAGGAAGATTACAGTTCTACAAAGATTTCTGTGTAGCTCCTGTTCTGGACCTTTCCTCAAATTGGATAGGAAGGCCAATTCCAATTGTTTTGATTTCTTCATCACTTCAGAGTCAAACTTTGCATTCAACTATAAAAACATTTAAGATCAGATATCCATGCACCAAAAACATGAAAAACCCCCACTATGCAACAGCCTATAGGGTGGTGTCAATGAGGTCTGCAAGTTCTCCGTACACAGATACCGAAGGCAGAATTGGAACCAAGCCATTGTTGAAAGAATTGGTCCCATCTTTCCTTAGCTGCTTTGCAAATGCTTTGTCTCCAACATCTGTCTCTGCTTTCCCTCTCACCTTAGCTTAACCAGCAAGGACGTGTGTGCTCCCACAAGTTAGGCCAGATCAGGGGACTGACCTGGCAAAACAAATGCCCTGACAAATAAATAAATGGTAGGTATGAAGTGAAGCACATACGTCTGAGGACAGAAGAGCTGAAAAAAGAATGGTTAAAACTAAACTACCTTTTTAATTTATGGAACGTAAACTAGCAGCAGAGAAAAAGCAGTAATTCTTCCTGTTACTGATCTTATCCTTGAGGTTGCACCACTTTCCAATCCTACCAGAGACAGAAACAATCTTAACATGCCCTGTGATGCAGGATAACGACATTCTCACAAGAGCAGATGGATTACAGGCTCCCCAGCCCTTCTGATCACTCTACATTTGAGCCTTTCTTCCCTGCCCTAACAAGGCACCACTACTAAAAGGTGTCCAGAAATCAACTGCTAAAGCTTTTAATCCGGTTCATCTTTCCAACAGTTCTCTCTTAAAACATCTCCTGCTAAATGCAAGTAACACTTTTGCACAAAACCAACAGTGCTAAAGTAACACTGAACTTCAAAATTTGAAACACTCCAAGGAATTTACTTTTCTGTACTGAATCACTAACCTAAACACAAAAATGCTGAAGTTGTAAGTTTTCCTGTTACTTACTGTTTACAATGTACACCAAAGTCTTCTATTTTATTAAGTGGAATAGTCTGGTATTCAGAGGGACCTTCATCCGGAGGTTTATAGCCCTAAAAATTCAACAAAAGGCAAAGATGACATAGTAATTCTGGGACTTTTTTTAATGCCTAAACCCTTGGAAACACTTCACAAAAAAAATCTAGTTTATGCAATTCTAGTTTATTTTTCCTAGGAAAAATGACAATTCGCCCAGTACTCTGAAATTCAGAATTTTCTTGGATCTCAGGTTTACATTTGGCTTTACTAGCAGTCATTAATTTGCAGGTCTATCAGAAGCAAACCAGTGGTCAGCAGCTGAGTTTTTTCAAACAAGTAACACGGTAGACTATAATTAGACCAAAGAACGGGCAAGCTTCTTCTAAGATAATATTTCTCTACCTATTCTTTGAAATAATTTCAATCCTCTTTGAGGGAAGATTGGAGATGTGAGAAGAGGGAAGAAAAATCCATGCCTTGGATATGCCTTAGGGATACCCAGAACTTCAGTTACTTATTTAGCCAAGAGGATGCCACTCACAGCTACCGACTAAGCAAAAACTGCCTGCAGTCCACTGTGAGGACTCCCTAAAAATAGGCTTCTAATGTACATTTTCTAGACATGATTTGGTTTCAGGTGCAAGATTCTTCTCCCTGCTCAAAATTCTGAAAGTATTTCTGAAGTGGTTTTGCCCACAGAATTGAATACGCTGAATGACAAACTGTTCTAAGAAGTCTTTCATGTTTTTGTCAATACAAAAATAATGCTTGGGTGCAACTGAGGACCTTTCACAAACATTTTTGTTAACTACAAGATTTAATTTTTATTAAACAATTAATTTTGTTAATTGTTTTACTGGACAGCTGCCTGAAGTTCTGGATGAATCAACAGCAACTGGGTATTTAACAGATCCACCTGAACTTTCTTAGATTGAAATTAAATAACACAGTTATACCTCTGCCAGGATTATACACAAGAAACTGCATTTGGAGATCTAGATCGCTTCCATATTGTTTAATTGACTTTTTTGTACAGTATTTTGTGAAGATTCCTAATATTTATTTGAAAGCTAAATAGATATTTGAGAAAAAGAAGATTCAAAACTGAAAAGCAAATTACAACATTTTAAACATGCTATTAACATTTGGTTTTAAGTCTAAAAAAATAAACAGAGAAGAATTAACATAAATCTATTTTGATGAGTGCTACCCATCCACCAAAAAATGGCTTTATGGTGCTATATAATTTTAGGACAGCTCCACAATCTCGACAGTATATTTGATTTAACACTGCCAAAACTCTATGAAAATCAAACCAGAAATCCACTTTTGTAAACATAATGAATATCCAAAGGCATGCAGTAACCAATATATCAGCATGTCTTCCTTTTTGAATGAACAATGACATAGAGTACAGCACAGCAGATCAAACTGCAGTAATCTTCAGAACCAAGCTATACTTATTTAAAGACAGTTGAGTGATCACACACTAGATGATTTTAACTATTTACCTTAGGATATGTCCTAAATGCTCCAAGATTTACTTTTCCTGCAGATATTGTTCTTGTTGGGTCAATCTGTAGAAATACAGGTAATACTCATTATATGCATTTTATAAATTATTACAGGCATAAACTAAGTTTATAGTAATGGTATTTCAGAAATGTAATTCATGCAAATTGTAGTAGTTTTGTCATAAATGGTATTTTTTCTGTTGGTATGAAACTCTCTAAACAGATGGGAATAGCAATAGCCTGCTGTTGGCCATTTTTTCAAACTAATTTTCCTTGTTTACAAAGTACTTAAAAGAAACTGCACTTCAGAACAGTCAGCCAGTACTTACAACCACTGCTACGAAGGGTTCTTGAAATTGCTGATTAAGCATCTGGGTGCTGACGTCGATTCCCGAGAGCCAGCAGCCGTAGCCAGGGTGACTGTGATACCAGCCGATGGCATTTTCTAGGCGTCCGACCTAGGAACAAGGAAGGGAAAAGGCCGAGTTCATCTCCGGTCCCAAAGTACCGGCTGCCCTCCAGCGGCCCTTCCAGCACACTGCAACGCCGCGGGAGGATAAACAGGAATTTCTAATGTTGCTCAATTATTCCCTAGAAACCGTGCACGTGTAGTATTGGCATTCTCTGCTACAGCTGCTGCCACAGAACAAGGACTTTCAAGGAGTTAGGAACTGACCTTCAGTGACAGCTGAAGTACAGAAGACGTTCCACACAGTGAGGTGGTGAGCTGGGACTCCTCAGCAGCATGAGGAACTTTTTAGGGTGGTTATGATACAAGTATATATAATCTCATATGGAAGATTAGCAGAGGATGAATTGTTTAGTACAGTAACACGTCTCAGAGGCATATACTACTAGATTAGTGGTAGGTATAAAAATTAACTCGAAAGGCATATTTTCGAACACCAGAAATGACAGAAATTAGTGCCCAGAGCCAGCTCTAAAAGCCCAAAGGTGAATTTTTGACACATTTTTATCAGATAAAAACTGAAACCAGGAGTTTCCAAATAATACCCCTGGCAATCTAAATATCTCTAAAAATACTGGAAGAAAAGGAACAAAGCCAAAAAAAGCCAGGAGAATAAACACCCATTGAACCTAATTTTTGTAATCCTCTCTGAAGAATTGCTTACTGGTTGTTCCACACTGAGTGGGACAATTTCGGTCCGACCTTACATGCCAGTTCTTTGATAGTTAAGATGTGTTTGGACACAGTGCCTGTTTGGTTTTGCCCAATACTGAGTATGTCAAGAAGGTTCAATCAGAAAAATTTAGAGATCAGAGAGAACACACAAACTTGCTTACTGAATGGAACATTTATATTATTTTTTAACTGGTGAATAATGTTTATATTTCCTTTGCAACTCCCAGAAGAGAGGCTAACAAAGCACTGAAGAATGTGTGTCAATTTTCAAAGCCAAATAATGCATTTTAACTGTATTTATACCAGATCCTGCCCATGGAGAAGCAAATAACTGGAACGCTGGCCTCTATAAAACACTTATGCAGGGGAATTTATCAACTAGCAACTTAATACTAAAAAGAGTTATTCCAGGAACAAGTGCTTGCCAAAATCAAATATGGAACGTGCATGCAAACCCTGCCAGAGCACCAGGAAAGCTGAGTTATTATGTTTGCACATGAGTTCAATTTCAAAACTGTGAAACTACAGACAAAACTGTACAACATAAACAACAAGAAAAACATTTCCTATGATATAACAACTCCTACAGAAACCTGGGCTGTTTTAAACACAAGCTGAACTCACTGTATATAAACCCCCTAATTTTATGCTATATACTTACCATTTTGAAACTCAGTATTTCTACCTAAGAACAGAATAGTATGGATATATCTCTATCTAAAGGCAGTATGAATATATCTTTAGGTAAAGACATCTCTCCCAGTTACCTACTTTCTGCAACAACAGTATTAGCATCACGACAGTTTCTAGACAAAACAAGCCTGATTAAATACATTATTTCTAAATGTTCTCATTAATAGGGTTGAATTATTTAAAAAGGTCTGAGAACATTACTTCTTCTGGATTATGTTTATTCTTTGCTGATGTTATGATTCAGCCTAATGCACATCTATTTCAATGTCTCTACCTGTATGTAAGGCTGTGAAGAAAATCAAAACACTCCAAAATAACCCAAATACTCCTCTGTTATATCCATATAGTAAGCAAGGGGCTTTTAATTTTAGCTGGTCTAAAAATCGAAGTGTCAAATGGGTCTCAAAACTATTTGAGCTTGGAGAGTTAAAGTTATTTCAACTCTTATTTGTAGTATAGGATTGCTCTGTACTGGAAGAAGCACATCAGCAGGTGTTCCGATTTGCTGTGCTGGTTTCTACACCAGCCACAGAGCAGAATCGTATTTCTGTTATCCTTCTGCACTTCAGAACTTTACTGCATAGTCAGTCTTAATGAGACATGGATCTCTGAATACAGAGTGACAAAGCTGGGAAACAGATATTCGAGTCTGTTCAGCTAAATTTCCAATGAATAATTAAGTTGCACTGAAACTTACTTATTCCTTCATTGGCAATTTCTTCATGAACGTGTTTTCTTTATTTTATGGAAAAGAGCAGCATGACTATGCACTAAGACTTCAGAAGAAGGTAAGAGTAGATGCCATATTCCTGATCTACAAATATGTCTGATGCGCACATATTTTATATTTAATTTTGCATATTGTTTTTAGAAACACGCATCAGTTATTTTAGGAACATGGTCCCTCCTTGTACCACCCACAAGCCGCCAGCTTCAGCCACAAAAACACCTCCTCAGCAATGAAAATAATTTACAAAGGAAAGAATACCGTACTTATTACAGAATCATTAAAGTTGGAAAAGACCTCCAAGATCATCGAGTCCAACTTTTGATGACCTACTGTAAGACATGGAAATACGCATGTGAAAATGTTTACACGGCCCTGCGTTCCCTGCTGCTGACACAGCTCCCACTGTCATGTTTGAGGAGAAACAGGACAATCGGGCAGGCACTGATATGGGAGGGAAGCCTGCGAGCCCCCGAATATGTTCCTGTAGCTCACAAGACCCACAGGATCTCCGTGGAGGGGCAGAAACACCCGCTGTCCCCCCTCCTCACCTGCTTGGCGTTCTCGATGTACGCGGCCATGTACTCGTAGGCGGCGGCCTGCGCGTTGACGCGGGTCTCAGTGCCCTCCACGGGCAGGGCGAAGCTGTCCATGATGATCATGGTCTCCCCGTCCACCTTGCCCAGCATGAGCCCCATCACCTCCAGGTTGCCGCCGGACCTGGCGTGCATCACCATCTTCAGCAGCGCCAGCGCCGAGATCTTGCAGTACTTGAAGTAATGGTGGCTGCAGCGACACAGAGGCCGCGGGGGGAAGGCAGAGCCGTCAGATCAGGATCCTCGAAGCCCGTCCCGCCGGCCCCGCTCCCACTCACTCCTTGGTCCAGGGCTTGGCCGCCAGGATCTCCTGCTGCTGCTTGCGGTCGTACTTGTAGATCTCGTCGATGCTCTGCGCCTCCTGCATGTTGTTCGCCAGCTCCCACGTCTTCTGCGCCATCCCGCTCCCGGAGGCGCCACTCCCCGCCGCCGCCATCCTCCCGCTCCCGACCCCAGGCCCGCTGCCGGCCCACACCCCGCTCCCGGCCCCGGCTCCGCACCGCCGCTCCGGGCCGCCGGCGGAACCAACCGCGGGGCGGGGGGGCGGGGGTGCGTTAGGGGGTGGTACGGTCCGCGCAGGCCCGGGGCGGGCGGCGCTGCGCC